>OX030949.1:65743752-66343752 GCA_943735915.1 Pherbina coryleti | reverse complement strand
CGCATAAAGCTTAATTTTATTTCTTCTTGCTTGTTAATTGATTTTATATTAATTGTGTAAGCATGCAGCTTCGTCACTGTTGAATCTGTTGAATAACATTTAAAATCTGCATAAATACGTTATTTGCTTAGGAAATAAACAACTTAGGATAGTAAAATTTTTTAATTATTCTGATTTTTGTTTTCTGAATGTAGAATACAACAAACTTTTTAAAGTCATGCCCCGAGATAGATTTATTATGGTAGCTTTAAAAATTTTACGCATTTACTTGTTTTTAAAAATAAAACTTCTGTTTTGCGTCAATTAATACCAATTGCATGTGAAAAAGTTAATGGCACATGTTTGAAAATAAATTGAATTAATAAAAAAAAGTGGCCAATTATCTGGTTTAATAATATTGGAAAAACTAGAAGAATCACTCAACTAACCCACTAGTGTCCAAATTGTGGCTCAATTGGCTCAGTTTAAAACGCAACATATTTTCTCCATCACACTTGATGACGTGCTTACGCACCAGGCAATTCATGAGGAAAAAGCTTTTTGGCTCATTTATAAATATTTGGGGGCACGGCTGATTCAAGCTAAAAACTGGGCTGGTTTTGCATAGAAAATTTTATAAACAAGCAGCTGCAAAAAGTCAAAGCTTTAAAAGACAAAAGCATGCTTTCACTCTGTAGCTAACTTTATGACTGAAAGATACTGCATCTTCTTCTGAGTATCTTCATGTGCTTACCTCTGCTCAGTTTATCTCACTTCAGGTTGTTTAAGGTAGTTTTTTGTTTAAGTATTTAACCCAGTGACCGCACATGCACATGTGCGTGTGTGTGTGTGGCTATGCGTGTCTGCTTGTGCGTCTGCTAACTAGAGACGGTGTGAACAGATCTCAGCCACTCCCCCAACGCGTGCTCGTGGTTACAAGCGACTGAAGAATACTCAGGCAAGATTTAAGTTAATATAAAGAAAAAAAAAGAAACAAACAATAGAGGAAATAAAAAATTAAACAGAATAAAAAAAATAAAATTTAAAGTATCTAAAATTAACATAAATTTTGTTGTGTGTGGCAGCAACAGGAAAATAAGATACGCATATAAACTTTGAATGAAGTATCTACGAGTAGTAGATTGTAGCGAAGACGCTACGCAGATGTTCCGCAAGTTGAACGAGTTGTTTGTGTTTTTTGTTTGTTTTGTATTTTTGTTTGCATACAATTTTTGTCAATTGCTTGCTTATATTATTTGGCAACAATTTACGATGCCTCCATCGGCTGACAGATAAATGAACGCACGCTTGCAAGCACGCACGCACGTACTCACCGATGCAAGAAGGCTAAAGAAGTTTTCTGATTATATTTTAACAAAAATATTTTTGTAAAAAACATGCCATAAAGCAAGAGATAAAATGCAATGTTTGCATTGCGATCAAAAGTTCAAAAACGATAACGTAGCGTAATTTTCAACATGTATCTTGTATCTGTTATCTCTTGTCTTAAATTCATAAAGTTGTTTTAAGACTTTTGCCTTAATTTCTATGGAAAATTTAAAGAGCTTTATTGACTGTCAACTTTGCCTTAGGAGTTTAAGCTTTCAACCTATAAAAGAAATTTTATGCCTTTTGCTAAATTTTTTTCTTTTTTTAATTAAAAAGAGATATTTTTAAGATTTCTTTACTTTAAAATAAAAAAGAAGAAATAACCAGCACAAGCAAAAATTAGTCAAAACACTAAAAATTATCTGGGACATCGAACGCACTTAAAACGCATTCAAAGAAAAAAAAACACCGACAGCAAGATTTTAAAATATGCCATCTAGCGTTAATGGCCTCAGATCTAGTCAGAATTAACACTCTAAAGATACACAAATTATTTGTGTATCTTAGCGACTACCTCAAGAATAGACACAATAATTGGGAAAGTGACGCAGAAAGAGCAAAAGTAGATAGATAGTCGATGAGCTCTATTCTATAGATAGTCGAATAGATACGCATACGAAAGCTTTACTACATTCTAATTTTAGTGACCTCAACCACATGATAGACATTGTTCTAATTTTACAACAGCCATCAACTTTTGAAATGGAGCGAAACCCCGAGAAACGCAAAAACAACCATGTAAATAAATGAAATTAAATAAAATTTTGCCAAATTGTATTCTTTTTGTTTTTGTTGTTTACATGTGAAATGTGTGTGGTATCTATGAGTAAGTTGCTATGGTTGTGTTCTATCAGTGTTGGACTTTCGTACGAGAATATATTTTGTAGTTAAGAAAAAAATAATGGTATATATAAAAATGTTCATAGTTGGACTGAGATTATTCACCACACAACTTGCACACGAACTTCTTAAAGATTGAGAAATTCGAAGAGAGCAGTTTAAGCTCCGCTTTAGCTTCTATAAAGCTTGCGGCCGGTACACTAAAGGAAAAAAATATTAAATTTATCCAAAAACTTTTTTAATTTATCCAAAAAGTGAGTCATTTTTGCACGCATTTGAATAAATCGACTACGTAAATATTTAAAATTTATTTGAATACTTTTTTAATTTAATTAAATATTTAAATATTTAAACAGAATTAATAAAAAATATATTAAAATTATGCACGAATTTTTTTAAAATATCTTTCAAATATTTACTGTTTGAAAATAAACTATCGCATTTAAAGAAAATTTGAATAAAAATATTGAATTTAAAAAAAAACATATTTAAATTGAATATGTTATTAATGGTTTTATGGTATTATTTTCTTCTTATTGCGTTCATCAAATGCCATTGCCTGTATAATTTATTCTCGCTTCACTTTTTTCGTTCTCTAATTTATACTATTTTTGAAACATAGTATAAATTACAGAACGAAAAAGTAATGTACAACATATCTTTAGGCAGAAGCAAATAATGCAGGTAAATGACAACCGGTCCAAGATATTCTTGAAAATACCGAGTTGCCACTCCACCCTACATAATTTAATTTCTTTGCCAAACATGCATAATATATTGCTCTTGCAACAATAACTAAATGAGAACTGTAAGAACTGCAAATGCAAGAAATAAACTCAGGAACAAAGTGCGATGCTGTTGCTGCTTGTCGGAGTATGTGTGTAAGTGTGCGATGCTGTTGCTGCTTGCTTGTATGAAATATGTGTGTACGTATGTGGTATAAATAAAATTCAAATACGGAAAAAAAAACGAGTTGTAAGGAAAATATTTGATTTATCCACGTAAATATTTAAATAAAATTGATACTCAGGCGTGCATAATGTTAATATGCATTATTTCCCTTAGTGTAGTTAACACCCCAATGAAGCTACACACAAAGAAATTTTTCGCTTACCGCAACTGAAATATTTACCAACTACACTTCGTTTGCGAGTTGTATTTGCCGCAAACGAATATTCAGTTGTCATCAACTAAAAAATATATCCTTTATGTATGTATACCGCAATCTATTTCGTTCATTATTATTTATTATATTAATTATATTTCTCCCTATATCTGTCCGTCTTCTTATGTATTGCACTCATCGCAGTTCTGTTGCTATCTCCATCCGCGTATTAAGCAAGTTACCAATTTGTTTAAATAGTAATAATTTGTCCAAAAAGTAACTCTGAACTATAAGCGTTGTGTTTATACAACGAAGGGGAAAACAAGCGAATTTTTCAGTTGTGAAAAACAAATTTTTTAAATGCTGCAATTTAAAAATCACTCTCGTTTATGACAAACGAAATTAATTTACTGCAACTAAATGACGCATTCCTCTCAACTGACTATTGTTAAGACAACTGTTGAAACGTTTGCAAATAACGATTTCAAGCACGACAAACGAAGTTCGTTTGCTGCAAACTGGCGATAAACTTTTTTTCTTTGCATGTACTGTTCATATGAAGCTGTCTTAAGATTTTTTCTAAAGTAAAATTCCAAAGTCTTATAGTGGTTTGTAGTTTGACTTAAAGTTTTCAATAAATTTTCGAAAATTTGCTTACGGAAGCTTCAACTTCCATAAAGCTTCGAAAAAAGAGATTCGTAGAGAGATAATTTCAATCTTAAAAGTCTCTCTCATGTATTTGTATTTGTTATTCGGTCTGTGCACACCCAACTAACATACGAGGTTGAGAAACTTAAACTTCCATAGAGATTTTTGAGAAAAGAAAAGCGATTAGCCTGTAAAAAATTTCCATAAACATTTTTTACAAGCTTTATTGAAGCTTAATTGGATTTTTTTTATGATATAACAAATTCATTGCTAGTAACGGCTTTAGCAGTTGTAAGGCTATGGAAGGTAGTTGGCTCTTATTCTCATTAATAATACTATATAACTTCGGATGTATTTCTGATGCATAAAGAACAAGGCGAGAAAAAAAAAATCTTTAAGAACTAAACTCATTCACATTGTCAATATATTGCCACATTGTCCAATATATTGGACAAGAGAATTCAGCATGTTCAAAGAATTATTGTTTTACGGATATTAGATTGTTTGATTTCTCTGCGCTGCTACTAGTTGGAGTGCTCATTTAGCTCTCTGAGAAAAATATAAATGCTTACATTTTTTACCGTTTTGATTTTCTAAATGAATTTTTTGGTAAGGTCTTGTAGTAAAGCAAGTGAGCCTCAAATTCAAAGCCTAAAGGAAGTGTTTTAAAATAAAAATTTTTTCTATATGTAAATAAATTTAATAATTTTTGTTCTTATAATAATAAAGTTAAATTAAATATTATTTTCACTTAAATAAATTAGTCATTTTCTGGAATTTGTGGTACCTGTAGTACCTATGTTCAATATATTGGACATGGTTTTCCGGCCCGTTGAGATACACAATCTCCAATTTTTTTACAGATTCATGTTGAAGGACCTCAGATTACTATATATACAAATTTTCAGATTTCTAGCTCAACGTTACGATTTTCGTGGCTGAAAGGGTTAATAAAAATTTTTCAAATTTATATTTTATACTTGTAAAAGCAAATTTACTGCTTTAATGCTAAGAAATTTTAATACTCGACAGCTGAAGCTTCTTTTGGGCTTTTATAGAGCTTGCGACCAAAATTATTCGATTTTGATTTTATCGAGACATAATAGATGATATAAAAGCTGTTGTATGGTATATCAGATGTTGAATTCATAAGTTCAGATGTTTTATAGAGAAATAGCTCCAAGTTTCTAATAAGCTCGAAAAATTCGTTTACAGAAGTTATAGAAGGCTATAACTTCTAAAGAGCTTCGGTTAAAACAATAAAATGCTGTCTCTTAGTCTGCAAACTTTTTTTAACAATTTTTATTAAAAGTATTATCGCAATAACCTCCAATTTTTTGTGCATTTCTTTAACCCTTAGACAGTCGGTGGTACATAAATGCACCAACTTTCTATGTTTTGTTCTTGCTGTATTTGTGAGGTAGTTTGCAGAGATATTTTGCCGTGAGCACTTCTTAGACTCTTAGAAGAGAGGGGTGGGGAGGGGGGGTTGTGCTGGAGTTTGCACATAATCAATGTATATAAAGCAGTGCTCAGGATCTCACGGCAGGGCGTGTAAAGAGTTTTCTCTGCCGCCACACATACGGCTACAAGAACGTAGCCTAAGGGTTGTACGAACAATGCCCTTATTTCTAAGGGTAATACAGTTCAGTAAGCAGAAAATTTACTTATTCTCTTAAAAATGTCGTCCCATTGGATCCGCCATTTTAAATTTCGTAATTCTGATGTCAAAATCGTAACCAGTCTCTCAAAAAACTGTTCGGTCATCCACGACTTTCATAATTCGTCTAAAAACTGTGCTCTTCAAAGCTTTAAAACTTGTCGAATTTTGTTATTCGAAACTTTATAAAGGAGGCACACTCAAAGCTTGCATAATTCTTTTAAACGAAAATGTAGGTTGGTGTTTGTTTAACGCAGTGGTGCTCACTACATGGTTTCCCATAGCCCGTGGGCATCGTGTGTTGTTGAGCTTTTGCACACGAAGTAGCAATCGGCTCGCTGTGTTTGTACACTGCGTAAAAGTTTGTTTTTTCTGCTGTGCTTTAAATTTCTTGTCAGTATGCTTTGAGCGTTCATGTGTTGAGGGTGTTGCTCGTTGTTTTATTTATGAATTTACGTAAATATATTGCAATGTTTAATTGTTAAGGAAAAGCATTAATACATTTTTGCTTGATGTTTGCTATGTTAAAATATCAAAAAACAAGCACAAAAATAAAAAATAAATGATGATATTGAAAATCTAATACTCGACAAGAGTTCCTTGCACCAAATGTTGTGAGAGCTTTTAACAACTTCTTGTTTCAGTGTAAAGCTGTGCACTTGGAAAGCTCTCTTTGTTGTTGTTTGAACCTTGCATTGATCACCACTGGTTTAACGTCATCATTCAACATTTTGAATGCTGACACAAACAATAACAATTTCATTTATTGAATTTTTTAAAAATGTACCATCTTTTTAGGCTCCAACCTCGAAAGCGGGGGTCTCTAGTATACATCGAATAGAAGCTGTGTCCTCGCATTATATTCATGAAATATAATATATAATATATGTGGATCCCACTTTGCTACTGAATTAACACAAACACATTCACTTTAGTGTTGACTGGGTTTTATTTATTTTTGTTACATTAAGTATTAAGTCTAGGGAAATATTAATAATATTTAACACATTTAATTCATCAAACTATATTTTTATCAAACATTCAATTTATATTTTTATATTCAGCACAAATCAATTCTGCGTCCGTTCGCTACCACCGTTCGCGTCACTCTATTCTGTCCGTTCGCTACCACCGTTCGCGTCACTCTGTTCTGTCCGTCTGTTAGCGAGTTCCTCGTTCGTCCATAGTTTTGTCTCCCTCTAATTGTCATGTCCGTTTTATTGTCACTGTCTGGTCTGTCATTCTGTTGTATCCTATCCCACATTCGGCCCTCCTGACGCCGCATTCGACCCGAATGACGGATTCCATTTCTTCAAATTTTCGATTACTGTATTAGATCTTCTAGGTCCTTCAAAATCTCCAACCTTTTCAACAGAATATCGACCATGATTATGCACCTCAATTATCTTGTAGGGTCCCAGGAATTTCGGCTTCAGCTTCAATCCAGATCCAAATTGCGTACGTTTTATAGCGACAAGATCATCTAAAGAATACGTGGGCCCAGCTACTCGGTTTTTGTTAAATGTTCTCCTGTTTTCAGCTTGAATCTTCAATATGTTGTCACGTGCTTCTTCCCGTATCTGGTCACGTTCTTCGTTCAAGTCTTTTAATGCAGCTTCCTCTAATAACTCTCTTATTTCATTGCTATCGTTGACACGCATTTCAATTCCAGTCAAAATCTTAAACGGTGATACCTTCGTGCTTCGTGGCGGCGTACTATTTATTGTCTGTTGTATACGATCTAAGTATTTGTACCAAAGTTGTGGCTTCTCGGCACATAATTTTGAAAGCATTGGTATCACGATCCGATTCATCCTCTCAACTTGGCCATTGCCTCTTGGAACACCGGTGGCAATTAGCAAGTGTTGAATCTGCTTTGATTTGCAATATTCTTCGAATGCGAGAGATGTAAAGGCTGTACCTCTATCTGAAATTATTCTCTGCGGGCTACCAAAAACAGCTGACTGCTTTTCAAGTATTTCAATCACCTCACCGGAACCTGTACTTTTCGTCGCATATAGCCAGACAAACTTCGAGAAAGCATCGACCACTACAAGTATGTAATTGTAGCGCTTAGCTGTTTGCTCTAATGGCCCTATGTGGTCTATGTGAAAGGTTGTCAATGGCTTATCATCTTTACTGATGGGGTTCAAAAACCCTTCCTTTTTACCAGACTTTGCCTCAGCAATTATACACTCTACGCAGCTTTTAACAACACGTTCTACTTTTGGAGTTAGATTTGGGATATAAAATGTTTTCTCAACGATGTCTTGTGTTTTCCTCGACGCGAAATGACCTTGACGATGGGCCATTTGAATTATTTCCTGTTCCATAGCAGTAGGTATTACGATGAGTTCTCTTACAGGGTCTTTGTAAAGTACATCGAACTGCAAAAAATAGTCTTCGTAACCGTCCTTTTCTAGCGCTTTTCTTACAGCCTTTATCCACACGTCTTGCAATTGTGCTTGTTTTATCCTATGGTTCAAGGAATCTTCCATAATCAGACACGAAACTCTGCTCAAAGCATCCACATGCTTCATTTTGGACCCCGACCTATGTTCTATTTCGTAATCGAATTCCTGTAGAAACATCGACCACCTGGACACTCTCAATGGTACATCTGTCTTTTTCATCGTCATTGCAAATGCATTACAATCCGTCACAATTTTTAATTTGTTCCCCATTACGTACGTTCTCCACTTCTTAAGAGCTTCGATAATAGCGAGCACTTCGAGCTCATATGAGTGGTATTTTTGCTCACAAGATGTTGTCTTCTTACTCATATACTCAATGGGGTGTAGTTGCTGTTGGGTTGGTCGTCTTTGTTCTTTTGAAGGAGAACGGCTCCGTAACCATGCATGGACGCATCAGTATGAATTTCAGTTAAAGCCGAAGGGTCATATAGCTTTAGCACCGGCGCACTTATCAATGCGGCTTTAAGTTGCTCACATGCTACAAGCTGGTCGTCTCCCATAACAAACTCTTTGTTTTTCACTAGCAAATCTGTTAGTGGTTTTGCTTTAAGCGCAAAATCAGGAACAAACCGTCTGAAATAAGAAGTCAGGCCTAAGAAACGTTGAAGCGCTTTCTTATCCTTTGGCACGGGAAAATCTCGAACCGCTTTGGTTTTTTCAACTGAAGGTGTTACATTTAATTCCAATAAAAGCACTCAGTTTCCAAGTTTTAACAGCATATATTCAATTCGTGTTTCTATTAATTTCAATGCTTTAAAAATCTATATATAAATGAAGCAGATTACATGAAGTGGAAAAAAATTAGTTTAAGTTAATAGTTTGTACCTTGGTGTTTGAAGTGCAATTATAAAAGAAAGTTAATAAACGTAAAATATGCTTGCGTCAGCTCGCCTCGTGGTTTCTTGATTATTTGACATTTGCTATTCACTCGTTCGTTTGTTTGGCAGTGTTGCCAACTGTTGGTAACAAGTCTCTCCCCGGTAAGCGGCTGTCTGAAAGCTTCCCTAAGTACCTCCAACATCCAACACTGCCAACTTTACAGCCGGACGCAACAAAACTCCATCAGCTGTTTGAACCGTAGCGCGGCGGACTTGTCCATCATTAGCTGTTATCGTTTCGATGACCTTGCCTTTCAGCCAAGTATTTCTTGGTTGGCTCTCATCAACGACAAGAACAATATCTCCCACAGCTATAGGTTTTGCCTTGTGAAACCACTTTGATCGTCTCGTGAGCGTGGGCAACATTTCCTTAAGCCAACGACGCCAGAACATATTAGCAAACGTTTCACTTTGACGAAGATTCATTTTGTAATCTATATTTTCTAACTCGCAAAACGGCTTGGCTCCATTTGAACTTCCAAGTAAAAGGTGGTTAGGAGTTATTGCCTCTTGGTCTTCGTTTTCGAGTGAAACATATGTGAGAGGGCGTGAGTTAACAATGAGCTCAACTTCCATCAGAGCTGACCTTAAACTTTCGTCTGTGAACCGTTGAGATGGAAAAAGCTTATACAAAATAGTTTTAACAGACCTCACCAAGCGCTCCCACGCTCCTCCCATATGTGGCGCCGCTGGTGGGTTAAATTTCCAGTCGATGCCTTTATATGCTAGTTGTCTCTGCATCTCAGGAATGTTTTGATTAGTAAGCTCTTCTCTCAGCAGCCTGTCAGCACCGCGAAAATTCGTACCATTGTCACTATATATTGTTGTGGGAATTCCGCGTCTTGCCACAAAATTTCTTAAGCACATGAGACAAGAGTCCGTGCTGAGACTATGTGCAATCTCAATGTGAACGGCTCGAATCGTTAGGCACGTCAACAGCATTCCCCATCTCTTTTTTGCCTTTCTATTCTCCGTGACTATCATAGGACCAAAGTAGTCTATACCGACATGAGAAAATGGTCGTGTGAACGCCGAAAGTCTTTCTCTCGGCAGTGGTGCCATAAGTGGAGGTTGTGGCTTGGCATTGCTAATTTTACAAGTCTGACAGAGTCTTCTTACGTTTTTATACAAAGGTCGTAGCCTTGGGATGAAATAAATTTGTCTCACCTCGTTAATGACAGTTTCGTGATTCAGGTGGTGATAAGCCTTGTGATAATGGTCAACTACTAAGCGAGTTACGTGATGATCTGTAGGAAGAACGATATAGTTTCGTGCATATTTATTTGCCAAGGAAATGTTTTCTGCGCGGTTTTTTAAACATATAACATCATCTTCGTCCATGTAAATATTTAGTTTATAAAGAGTGCTTTCTTTTGGTAGCTGTCTTTTAGATTTGATCGCTGTCCATTCGTCAGCAAAACTTGCCATCTGAGCCGCTTTATAAAGGAATATTTTAGCTTTTATTAAATGCTGTGAAGAAATAGTTATAGTTAGGTTTTGATTTTTTATTTTGCTATACAGTTTTTCAATTAATAATATCCAATTAGCTACCGCTCGATACAATCTGAACCAGCTAGAAAAATAGGCAAAGTTTACCTGGACTGTGATTAGACTTCGAATGTATAAAAACCGTGGGCGCACTTCGCTGAAATCCAGGTCTCCTAAATCACTGCCTACAGGCCACTCACTTTCGGGTTGATGCAGAATTTTCGGACCATTGAACCATTGATCGTGAATAGTTGCAGCAGGCGTGGTTTTTGTTGCTGTATCGGCGACGTTGAATTTTGTCGGTATCCATCTCCATTGAGATACGTCAGTTAATGTGTGGATTTCTGATACACGAAACATAACGTATTGTTGAAATTGACGCGAGTCGTTGCGAATCCAGTTAAGCACAGTTTTTGAGTCAGTCCACAAGATGTTTTCCTTGAATTCAGTTTTATGTTCATTTCGTACAGTTTGCATGAGCCGAGCTCCAATTACGGCCGCTTGCAGTTCAAGGCGGGGTATTGAGAGTGGACGAAGTGGAGCTACCTTTGTTTTTGCTGCAACTATTCGAATTTCAACCTTACCACCATAATCAATACGAAAATATGAAACAGCTGCGCATGCATTTTCACTGGCATCTACAAATGTGTGCAACTGCACAGTGCATCCTTTAAGTGCCATTTTAGATGAATAGCACCGCGGTATAGTAACAGTAGTTATCAGTGGTAAGTAAGAAACCCAGTCGCGCCACTTGACATATAAATCATATTTAATTTCTTCATCCCATTCCATTCCACAACGCCATATATCTTGTAAGAGTATTTTGAGATATGTCATAACGCACGACAGGAAACCTATAGGGTCAAACACCGACATCAGTACACGCAAGACTTCACGCTTTGTGGGAACGATTTGCTGATTTAAAATATCTCTTTGAAGGTGGATGATCTTTAAAATATACCTAAAAGTATCAGACTCTGCATCCCAGTACATTCCCAAGACCTTTTCATATTGCGTTGGACTATCGTTTTGGGAAAATGTCTTGTGTTCCACACTGTTGCTATCAGTAAGCGCTTCTAAAACTTCCGGCGAATTTGAAATCCAGTTTCGCATATGGAATCCTCCTCGTGCATGAATATCGCGAACGTCCTTTGCGAGTGCTATAGCTTCATCGATGGTATTTGTCGAATCAATAAAATCGTCCACGTAGTGGTGTTGAGTGATGGCTTCCACAACTCTTGAATTGTCTTCTGCATGCATTGTTGCATTTCTATCACGAACAAAGTGCGCAATGCACGGAGAGCAGGAGGCTCCGAATGATAAAACGTTTAATTTAAAAACTGAGATGTCGTTACTTTGTTCATTCCACCATACGAACCGCTGAGCGTCTGAATCTTCTGCGCGCACTCTTATACGGTGAAACATTTCAGCTATATCTCCACAGATAGCTATTGGTTTCATTCGAAAGTTGAACAGCACGCGAAGTAAAGGTACAAGTAGATCTGGACCCTTAAGCAAAAAGTCATTTAAAGCATATCCTTTTGTTTTCGCCGCAGCATCCCATACGAGACGTATTTTATTAGGTTTATGCGGATTACGCACAATAAATATTGGTAAGTACCATATCTTACCTCCTTTTTGTTTAATAGCTTCGTGTGGTTGCTTTGTTGCATAGCCTTTGCTGAGAAGATTGTCAATTTGTTGTTTTAAAATAGAAGCCAAATCAGGATCTTTTGCCATTTTCCGCATAAGACACTGCAAGCGTGAAATTGCTGTCGGCAAACTGTCTGGTAGCTGCTGAACCTCGTTCTTCCACAACAAACCAACGGCAAAGTGATTTTTCTGAAACTCGCACGTTCTTTCTAAGATGTTTATGGCACCCTGCTCTTCATTAGAGAGCACAATGGTTTTTTGAGACTGGACTCCCATTATATCTTCAGATAGATAATTTTTAATCAGTGTGTGGATCTCACTGTCGCTACTGCAGTGGCATTTATGTAAGTTGAGATTTCCGCTTTGCGTTGACGAGCTGCCGCCAAAAAGAGTCCACCCTAGTCTAGTTTTTATTGCAATGGGTTCATGCCAAGCACCCTCTCGTACTTTTAGCGATATGGACAAATTTGGGTTGTTTGCTCCGATTATTAATTTTGGAATGACACCTGCAAAAGAGTGGAGAGGAATGTCTCTAAGATATGAATATACACGTTTAACCTCATCTGCTAACATCGATTCAGCAGTTAAGTTGAGATCTTTTACAGTGTGCACGTCTCGCAATGGATGCAGCTTTGTTTTTGAATCTAGTGATGAAATTTTTAAATTGAGCCTTCGCGAATTTTCATCGTAACGAGTGACGTCACCAGTCCAACGTAAGCACAATGGCTCCTGAATGCCATCTTCTCCAAGATCATTTGCTAGCATCTCATCAATCAGCGTTAAACTGGAACCGTCGTCCATAAAGGCATAAGTTGATATTGTTTTGTTTTTGCTATGTAAAAGCACTGGCAGAATCCGGAAAAACAGTTTGGAAATATTCGCAGAACTACGATGACTATTGAGTGAGCTAGCGACTATTGAACATGGTGCATCGTCTTTAGTCTCATTAAGTTTATGTAAAAGTCGGTGATGCCTTATGATACATCCATCAACTCCACACGGCTTATTAAACCAACAGCGCCGCTGATGATTACCGAGGCACTGGCGGCAGAGTTTTTTGTTCTTCACAATGTCCCACTTTGCGCCTGTTGAGAGGGCAGCGAATTTTGCACAATTAATTAACTTGTGTGCTTCATTGCACGCTGGACACTCAAGGTCAATTGTAGGAGAACTATCTCTTGCCTGCGAGTGCGCGTTAAAACGCGCTTCTTTACGTGCTGGCTTCTTGTCTTGCATAGTAGTCAGAACAGGTGCTGTGACTTGGCATGCCGCTTCGGCGATATTGTAAAGCCAGTCTGAGAAATCTTGAAGATTTGGATTTTCTATAGCTCTTGAGTGCAGTGCCCAAGACAGCTTAGTATCTGGACTCAACTTATCTAAAAGTTCCATCATGAGCGTAGGGCTGTTCATATAATTTGTTAGATTGCTAGCACGAATTGTTGCACACATATTGCGTATCAAAAAAGCATATTCAATAAGAACTTCTAATTTATTTTTTGGTACTGAAAAATTACGCGCGCTTTCTATTAGTGTATTAATGATATGTTCTGGCCGCCCAAAGTACATTTTTAAAGTTCTAATAACATCTGGAACCATACAGGGTAGAAGAAGACAATTACGCACAGATTCTCTTGCTTTACCATGAAGGCATTTTTGCAGACGAATCATATTTTCTTCATTCGAGTAGCCAGCGACACGAGTGCTTTGTTCAAAGGCGCTAAAAAAAATGGGCCATTCTGTTGGGTCTCCACTGAACGCGGGCAAATCCTTTGGGACAGATTGCCTAGCCACTAGCTGCGATGTTGTCAAATCACCAGCATAATGAGTTGAGGTTACTTGCGGGTTTGCGCACAAAGGCGTGCTATGATTATTGCGCACGGTGAAATTTGGAGCCTGCAAATTTGCTGTTGGCTCGCAGTTTGTTGCTGCAGCGTGTGATATGCTTCCTTGACAATTGGGTCTTGCATGTGGTTGATCAAATCTTTGATCCTTAACTCCTCTAGAGTTTTCCGGTTGCTTGTCACGAGCACGTGATATATCGGCTGCTATACCTAGACCCTCGCTGTCATCATCAGACTGCGATGCAAGTAAGATTTCGTACTTTTGGCGTAAAAATTCTTGACGCAAATGCAACTCCTCCTCCAATTGTTGCAACTTCAGCTGCCTACGCTTCGAAATAACTGGCTCATCTTCCGCTTGCTCCGTTGAAGCCTTGCGCTCTATGTTCGATGTCGGTGGCTGTACCTCACTGCAGCAACTTGAATTACAGCTTTCCATATTCGCGGAGCTAGTGGCCGCAAGCTCGTTGCAGCTGCCATCGATGTTGGGGTCTATTGTCGAGCCGGCTTGAGACATTGCAGTACAGATTTATAAATAATTGATGATAGTTAACAAATAAAATACAAGATTTTTAAAGAATGTTACATTTAATTCCAATAAAAGCACTCAGTTTCCAAGTTTTAACAGCATATATTCAATTCGTGTTTCTATTAATTTCAATGCTTTAAAAATCTATATATAAATGAAGCAGATTACATGAAGTGGAAAAAAATTAGTTTAAGTTAATAGTTTGTACCTTGGTGTTTGAAGTGCAATTATAAAAGAAAGTTAATAAACGTAAAATATGCTTGCGTCAGCTCGCCTCGTGGTTTCTTGATTATTTGACATTTGCTATTCACTCGTTCGTTTGTTTGGCAGTGTTGCCAACTGTTGGTAACAGAAGGAATAATTGAAGAGTTTTCAATAACATAACCTAAAAAGTTAACTTTTCTCTTCAAAAATTGACATTTTGACCACTTAATTCTGAGACCATATGGCTCAGCCACCGCTAGCACTCTCTTCAATTTTTGGAGACAGTCTTCTTCATCACTTGCTGGTATTATTATGTCATCCATGTAAATGACGATCGTTCCCTCTTGGATCAACTCTCTAAAAATCGCAAAGACATATCTGCAGAAGACAGCTGGAGAATTTGATATACCAAATGGGACAAACTTGAATTGATATTGCCCGTTGTGGGTCACGAAGGACGTATACTTGCGAGAAGATGGATCTACCGGCACGTGAAAAAATCCATTGCACAGGTCGAGCGTAGTGAAAACCTTGGCTTTTTGTAAACTTACAAGGACGTCATCGATCCGTATCATCGGGAAGTTATCTCGAATTATCTTTTCATTTAATTTGCGGTAATCGCAGCAGAGCCTTTTCGTACCATCCTTTTTTGTAACGAGTACGACTGGGGAAGCATATTCCGAAAAACTGGACTCTATTATTCCTTCCTTAAGCCACTCTTCTATTTGACGATTAACTATATCCTGATCAATGAGTGATAGCCTTCTTGGCCTCTGGAATACTGGAACCTCGTCTTTTAGGATAATTTTCATTTCAACTGGTGCCCACCTTGCTTTCACTGGGTTGTACCTCGATACAAGATTCCTCACCATTTCCGCACTTTCTTTTCCAAGATAAGATAAATCACAAGCGAAGTCATCTGCAAAAGATGATGTACAGATTTGCCGGAACTCTCCCAACAAAGTATCTATGCTCGTATTTCTCTTTTCCACATCTACTTGTTCATCAGTTTGACTACTTCTCTGGTATACTTTGTTAAAACCTGCTGCATCGCTCTGATCTTTTTTTATAAATTTAGCTCCCTCAGAATCAAACAAAATATCGACCTGGCCCAAAATATCGTTGCCGATAATCGCCGAATGTAACATGTCCCTTTCTCTGATTACAAAAAATTCTACTTTTAAATCAATTTGGTCGATCTCGACGGATACTTCAAAACTGCCAACTGTTGTAATCTCGTTTTTACCAATTCCTACGAAACTCCTGTTACTTGGCTCTAGCTTGATATCTCCAAGCATCATTAAAATATCGTACCTGATAACCGAAATATCGCTACCGGTATCCAGCAATGCTGAAACTTGAACATTTTGAATCTCAAAGTCCTTAAACACTCGATTACTTGATGGCAAAAGAGGTTTGTTGTCCTTGTCTTTTCTCGATGGAGGTGTTAATGTATTAACACTTACGCGCTCTACCTTCAAGGCATCCTTTGAGGATGTCGCTTTGCACTCAGATGCACGGTGTCCAAGCTTATGGCATTTAAAACAAGTAATATTGGTTGCATTACAAGATCTGGCTAAGTGGCCTTTGTTTCCACACTTGAAACATTTAATTTCTTGTCTATCTGACTGTGAATTCTGCTTTGTGTTTGAATGATTCTGTGGCTGGCTTACTCTCGAGTATGAAGACTGCTGAGTGGCTCCACGGATTTTTTCGTACACGCTTATTTGTTGCTTAAGTTCCTTCACTGACAGTGCTTGGTACAAAACACTTTTATTAAATTTGGAGTCAGGGATTCCTTCAATAAAATATTCAATAAGACTTCTCTCGTCAAGCTTAATGGGATCTCCTATCTCCATGAGACTATACAGGTATTCTCTAAAACTCTCTTGAGGCCGCTTGCGACGATTTCGCAAGAGCCGATGTATCTCAATCGATGACAAACTTTCACCAAATTCTTCTTTCAGCGCAAATTTGAGCGTTTTCCAGTCAGATATGGCTGCCTGGCTTCTGACGAAAATTTTAGCCGCGCCTTTTAAAAGCTGTTTGGCATAGATAAATTTTTGGAGCTCGTTCCAGTTGACGGTTAATGCATTGTCCTCAAACTCTTCTACCCATTTATCCACGCTTGGATATCCCGACCCTGTAAATGACGCTAGGGAATCTTCTATATCCCTAAGTGTAAATGTCGACGGTGCAACAATAGTTGCTTGCGCTATGTTTGAAGCAACGTCATCATATTCTGATGCATCGTCATCGCCTACGTTCCTAGTTAGGCCGAAGTGTTCAAGGAGTCTGTCTTGTAAAACTATTTTCCGTCCGGTTGTCTCTAAGCCCAACCTCCCTTATTTGTCTTTCAGTCCATCAACGTTCAGTGCAAGAATGCTGTTTACATCCATTCTAGAATATTTTATGAAAATAAAGCTTTATAACATAAATAAATTTAATATTACTTCAGTAAAAATATAAGTTTCTTAAAGATACTAGGCAGTAAATTCAATTCACTTAGTGACAATCTATTTTATTATAATTTCAATTTAGTTCAATTTAATATGAATTCATATTTTTTTGTTTTTTCTTTTTAAACCAAAAAAAACTTCTCTCTATTGCATTCCGCAATAAATATCAAAAATATTCCTTTTACAATGTAAATGAATTTGACATTTAGCTTAGATAAATAAAAAAAAATTTCTCTATCTTGCCTCTTAAAATAAATTCAAAAATTTCCCAGCAAACTCTTGACGTTTCATAAAAAAAAACTTTTAACTTTTTTTTCTTTTCTTTCTGTTCTCAAATAATTTGTTTTCGGTTTCTCTTTTTTTTTCTTCAAAATGTTTCTGTTAAACTTTTACTCGCAGTTTATTTACTATTGTTTTTTTTTTTTTTTTTTTTTTTTTTGTTCTTAAATTTTGCAATTTCCCTTCTTTGTTTTATTCTTCTTACTTTAAATGACTTCTCTTTAAAGAAATGTACAAAATTTCATTTAAACCTTAAACTGCTTTCTTATTTACATATTTCAAACATCAAAATACAATTTATAAGTTTATCTCACTCAAGTTTTCTCTAAATAAGTTTTGTTCCTCTGTAGTTACACGCTGCTGACTGTTTCTCTGCTTTCTCATCAATTGCCTTATGTGGTTGTCGATCACTGCGCTCTAAACCTCTGCTTGCCAAGTTGAAAATAAGAGTGGGTTTTTACGTTGCTCGTTGTTTCTGTGCTTTCACTTGCTGTCGTTGCTTGCGTTCTCCGCGCTTACTGTCGGTGTGTTTTTTAACTCTCGTTCATTTAACAAAACGTCTGCTGCCAAGACTCAATGCAGTATCTGTGCTTGCATGGATGCTCACGAAACTCTAACACAAGCACTCTCTATGCTTGTCGCTCGTTGGTTGTTAACTTTTAATTTAACAGCTCTTGTATACTTGTATCATGCACAAGACTCTCTATGCTTGCTTTTCGTTGATGTTTGATTTTGTCAACTCTCATGCTCTGTTATCATTAGCGTACTCTTGTAATTGTATCATGCTCTTAACACTGTTGTTCTTGTTGCTGACGCTTGGATGCTGCCGATTCATTGCTTCTTATTGTATCATACTCTACGCTTTCATGCTGTCCGTTTCGTTACTTTTTTTTTCGGTGGTTGCGCTCTCGCGAACGATGTACTGATGTCTAACGACGCTTGAATGCTGTCAACGCTTTTCATGTGTCGTTTTTGTTGCGTTTGCTGTCCACGCTTTTGATGTTTGATACTCACTAACAAAGAAGTTGAAGTTTCCAGAACATTAAACGACTCCAATAGGCATTTGACGCTGTCGCTTTGTAGCACACTAGGACTTTAATGTTGCTTTGTAGTCAACTTTCAAAATTTAACGTTTTCACTTTCTTTGCATATGGCTTACAAACAGCAGTTTGTTAATGTTTTGCTAATATTTTGCAATTTTCTTGCATTTTCACTGTACCACACTCAAAAATGTTCCACTTTGTTTTTGTTTTTGTGACGTTTTTTGCACTGTTGCGCACTGTACTCAAGAGTGTTTAACTTTATTGGTGTTCTTGTGAGGTTTTTGCACTATTACGCACCGCACTCGAGAGTTTTTCACTTTATTGCTGTTTTTTTTGTAACGTTTTTTGCACTGCCGCGCACTGTACTCATCTGTTTAGCACCAGACTGATCCCGGACGAGCCCCCAAAAATGTGGAACCCACTTTGCTACTGAATTAACACAAACACATTCACTTTAGTGTTGACTGGGTTTTATTTATTTTTGTTACATTAAGTATTAAGTCTAGGGAAATATTAATAATATTTAACACATTTAATTCATCAAACTATATTTTTATCAAACATTCAATTTATATTTTTATATTCAGCACAAATCAATTCTGCGTCCGTTCGCTACCACCGTTCGCGTCACTCTATTCTGTCCGTTCGCTACCACCGTTCGCGTCACTCTGTTCTGTCCGTCTGTTAGCGAGTTCCTCGTTCGTCCATAGTTTTGTCTCCCTCTAATTGTCATGTCCGTTTTATAGTCACTGTCTGGTCTGTCATTCTGTTGTATCCTATCCCACATATATAATATATAACCATGGTCTAGTCTGCTCGGTTTGTTCTGCATAGAACTTTTGTTGTTGTAGCAACCAGTTTCTTCATGTTTTATTTGGCATAAAGCTCAAAATATAATTAAATAATATTTTTGTTTTTTATTTCAAAATATTAAATTTCTTTTTCAGGAATTTATTTCAAATTCATGGCAAAATTCAAAAGTTTCATAAAATATATTCAAAAAACCCGTTTAAGGCACATAACATTCATTTAGTTTTCAATAAACTTTTTTCATAACAGCCTTTACCAGTGAATGCAGAGAGAAACGCGCTGCAATTTCTTTTGCTATTCGCTGTTTGTTTTTTTTTCAGTTATCGATAATTAATTTTGGCATTATTCCAGCATTGAATCGGTTCAATATTTCAAGAGATTCCTTAAATACACAGAAAAAAGAATAAACAAATCTATTGAAAATAAAGAAAAAAGAAACAAATCTATAAATAATTAAAGATAATCCATAAACTATTATTTAATAGTTTTTTAAATTTATTTTTTTTTTCGGTAAAATCTTTTGTTTGATTACAACAAATACTGCGTTAGTAATGCTTTAACACCTTTTCTGTTGCTGTTGGGTTGTTGTTTTTGCGCTTTCGGCAGACCAACAACATATTTTTTCATCTTTTTTGTTGACTTAAACGCGTGAACTTTTCAAGCCGCTTCCAGCCATGCCTGACACCTACTCTAAGCTGTGAATAAATATTTGCTCAATTCCATGCTTTGCTTTTTGGCAGCAGCGACAACACCAAATACACCACTGCCACTAAAAAAAAAAAATAAGCCCAAGCCAGCAATAGCAACAGTGTCAGCAACAAGCAGCAAACAGTGTTGCAAACGCAATTGAAAAAGCAAATCAAGTGGTAACACCACGACCAAGCACGCAAATCATTAGCGGCTGAGCGGGATGCTGCTGCTACTGCTGCTATCTGATGTCTGCAAAAACAAAAAACTACAACGACAACGAATAAAAATTGACTTGTTGTCAACAGCGCACCGGCCGATAACTGTAAAAAATAAATTTCCCTTTATCGATATGTTGTAACATTTTTTGTACTGTTTTTGTCTCTTGTTTGAACGCGTGCCTTTTTTAAGTTTGTTTATTTTAAGAATTTGTGTTCAGTCGTGCAAAGCATGAAATCGAGATTGTTTCAATAGGAAGCGATAAAAAGTGGATAAGAAAAAAAAAAAAACATGAAATCATTTAAAGTAAAGTTGAAGTGTTAACAATATGATTGCGAAGTTTTTCTTGCGATTTTTTTTTGCGAAAGGGGAGAAAATAATTTTTAATTAAATAAGGGGTGGCTGGAGGTAGATGGGGAGAGGTAGATGGGGAGAGGTAGATTGGTAGAGATAGATGAGTAGAGGTAGATGGGTAGATTTAGATGGGTGGAGATAGATGGTTAGAGGTAGATGAGTAGAGGTAGATGGGTGGATGTAGATGGATAGAGGTAGATGGGTAGAGGTAGATGGGTAGAAGTATATGGGTGGAGGTAGATGGGTGGAGGTAGATGGGTAGAGGTAGATGGGTAGAGGTAGATGGGTAGAGGTAGATAGGTAGAGGTAGAGGTAGAGGTAGAGGTAAAGGTAGAGGAAGAGGTAGAGGTAGAGGTAGAGGTAGAGGTAGAGGTAGAGGTAGAGGTAGAGGTAGAGGTAGAGGTAGAGGTAGAGGTAGAGGTAGAGGTAGAGGTAGAGGTAGCGGTAGAGGTAGAGGTAGAGGTAGAGGTAGAGGTAAAGGTAGAGGAAGAGGTAGAGGTAGAGGTAGAGGTAGAGGTAGAGGTAGAGGTAGAGGTAGAGGTAGAGGTAGAGGTAGAGGTAGAGGTAGAGGTAGAGGTAGAGGTAGCGGTAGAGGTAGAGGTAGAGGTAGAGGTAGAGGTAGAGGTAGAGGTAGAGGTAGAGGTAGAGGTAGAGGTAGAGGTAGAGGTAGAGGTAGAGGTAGAGGTAGAGGTAGAGGTAGAGGTAGAGGTAGAGGTAGAGGTAGAGGTAGAGGTAGAGGTAGAGGTAGAGGTAGAGGTAGAGGTAGAGGTAGAGGTAGAGGTAGAGGTAGAGGTAAAGGTAGAGGTAGAGGTAGAGAAAAAAATTCCGACGTCAAAAGATCGTAAATATAGCAACATATCTAACAGAAATATAATATCGTTGCATGGAATTATTATTCACTGAGAAGACAAGCTGCGGTAAATTTTAATTTACGATAGCATAGGTGTGTTATACAAATAAAATACAAAAAAATTCTTATCGTCATGATTTCAGGGTGGCAACCCCATAATGCAGTTAAAATACTATAACCATAAAAAAACGTTGCATGGAATTTTCACTCTGTGACTGCTGGCGAAACGGTTAATTTTAAGAAATAAATATAACGGTGAGGTCTTTGGGCACATGATAAAAATAAAAAAAAAAAAAATTGACGGCGTCATGACACCCCTTAGGAAACCGCCTAATGTGACGCATATGCATCACTTTTGCTGGATTAATCCATGCAGCTAAGACAATTAAAGCCCCAAGGAAAAGCACAACTAATGGAGAAGCAAATAAAAAAAACGCAAAACAACACCAACATCAACACCACACCACCACCACCATCAACACCAACAACAACAACAACAACAACATCATCATCAACATCAACATCAACATCAACATCAACATCAACATCAACATCAACATCATCATCAACATCAACATCAACATCAACATCAAGTTCAACATCAACATCAACATCAACTTCAACATCAACATCAACATCAACATCAACATCAACATCAACATCAACATTAACATCAACATCAACATCAACATCAACATCAACATCAACATCAACATCAACATCAACATCAACATCAACATCAACATCAACATCAACATCAACATCAACATCAACATCAACATCAACATCAACATCAACATCAACATCAACATCAACACCAACATCAACATCAACATCAACATCAACATCAACATCAACATCAACATCAACATCAACATCATCATCAACATCAACATCAACATCAACATCAACATCAACATCAACATCAACATCAACATCAACATCAACATCATCATCAACATCAACATCAACTTCAACATCAACATCAACATCAACATCAACATCAACATCAACATCAACATCAACATCAACATCAACATCAACATCAACATCAACATCAACATCAACATCAACATCAACATCAACATCAACATCAACATCAACATCAACATCAACATCAACATCAACATCAACATCAACATCAACATCAACATCAACATCAACATCAACATCAACATCAACATCAACATCAACATCAACATCAACATCAACATCACCATCAACATCATCATCAACATCAACATCAACATCAACATCAACATCAGCATCAACATCAACATCAACATCAACATCAACATCAACATCAACATCATCATCAACATCAACATCAACTTCAACATCAACATCAACATCAACATCAACATCAACATCAACATCAACATCAACATCAACATCAACATCAACATCAACATCAACATCAACATCATCATCAACATCAACTTCAACATCAACATCAACATCAACATCAACATCAACATCAACATCAACATCAACATCAACATCAACATCAACATCAACATCAACATCAACATCAACATCAACATCAACATCAACATCAACATCAACATCAACATCAACAACAACAACAACAAAAACAAGAAACACCGTCACGATAAAACCAACGGGTTTGTCCACCACACAGCCAACTCTTTTTTTTTATTTCATTCGCTAAGGGGAACCTTCAAAAGGCACCACCAAGTGGGAGTGTGCGATTCTTACTCACTAAGCTTGAACCTCTGCATTGAAACGTCGTCCATAGTTACACCCCGTGGAAACGCCGTAAAGCATCACTTCACGTGGCATGGAAATAGCACTTAGCTGAAATCTGTTCGAAAAGTGTTCGTCTTTTTCCTGGGAAGTCGTTATGGAATAGCCTACAACTTCTGTATCACCTATTTTGTAAGCGCTCAACTCTTCGGAATTCATCGATAATGAATCTTGCACGGGCGTTGACCACTGTCCAGTTCGCTTCGTTTACCAACATAAGGGTAATTAAGTTTGCCTCAAAGCATGACTTCACGGGGCATGGTAACAGCACTAAGTTGAAAACTGAATGGCTAATAACCGTCGCTTAAGGGATAAATAGACGTGAAGTACTCTATTCAGCCCACTTGTGAACGCTCCACTCTACGCAGTTTTTCTGTTATGCTTTTAGCGGGTACTGACCACTGACCAGTTCGCTTCGCTTTTCAGCATTAGAGACATCAATTTTTATTGTGTCACAGTTTCCCCGAGACTGTCTGAAGCCTCAAGGCGGGCATTGTCGAACTTGGGGCACTCAAATAAAGCATGGATTGCATTTTCAATTGTATTTGAAGAGCAATGTGTGCAATATGGATTTACCGCGTGTTTAAATTTGAACAAGTATGCTCTGAAGCACCCATGACCACTCAAAATCTTTGTCAGATAGAAATTCACTGAGCCGTGAGCTCTTTCGCACCAAACGGCTATGTTCGGGATGATCTGGTATGTCCAGCGAGTCTTCAGAGATATATTCTAGCGGTCTTGCCACTTCAACATGCTTCTTTCTCTAGCAACTTTCTTGCAAATGGACGCGTTGTTATTTTGTTATTGGCCGTCAGAAGCATCTTACCCACGAGAAGGTCGATGGGTATCGAACTTGCTAGGACTAGTGCTGCATCTTCGAAAACTGTTCTGAAGGCACAACATACCCTGAGTGCGCCGAGTCTGTTAACAGATTCAATACCTTGCCGGTAAGACTTAGTCTTCATTGCTGAGGCCCATACCGTTGACCCATACATCACGATGGAGCGTACTACATTAAGGAGTAGTGTCCTGCATGCTTGTTTGGGACCTCTCGTATTAGGTATTATTCTCGATAGGGCCATACATGCGTCGGATGCTTATTTGTGGGCATAATGGAGATGCTGTTTAAATGTTAATCGGGAGTCAATCATTACACAAGGTATTTAATTAATGCCTTTGACTGTAGCACCGTCCCGTTAACATTGATGCTTGCATCTTCTATCTTTTTGCGGCTGCTTTGAGCACCGCCTCCGTTTTATGTTCAGCTAGGCAAAGTCCCACTGATAAAGCCAGCCAGATAATGCCGATTGACAGTTGCCACAACCGCTAGGTCGTCCGCATTGAACTATATTCAATACAAATTTTTTTTCAGTGTATTCAGGGTACTAAGCATATTTTTCATAAATAATTCAGTTTAAAAGAATTTAATTAGAATATTGGTTAGCAAATAGCTGCATTAAAAAAAGTTGTCTCTGAATTTAATTATTGTTGATTGACTATTTTTGGCTTAATAACAGCTAATTTGGCTTAATAACAATGCAGTCGAAGCGTTGTGGTTGCGTTGCAATTTTGTTAATTTCTGGATGAAATTATTTTTTATTGATATGCTAATGAAACCGCGTTGAAAACGAAATGAGTGCCTAAAGCAACGCGAAATATGCGTTGACAAAATTTAATACAAGAATCGTTAAAAGCGTAAATCAGCAATGAAGAAAAAAAAAAAAAAAATAAAAAATCGATCGAGCGTTCCAATGCAGAGGAGTGTAAATAAATTCACACTCACACACTAACACTCGAGAGGAAATCGATTTCTATGGTTTTTCTGTGAAAAGATTTTTTTAGATTGTTTTGTAAAATATACAAAAAGTTTCAATAAAAACCATAAAACAGCCAACAACAAATCGAATTGCCACAAATGCTTAAATAAATAGGAGTTTTTAAATAATTAAAATATATTCAGCAATTTTAACAAAAAACAGTCGTAGTCAATAAAACAAAACGCACCCAAAATCAGAAAAAAAACGAAATAAAATTCCATGAAAACAAAAACAAAATCAAGCAAACATGCTGAAAATCAACGAACCGCCACTTTGACCCATTTAGTAACAGTCAAGAACGACAGAAATACAGCTACGCCCTCGGGTCATGTAGAAGCTCTGAAGAATGCACGGCTTACACCTTAAAGCTTCACACAAGTCAGCTTTAATTAGACTCTAAAGAACTGCCATGGATCTAAATTTTGGTTCTGGTCTTGATCGTTGTTGCTTTAAACCATGATTTTCCTTCAACATATCTGTATTTTATTTAAGCACTATTCTTTCCCGAAATAAAAAAATAAAAAAAAAAACAACCAAATATTATGCGAAGCGTAACTCTAGCTTCCAAGTTTAAACTGTTTTGCAGCGTTTTAATTATATTTTTCTTCTTTCTCGTTGGTAGTGAAACTTAAGTTGTTTTCGGTTTTTACTGTTAAAGTTAGTGGATCTATTTTCATTATATTTATAAAATAAAAAAAGTTTGTTTGTGTGCGTTTTTATTTTGTTTTTGCATTTAATAACGTGTGCAACGAACCAAGAAAACTATTTGACACAGCGTTGTTAAGAGTTTTTTAATGTGTTTTTTTTTTGTTGTTGTTTTGCTGAACTTAACACATGTTGATAATGTTATTTAAATGCCTGTCTCTCTTCTAATTATATTGTTTTTCCCCCCTTTTTTATTTTTCATTCACTCATTTTATGGTTCTATGAAATATAAAATTTTTTAACGACATAATTTTTGAGGAAAGTTAAGTTTTATTTTTCTTAACGATGCGTTAAGTTTGACATAATTTCCAAATTTTTCTTACATTTTTGATTAGTTTAAAAAAGCCAACCAAGCAAGAAATTAAAATTACGAAACCGTTATATTTTTTTTAAATTCTTCAATTCTTAAATATGTTCGTCTTGAATGTGAACTTTTATCTTCTCTATCAATCAGAATTTTGAACAGTTTTATATGAAAATAGGAAAAAATCTGTTGCTTTTGTGGAATCTAGATACCTGCAAGTTTATTATAATAGTAGTTTTTGCAGTTTTACTGGAATGTTCAAATATTATTAACACCAATATACCTCCTGCTTGTTTCTATGGCATATCTTTAGATTAAGAGCTAATGAGTTTCAGAAAGTCGTCAACACAATTCCGAGATCCTTCCATTATGTTGTTTTATACTTAAGGAAAAATACCTGATTTCAGCATAAAAAATGTCTTTAGGAGAATAATTCGGGAAGGACCCCTCCCCTTCATTCGATACTAAATGAGATTTTAGACCAATGATGCACACGAGATGCTTTCAGAGCCGCTCGGCTTACACATATAAGTCGTGTGCAGTGTTGCCGGAACCTGGGATTTCGCCCATATTTTGGGTTTTTTAAACCTCAAAAGGGCGCACGGGTTTTTGAGCCCAAAAATGGGATTTTTGCTCAAGTCGAGTTTCTTAACTTTTTTTTTAATTTCAAAAATTTAGGAGAGAGGACTGGGCTGTGAACCAGGATGGGTTGTGAACCATTACTTTTTTCTTTACCTAATTATCGAGGGAATTTCGTTTCTTTTTTTCTTATATTTTCGTAGATTTCTTATACGAGGCCAAAACCGACCCACGGTTGTAAGCGCAAGATAAGTTAGTAAGTAAGTAATTGACATATCGTCAATCTTTGAAATTTGTCTTTTGACATGACGCAATTTTTGCAGTTACACCGAAGTGTACAGATATATTGCTTGTGCCAGTGGCAGACATCGTGTTTGAAACTGTGAAAACTTTTGCGAAAGGCAGTGAAGAGCTGCGAGCTTACTGCTCCAGACAAAATTGATGATCTGAAGCAGTAAAAAACAGCAGAAAAGTCAAAATCCCTAGCAAAAGCATCACTGAAGAAGGCACAACCAACACCATCCAAGCGTCCTAAGGCAAAAGAACCATCAAAACCATCTGATGAGGATATTGATTTTTGCAGCATTTGTTTGAGGTTTTTGCCTAAAGAACTGACACCCAAAAACTCCATCGAATGCAACACATGCAGCCGGCCTATTCACTTGAAGTGCGTCAATATGGGAAGGCGTTCGTATTTCACATGCAAACATTGCGACACCGATTTGGATGAAGATGAAGATGAAGAAAATTATGACTGAACACTTCCATTCATTACGATTTTTTTGCCTAATTGGCGTCATTATAACTTGTTTTGCCTCTAACTTATAATATTATTGGTGATTTACTTCGTATTTTCCGACTTTTATTAGTATTTGCCAGATTTTTCACAACCCAGCCACATTTTTGGAAGAGCCAAAAATCACGTCTTTAGAAAATTGGCAGTAGAGAGTTAAATTTTAATCAAAATGCTAATCTGTCTGCATAAAAAAGTTGCGTTGTATATTCACCTTTCCAACGATATTCGATATCTTTATTCTGAAGAAAAGTTTGAGCCCAAAAACAAAACCCGGTTCACAACCCAGCCATCTCCCCTACATTAAAAGCAATACTCTTGCTGTTTAAAGCAAGATCCTTGCAAAGCTGTTTAAGAATTGAACTTGAACACAATGACACTGAATATTTTAAAGAGAAAGAAGAAGAATTCAATTTCGGATGGTCGGATTCGTTTTCTTTTTGACTTGACTTTACCAGGTAAAAAAGAGAAACAAGCCAAAAAAATTAACGAGTAATTAAACATGAAGCTATGTGCAAGGTTTGTGAATGGGATTTTTTCCGGGATTTTTTATTTTTAAAACGGATAAACAGGGCGTTTTAAAGAAGATAACGGGATATTTGGAGCTCGGCCTCTGGCAACACTGGTCGTGTGTGCGAAGGTACCGAACTTATACGACGCTAGCAGAGAATCAGTTTGCGTTTGCACTTCATGGAGTGAGGGTCTCATGCGCAAATTATTTTGTTAAATGCTGTACAAACGCAATATATGAATGAATTAAACATGTTTCGGCCTTTTTGGCAATTTATTTATTTATTTTATTTAAACCCTTATTACGAGCTTTATCTATCTATCAAAAAAACTTTATGCTATCATTTTACTCAATGAGTGTTAAAGTATTTGCAAAAGTATTTTTTTTTTCAGTATTCTGCTCGCACACACATCCTAAAACAAAAAAGTTGCGCTTGTAGTGGAAGTTCTGCCAACGCTGTGCATCACTGTTTTAGACAGATGGTTTCTTGACAGTGCGACTTTTTCAACCAAGTGATGTAAAAGCTCATCAGTACAGCTGATCTGAGACATAGTGGCACCATATTTAACAACAGTATTATGCTGTTGGCGTATGCTGATGAAATTCATACCATTGGTCTTGATATGTGTGAAGTTAGTGCAGCATTCTCCAGTTGAGCGAAAGAGTCAAGTCGAATGGGTTTTGCAGTGGACGTAGATATAAAGAAATACCTATTGTCAAACCAACATTCCCTAAGAAACAGTCCTAGCGTCTTGAGAACCAAGTCACTGGAAGATTAAACGATGTATTACTCTTGCCAACAGGTGTTAGTTTTGACGGGCAATATATGTGGCGCAAGCCTGGACGTTGAACCTTTCTGATGGGATCCTTTGATAGATAGTTTCTACGTAAATTAAGCGGCCCGCTGCTTGGTCATGTTGAGCTTATGGGAAGTTTTGTGTGTTGAAAATGGAGGTTAACACAGAAAAGGATGCCTACATCCCAAACAAGCCCAAAACCGACGGAAGCTTGTGATCACCATATAAGAAGTCATTAAGTTAAAAAACCAATCTCTTTCTCAAGTTAAAACAAATAAATAAATTACACTGAATAGCAAAATCAACTTTTTTCCAAAGTAACAAGGTTCTGACAACGGATTCTGATAAAGAGGAAAAAAAAAATAAACGTGTATCAGCGTTTTGAAAGTTTACGTAAGAGTCTTATTTCAAGGGGGATTTCAGTTTCCCCCTTTTTGAACATTCTTATAGTCAATCGGCATAGGAAATTATGTTATTCTTACATTTTGGGTATAAGATATGTTCTGAGGATTTATGTAAAATTCTATGAGAAATATTTTTGTCGAGCATTTTAACCCCCTAACTTCTCAATTTATTCGCCTTTTTTTGACCTTTTTGTGATAAGAGGTAAAAAAGACCCATAAAACAAGGATATAATGGGTTAAAATCATAAATATAGTTATAAAATTATATTATATATATATATATTATTGCTTTTGGGTCGTAAATTTTTGGAATCAAGGCGGAAAATTTCGTCGCTTTTATTTATACATACATGACATAATTTCTGGAATAATTGACTGTAATTCTTTAGAGGGGACTCTAAACTGTTTTATCTAAAAACTTGTAAAACTGATTATGCTTTAAATAAGCCAATTACGAGAGCTTTGATTCTTTTTGATGAGTTGTGTATTTTGCACGAATTTGATCTATATGGTCCTACATATATTATCAAAAATGTAATTAATTATATTTTCTTAACATAATTGTATAACTATTTTAATTACTTGTAATTTACATTGTTTATTATATTTTTGTTATGAATTTTTTTAGAATTGTAATCTGTAAGGATATCTGTATCTAAAGACTTTTTTAAATAAACTAAACTAAACTAAACTAAAATGCTGCACAAAAAAATTCATCATAAAAATCTACTATAAGTCTTTGAATATATGAAAGCTGAAAATTCAACTTAAATGCCAGGAATAAGTCGTGGGTAGTGGGTTGAGTGCGGGACCCATACGCCATTGAACTCTGGTTCAATTCATCTGACACAGAAAGTTTTTTCAATTGAATTAAGTTTTCTGTTCGGCCGTCACCTCTCTGCAGACAATGTCAAACCTCAGCTTCCAAACCACGTAAAGCTTCTTGAGAACATGCATATTATCCGTACGGAATCGGCATTAGGCTTGGGTAGTTCATGAACGAACTAGTTCAATGGACCGATTCCCACTCATGAACTATGTGAACTAGTTTAGTGTTTCTCGTTCTTTTAGTTCAGTTTAGTTCAATTGATTTTGCAGCGAGTAGGAACAAAACGAACGAGAGCAAAAATTATTAAATTTGCCAAGCTATGGTTTGAGTCTTTGGTTTGTCCAAACGAACTAAAATCCCTAACGAACTACAAGAACGAACGAACTTAAAGAACTAACGAACTGAAAGAACAAACGAAGTAAAAAAAAGCTCAAGCCTGTGTTAGATAACACGGGCGCATAGGTCAGACGTAGAATACGTTAGTCATTCACAGCCTTATTCAATAGATTTCCTTAAACAACCTTTAAACGCTTGTTTAGTTACGCACTGTTTAAGGCTTTACGCAGCTTCTATGCAACCTTGCTAACATTGTTATTCAAAAATAATAAATACAAGATTATGCCATGCGCATTAGAGTGTCCCTTATTTTGCGATTTTTGGAAATGTCAAGGGGCTGAAAGGTTTTTTTATGCGTTTTTATATTCTAAGAACGGAACTAAAAAAAATTTTTTTTACGACAACGTTTACCCGTGCCAATCGGGCCCGAAAGTTTCGAAAAAATGCCAATATTAGACCATATTTGCACGAATTAAAAAAAAAATCTTTTCTCTGCTTTGTATAAATGTTTTACATTTTTTGGGACACATACATACGAAATATGATATCTACAAAGTTTTTTTATGGTGGGCGTGGTTACCGCCCCTGCTGCGTCGAAATTTCTCCCGCAGCCTTTTCCCACTTTTTCATGAAATTAGTGCAATTTAGGTATTAATATCAACAATAAATAAATACATTTTTATTATGCTAAAAGTATGATTAAATTTCATTAAATTCACATTATGTACTTACAAAAATTAACAATAAATAAAAACCTAGTATTTTAACCTGCGGCGGGCGCGCAACAAGCTAATACCTACAAGCAGTCTTATTGCGGCTTTTCAACCGAAATCATAGTTTTTTTTCATAAATAAAAAATATCAAAAACCAAAAATGTATGCCCCTAGAGGTTTAAATTATAATAAGAAATACAAATTAATTAAAAAAGACAGATCCTTATTTGGAGCTTTTATGCTATTCATTATTATCGGAATCCGTCAAGTCTGTATTTTTGTAGTTCTACTATACATCAAAGTCTGTTTTGAAGCTACTAATAGCATAAAAGCTCCTAATCAGGATCTGTCTTTTTTAAAAGATTTGGTCGCATACAAGACAATTAACAAAAAATATCCATTGCTGCAAGTCAAAAATTTGGTAGGCATCTTTGATACCTTGGCGAAGAACTTGTAGCACTCGCTTTTTTCGATGATGCAGTTTCTATTGAGAGAAAACGCAGTTTTGTGACAGCATTGCAAATTCAGAAGTTTCCATGTAATCATACAACCGCAAACCCAAATTCTTTCAATGAATGCACCAAAAAGATTTAGATTGTTTTGCACCTTGCGAACAACAAATCTATTTCGTAGGTTTAGTTTGACATGCAATTTTTTAAAATATGATTCTGACGAATGGGAAAAAGATGAAGAATACCAGAGAGTAAAAAAGTATTTTAAAGATCTTTGTATTGTAGTTGATGTTGCGGAGCGTGGGGTACAACTTGCTCAAGAATTTCTCGAGCTTACAAAATCAGAAGCGCAGCTACAAAACCTACTTTTGTGGCCCAAAATACTCGAAAAATATACTCGAACTGTCAAAAAAAAAAATACATGCTCTTAAAAAAAGCTTATAATTAATTTGTATTTCTTATTATAATTTAACCCTCCAGGGGCATACATTTTTGGTTTTTGATATTTTTTATTTATGAAAAAAAACTATGATTTCGGTTGAAAAGCCGCAATAAGACTGCTTGTAGGTATTAGCTTGTTGCGCGCCCGCCGCAGGTTAAAATACCAGTTTTTTAATTTATTGTTAATTTTTGTAAGTACATAATGTGAATTTAATGAAATTTAATCATACTTTTAGCATAATAAAAATGTATTTATTTATTGTTGATATTAATACCTAAATTGCACTAATTTCATGAAAAAGTGGGAAAAGGCTGCGGGAGAAATTTCGACGCAGCAGGGGCGGTAACCACGCCCACCATAAAAAAACTTTATAGATATCATATTTCTTATGTATGTGCCCCAAAAAATGTAAAACATTTAAAAAAAGCAGAGAAGAGATTTTTTTTTAATTTGTGCAAATATGGTCTAATATGGGCATTTTTTCGAAACTTTCGGGCCCGATTGGCACGGGTAAACGTTGTCGTAAAAAAAAATTTTTTTTAGTTTCGTTCTTAGAAAATAAAAACGCATAAAAAAACCTTTCAGCCCCTTGACATTTCCAAAAATCGCAAAATAAGGGACACTCTAATGCGCATGTCTGCCGGCGTCATGATCGACCCATTGTCAAAATCAGCTGTTTTTCACTGAGCAAAACATAAGAAACAACTGTGCTGAAAAAAATAAAATCGTAGAGAACTATTTCGCACTAGCTTTCGTCTTTTCTTGCACGAACAGAAAATCAGTGAGAAGAACAGAGAAAGTCTTTTCCTATCTACGTCACGAAAGACCTAACGTCTTGCGCAGAACGGTGCAACTTTTTCTGCCTCTGATGGCGTAATCTGATTTCTATTATTTTTGCTACAGATCAACACCCCCGTATTACGTATTCTATGTTAAAACAGCTGCGTCCATTAATGCTATTAGCATGGTTACTTTATTTTCTTTTTTCGTTCCTTAATATTATACTATTTTTGACAGTCGGTGCAATTATGACACCATATGTCAAAAATAGTATAAAACTATAGAACGAAAAAAGAAAATAAAAATAACCATGCTAATGGCATTAATAAAGCAAACTAATAAAGCAACATATGCAGGCAAATGACAATCAGTGCGACACATTCGTGGGAAAATGTCGAGTTGTCACTCCACCCCATATAATTGCATTAGATTAACACTCCCGTATAACGTATTCTACGTTAACATGGAACGAATAAGAAGAACGAACGAACTAAAAAACCTAAATGAACGAAATAGTTCATTACATACGATTGAACTAAAAAGAACGATCTTTGTGGTGAACTAAAATGTCCAAGCCTAATCGGCATAAAACTAGTAGGTTCAATTCTCGATCAATTGTGTTCAAACATTTAATAACACGAACAACACAATTTGATGATAAGAAGTTCGGTCAAAGTTCTTTCAAGAGCTGAAATTGCCAGTTTACTTGTACGATTTTTAATGTTTTTTTTTTTTTTATGTAATTATATAATTATGTAATTCGGTAATTATGTAATTATTTAATAATGTAATTACGTAATTATGTAATTATGTAATTATGTAATTATGTAATTATGTAATTATGTAATTATGTTATTATGTAATTATGTAATTATGTAATTATGTAATTATGTAATTATGTAATTATGTAATTATGTAATTATGTTATTATGTAATTATGTAATTATGTAACTATGTAATTATGTTATCATGTAATTTTGTAATTATGTAATTATGTAACTATGTAATTATGTAATTATGTAATTGTGTAATTGTGTAATTATGTAATTATGTAATTATGTAATTGTGTAATTATGTAATTATGTAATTATGTAATTATGTAATTATGTAATTATATAATTATGTAATTATGTAATTATATAATTATGTAATTATGTAAATATGTAATAATGTAAATATGTAATTATGAATTAATGTATTAATGTAATTAAGTAATTTAAAAAAAAAAATTAATTATTTATCCCGTAGTGGCTGTAAATCGGAGGCACTTTAAAAAAGGCATCGTGTGGTGATGTTATCTATAGGCAATATAGGGCAGTGTTTGGACAAGCTAAACATTTTTTTATATTTTTCTGTTTTTGAAAATAGTTGTTTTGTCTTTATTTATTTATTTCATATACTTGGTTTAACAATAAAACAATACTTATAATGCTTTTAAACACTTTTTGTAAAAATTTTATTCGCGAAACGATCTGATCTTGATTTTGACAATTTCCCTTCACAGAGAACGGCCACTAAATAAACATGCGCACAGCTTACAATGGAGAAGAAGAGCTGCTAGTTTGCAGAACTCATAAGGCTACATTAAGCAAAAACCACAGGTCAAAAAATGAAAATAGCGGGACTAAGAAGCTTATAAGGTAACATTAGGCATGAGAGGATAAAAATAAGAGTTTCTTGTGCGGATGAACGAAATTATATTGAAAAATTTGTAAATTTTCGATTTTGGGTACGGTTTTGAATTTTGAGGTACCATTCTCACATAAAAAGTCGGCTGATTATTGGTAAAAGATATCTGCAAAAGTTCTTGCATTCAAAAAAGTACTTTTGAGAAAAAACGCTTTAAAGTTTTAAAAAATTTTGAAAGTATAATATTTTTTTTTTTAAACTTACATCGAATCATCTATTCCAGGGCCAAAGCGAGCAGCCTCTATAGCAGTTGTAGAGTCCAAAGAAAAAAAAATTATCGAAAAAATTTGTTTTTAAGATGCAAACTATCCTGCCCCCTTAATAACGTCGTTAGAAATTTTCAAGAATATCTATGGTCACAATGATATGAATGAAATAAAGAGTATCTGTGGTTATGAAGTATATTTTTAAAAATTTTTTGACTTTGTGAATTGAGGACTTTATGATTTATTTTACAAAATATAGATTATCTCTAATATGATTTCTTTTATCTTTTAAAGATTCTTTGTTCTTTCAAAGAAAGTCCTGAGGTTCTAGAAAAAAAAAACTGAGTATGCATCCTTATATTCTTGACATCTAGAAAATCATCAGCCTAAATGCTGATTTTCACAAGTGTTAATTGTATTGTAGCATGGTGTTAGCAAAGGAATAAGTATTTATTTAAATAAAAAACAATATTATAAACCTTGCATATATACCTGTAAATCCTTATTTTTTATTTTTTATTTTAATATTCCAAGATATTTTCTTGCTGTCTAAATTTGTTCCAACTTAACTTAATTTAAATTGAAAAAAAGTACCAGGTCAGTTGAGCTTTTTACGGTTTTAGTTAAGCTGTATGTTTTTTTTCGAGTATAGCGGGTCGAAAAAAATTCATTGTTTGTTTTTATAAATAAAACACAGTTTGTGTATAACTATTGTACCTATGATTTATATCAGATTTTGATGTATATTAGGTACCTATATTTTATATCAGATATAAAATATTTTAAAATTTACAAGCAAAAGCAGAAATTTGTAAATACAACTTTAATATATTTTTTTGCTGTACTCCTGCTCTTTCTCTTTTAATTGAAACAAAAACTTTCATTGAAAAATTAAAAACAAAAGACAAACCATCAGTTATCCAAAACAATGAACCACATCAAGCCAAAAGTCAATTCAAAAATTATTTTTTTTTTTTGCTTTTTTTTTTTAAATGAATTAAACAGTTGTATAAAATATTTACGATAAAAAATTTCCAGCGATAACGATTTAACGCTTGACTCGAAGGCCTACGTGTCGAAGTTAGTTGATGTTGATGTTGATGTCAATCTTACAAAAATGCCTGAATATTTATATCGATTTGAATGGTTTTTAGTTTTTTTAGCACAAACTGAAATGTAGAACAAAAATAATAATAATAGAACAAGAGTAAAAAGGAGAGCCAAATGATAGACACAGAAATTCAAAGGATCGATAGATAGACTGATGAAATAAATACCAACTCGTACATCTGATAGCTAGAACACAAGAGCAAATATAGCAAAATACACAAATATAGCAGCTACCCAGTGGTAAATGACGGTGGTAACAACGACAGGTAATGACCTAACCGACTAGATGTTTTTAACTTTGACTTTATACACTTCAAATGAAAATTTTTGAAAATAAAATTACGCCTTCCAAAATTTCAAATTTTAGCTTTTACACGTGAAATACAACTTTTAAGAACGTGTTTGAACTTCTTTAAAATTGAATTTCAAGTAAAAAAAAAAAGATTTGTTTGAGGGTCAATAGGTTAAATTTGATTTGTAAGAAGTTGTAATAGAAGTTCAAAAAGATTGAATTGATAGATTAAGGCCTGTTATTTTTAAATACGATATAACAGTGAGTCCTTTAATTTCTGTGAACAATTCTCTATTACACTGAAAAAAAAGTTGGCTTAAAATTTAACACAATGTGTTCAAAAAATGTGTTCATAATTTGCCTTTTTTTTCATATTTTTTTCAAAAGTTTTAAACACATTTGCTCTTACTTTGACGAAATTTGTTGCATGCCATTTTTTAAACACAAAATTCGTCAAGTTAATAACAATTGTCGTCAATTTAAAAACATTATTTTTCAGTGTACTGGAAAGTCAAACTAAACTGTTTGTAGGCATGGTAGGTATCAGAGATCTGCGACAAGTCAATTGAAAATCAAGTAACTTGAAAATAATCAAGTTTCGACTTGACTTGTAGAATCTTGATATGTTTCTACCCTACAAGCCACGACTTGCTTCTGAAAAACGAATCATAAGTCAGACTTGATTCTATTTTGTTTCTACCCTACATAAATTGGTAGAAAAAACCAAGCTTTCTACTATTCAAGTCTGTTTTCAAGTCTATGCGACTGCGCTGCTGCAGAAAGCCACTGACGAGCGTCTTCTTATACTTTTCTATACAAAGTGACAAAATAAAAAAGAAAAAATAAACAACAAAAACAACAAAAAAACAAACAAACATACTTCAGTCCAGTGCTTTAAAGCAGTGTCGACCGCGTAGTATACACGAGTGTGGAGCAACACTTTGTCTTTTTGCTTATACACGAAAGAGTAAATGAGACAAAAGCTATTGTTGTGGTCAGTGTTGCCATATTTTTTTTTAAAAAAACTTTAATTTTCAGAAAAAAAAACTTGTTTTTTGGTGAAAAAACTTGATATTAAAAATTAACTAAAACATGTGTTTTTAAAATGTGTGCTTTAAAATTTTTGGCAATTCGCTTTGTCCTCTCGTTGTCCCGTTATTTTGGCCACTTTATTTCTCAAGAAAATACGGAAGACTTGATCGTCAACTCAGAATATGTATATGTAAACTGAAGCATCAAGTTTAAAAAGGAATGCCAAAAATTTACCGCCAAGACTCGACGAAGGGAAACCGAGACAAAAGAACAGAAACAATGACAGCAACAATAATAGCAACAGCGCTGCCATAAAAATAAACTTTGAAAAGGAGTGAAAATTAGTAGTAGCAGCTTCAAATGATACTTATGTTTTTGTAGTGACATACAATTTAGTTAATATATTTGTTTCATAGATTCACTAAAATAGAAAGCATCGTTTTAAGGGGGGAAATATACCCAGAACTTATTTTTTAAAAAATTTTTTTATATTTTCTTAAAGATTTAGGTCTCAAGAGTATGTGGTGAAAATTTCAAGTTGATATCTCAAAAAATAGGGAACCGCCTTCTAGAGCGCGCAGTGCTGGCCCTTATTTTCAAACTCGTTTTTCTCGAAACCATGTTTCCAAAGTCGGTGACCAAGATTTCTCGAAGCTCAGTGAACCGATCGTTTTGATTTTTTTGCAGGCTTATTGTTCACATAATAATCTCGTACTTGTCATAGAATTATTATTATTTTTTTGTAGTTTCGTTCATTTTTTTAAAGGCAACATTATGACGAATTTTTGGTCGAAAATCGTTTTTTTACGTTCGAAAGTCCGCAATTTTGTAAAAAAACAATATTTTCAAAATCGGCTATGACAAGTACGAGTTTTAAGTATCTAATTTAATAATATTTTTAATTTTTTTGTTTCAGTTGAATTTAGGAGGAGTAATCTTGGTCACGCATTTTCAGAGCGTTCTACAAAAAATGCTGTATATAACATAGTATTAATTTTTTTTTAATAAAAAAACACTAAACATAGTCGTGAATGTGTATATTTTAAGGTATAAAAACCCTCATTTAAAAATATCCCTTAGGTTTCCTTAAAAAAAATGCACAAACATGACCTTTTTTCTTCGGCCGCTGGGTATATTTCCCCCCTTAATCGTAAAAACTTGAAAAACTGGGTAAAATAAAATAAAACTTAATTTTTTTAGGGAAAAACTTGAAAACTTTCTACCCTCTCAAAAAACTGGCAAAACAAGTTTTATCTGCCCACATGGCAACACTGGTTGTGGTCGACATTTCTTTAAGGCAGTGTCGGCCAAAAAAATACATGCACAGTTCTTTCAGTTTTGTAGTAGTGTGCGTCCAAGTGAGAGCAAAGAATCTCTTTTCGCTTACACTGTGAAAATTTTACTTCGCAGGAGGCTTAAAAAAATTTTTTATTATTAACATTAAGCGGCATTCTAAATGAATGCAGGTATATGGAAGTGAATTGAAATTTAATAAATTTCTTACTAAATTTCTTATGTGCAATATTATTTATTGTCTAGGGGCCGCGTTATTAATAATTATTAATAACATTGATATTTTATTAATAATATCAATATGCATATATTTATTATTAATATCAATATTACATATCTATTTGGAAAGTAATCTTTTACTAATAACATTTTACCGACACCTAATAGTACTAATATTATTTATATTGCGTATAACTTCAAAATAAAAAAGCATGGTAGCGCACCCTACTTTCTTCTGACAAATCCAGTTTTAGCTTCCCCAAAAAAATTTTTAAAGAAAAAATATGCTAATTCCCACATTTGGTTGAACATTTTTTTTACGTGTAAGCTTTTAAAATTACGTAATAAGTTGCGCGCATAGAAGCATGGTATTAACTAGCCAAAAGCGAAACATCGACTGAGCGCTCTTGCTACGAATAATCGGCAGCGTCGGTGTAAAAGCACGACAGCCAGTTTTATGTCGGTGTAAAAATACGAAGTTTCACGAAGCACGCGTGCATAGGTGTCGGCCATGAACCAAGAAATAAAGATCATGCAAAGAAAAGAGCCGCCATATTGTAAACAAAACAAAGCTGGTAGGTCTGACGTCATCGGTCACAAATTGTTTTGTTTACGTGTAGCGATTATAAGTGAAAAATTATTTCTTGAAGTTTTAAAGAATTATTAGTGTTTATAATTCAGTAATTTTTTGTGTTTTTAAAAAAAATGATGTGTGCTGCAGCGACGTGCAATAATTGCAACAGCAAAAAAAAGATACAGTAGTTTCGACTATGTCGTAACACAAGACGTAGAATTATTCAATTCGCTTTTGATGACATCTTTTTTAAAAATATTTATTCCATACACCTGAGGATATGACCTTTAAGAGAGTGCCGGAGAGGGTTAATATGTATCACCAACCCCCATTACTTTTGCAAAAGGAACATTTTTGCCTTTGACACCTATTCCCTCCGACCACTCCTTAGGGACGATCCCATACAAATTTTATGCTTTTGTCGATAAAACCGGAAACTGTCCATAAATAGGTAGAAAACTTAAACAAGCAAACAAAATTTGTTCAATGCTATCAAGTTCAACAACCCATGTGTCAAAATTTCACTGTCGATAATATGGCCGGATATTTAATTGGCTGCGTTTGACATTTCAATAACAGATTCTGTTAAAAAAGCATGCCCCTCAAAATTACTCAGTATTACTGGGCTACGCGAGTCTGTTAAAAACAACATGCCCCCAAAAGTATGCTTTTTTTTAATTATAAGATTTATGTCTTCACGCTAGATGGCGCTGTCTTCGCCGTCGAAAAAACCGGAAGCCATCGATAATAGGTAGCAAGTTTAAGCAAACAAAAACATCAAATGTTGGCTTTATATTTCATGTAATTGTGTAAAATTGATATAAGTTAGACAGTTCTAATATGAATTTTTGTCGCATTGAGGATCAAGCAGACCAACAAGTGCTTAGATCAACATTGTACGATTAGTACTTTAGGCCCACCAAAGGCTCAAAAAGTAAGGTAAATACCGACACCTGATCACTATCAACCACCCTACTTACCTCCGAGAATGACGTATTCTACGTCAAAAAAATTACTTTAAATTTCGTTACTGCATGAAAATAGAAACAAAGTATTCAAACACTTTTTTCGAGAATTAAACTTGTTGATTTTATAATTTTCCACTTTTATTTAAGTTTTCACATGTTTTGCATGAAAAACGTATGCAATATAGATTTTTTTGTGACCGATGACGTGGCATGAAAAAAATACTTTTTTCTCGCACTGCTGATTGCTTGATCTTGTCTTGTTGGTTCATGGTGCACACGAGTGTGGAGCAACACTTTGTCTTTTTGCTTATACACGAAAGAGTAAATGAGACAAAAGCTATTGTTGTGGTCGACATTTCTTTAAAGTTAAACTGTTTTCTCAACTCGAGAAACAAAGTTTGCATTGACGACACGAAGTTAATTCCACGAACTTCGTAAACAGACTTGAAAATAAACGATTTGTAGGCAAAATAATTGCTTTTTCCCTACATTTCAAGTTTCTACATTTCAAGTTTTCTACATTTGGCGACTTGTTGTTTGCCTGCTTCGACTTGCAGGAAGTTGAAAAATTAAAGCAACCTGAAACAGCAAATGAATCCATTCATGCAGATCTCTGGTAGGTATGACATTCCATTGCTGCGCTACAATAGGAACGTCGACAAATTTTTACCAGTGGGTAAGTCAAATCCAAACAGTAGACAAACAAGAGACACATGCAAAAACATACAGATAGATGTAGAAACAAGGAGTTTTACAAGCATACACATGTACACATAGATACATAGACTGCTGGACAAATCGAGTCGAACTATTTCGGCTGGAACTAAAAAAATAAAATTTGATGGGATACGATTCGAGTTTAATTTGAACATATTGTCAGGAAAATGCACAAGTAAGACCGCGTAAAAATGAAACGAAAGGAAGGCGGGAATGAGAGGAAGGGAAATGTGTCAACTTTATGGTTGGCGCGAGAGCGGCGAATTCAAGCAAAACCAAATGATGAAAGTGTCGGTGCAAAATAAAAGTACAAACAAAAAACAAGCTAAAAAAAACACTTCGATTCACTGGATAAATAATTGAAGTAAAAAGTTGAATAAAAACAGAAAAAAAGAAACCAGCAAAACGTTAAAAAAATGTTTTTTCTTTTGCTGACAGATTGAAATGTAAAACTTGGCTCAAATAAAAATCCAAAAATAAATTGACGGATATAAGTTAACACGTAAAATATCCAAAATAAAATTAAATAAAGTAATTGGATCCCTACAAAATATTTCTCTGGAATACTGACAAAGTGTGCAATGCTGACGCAGCGTCTACTGCGCTTTCATGAGAACCAAGCAACAACAACAACAACATTAAAAGATCGCTGACTAAACATCCGCTGCAGTTTGTATTATTTAAGTTAGCATAAGTTATCAAACTTGGAAAATAACAAAATTGTAGCTAGTTGATTTAAACTCATAATAAAGAACGGTCATAGACCGGAATAAAAAATCTTTTTTTTTAATTAATTCGGCAAGTACGAATTTAACTGGCGCCCAACGTGTTATAAAGTGTTAAGTTTTGGACTAAAACGTAAACGCGGAAAATAGTGAAAAGCTTTGCTTAAATGTGCTACACGAACTAGCGGCATTAAAAGAACAAAAAGCGTTAAGTTTTGGACTAAAACATAAACGCGGAAAATAGTGAAAAGTTTGCTTAAATGTGCTACACGAACTAGCGGCATTAAAAGAACAAAAAGCGTTAAGTTTTGATAAAAAACATAAACGTATAAAAAGAATAAAAGCTTAAACGTTAGTTTCAGCTAACTTCGCGAGTGTGTGCGACGTAGGATCCGAAGTAGCGAAGAGAGAGCAAAACGGACAAAATCCAGTCGACCAGCGAAGGATTTACCAACGTCAACTTAATATCAACGATTCTCAACGAAATGATGACAAGAATATATTTATTACTCATCGGAATACTTACGGCAGAGGGAGAAATTCAAATACTTGACTACACGCATTCTCAACTAGTAACAATTAACACTGGGACAGCAAAATTACAAGATGGAACCTTCCGTTTGATACACACCATAGAAATTGAACAGTACGAATCTATAGCTAATAATATAGAAGCCCACATAAATGAATTTGTTAGCAAAAATAACCCTACCTACGCATTCCTCTATCACGAAATATCAGAAATCCGTAATTACCTTTATAGGTTAAAAATAAAAAATAAAAAATCAAAAAGATCAATTAATGCCATAGGCACAATGTGGAAGTGGATTTCAGGAAATCCTGACCACGAAGATTTCAAAATAGTCGAAAACAAAATAAACAATGTTTTAGAAAATAATGAAAAACAGATTATTATAAATAGACTAACCATTGAAAAAATAAATGAACTCAAAAATGTCACTAATTTGATTATGAAAACTATTAGATCTAAGGAAGACATAAAACAAGATTTAATTCTAAGTTACAAATTTAAGTTGGAAATGTTAAAAGAAGACTTAAGAAATATAGAATTCTCCATAAGTTGGGCAAAAGCCAATGTAATCAATACGTATATCTTAGCAAACGAAGAGATAAAAATGGTAGAAAGATTACTTGAAAGGAATGATATTCCCTATGTTAATTTAGATGAAGCTCTTGAATTCTCCGATATTAAAATAGCAACAAATAACGAAACAATCCTTTATATCGTAACTTTGCCAACAGTAAAAACAGACACATGTAAATCTCTTCTAATAAAAGCAGTTAAGAAACAAAATGTAATTAATGACATAAAATACGAAAACATTTTAAATTGTAATAATGATATTTTTGGAGTCGATACAAATTGTAAAAAATATAATGAGCTCACTATTTGTAATAGTAAGAATATTGTTAATCTGAATAATTCAACTTGTATTAGTAACTTATTAGAGAGTCGTAAACCCAATTGCACGGTGATCAACAACCAGCACGTCGCCTCTGTAGAAGAAATTATGCCTGGATTAATATTCCTAAATCAATTTAACGGAAAAATCAGTATTGATGGAGAAATCACGAATTTAAACGGCACATTTATCATACGCCACCATAACTGCACAATTAATATTAACGAAAAAATTTATTTGCATCACGAAGTATCCTATGGAAAACCCTTACCAGCCATTCTTCAATTGCAAAACCAACAAAACGAAATAGAGGAAGTCCTTTCATTAAAATTTATCAACGAACTACAAATAAATAACACCCAACATATCAATCAACTCGAATTTAAAAATAGGCTCAGTTACACAACTAATTTTAGCCTATTGGCAGTCATCATTGCAGCAGTTCTGTTCTTAATAATAAGGAAATACCTAAAAAATAAAACAGTTAAAGTCCAAATAACAAATAGCTTTAAGGACGATTCCATAGACACGACACCGAATGCAGTATCAGTTCAAACCAATCAGTTTGAGGTTAACTACGCATCATAGGTCAAACGAGGACGTTTGAACTTAACGACGGAGGAGTTAACACGTAAAATATCCAAAATAAAATTAAATAAAGTAATTGGATCCCTACAAAATATTTCTCTGGAATACTGACAAAGTGTGCAATGCTGACGCAGCGTCTACTGCGCTTTCATGAGAACCAAGCAACAACAACAACAACATTAAAAGATCGCTGACTAAACATCCGCTGCAGTTTGTATTATTTAAGTTAGCATAAGTTATCAAACTTGGAAAATAACAAAATTGTAGCTAGTTGATTTAAACTCATAATAAAGAACGGTCATAGACCGGAATAAAAAAACTTTTTTTTAATTAATTCGGCAAGTACGAATTTAACTTATACGTAGAGCAATTAAATGCGGCGTTAAACAAGAATGGAGGAGGATGTTTAAATTTTTTTTTTTTGTGTTTTCAAAGAATTTAATAAAAATATCACATAAATTGAAGTAATTTTTTATGTTATAAATCCAACTAGACTAGACGAGACAATATTAAAGCCACACTCTTTTCAAATGTTTTTCAATACATGTTTGCATTTTGACTTGTTTTATGATTTAAATACGTACTAATTGAAAATAATCCGTTATAACCAGACAAAAAGTACAAATATTTAACTATATAATTCAATTAAAAATATGATTGATATTAATTGATTAGAGTTCGGTAGCCAGAGTGAGTTCAAAAATTTGATATAAAAGAGATAGCTGCATGCCCTGTAGTCAGGGCTGTAATTAATATCAATATTCGTCTAGCGTAAAATACTGCATTCCAATATCAATAATTATGATAAATGTTCAATGCAATTACATAATAGTTAGATGCATTTATATGTTGCATTTGTATAAATACCGAATAAATGTGAAAGGGGTGGAAAATTCAACCTTTTACTCATTATTCATACGGCATGTTTTTCTAATGCTGCTGCATCAGAATTTCTGCCGAGTACCTTAATAGTTTAATTGGGTTAATTTATTTCAACTACACGCAAAGAAATTTTTTGTTTACCGCAACTGAAAAATTCACCAACTACACTTCGTTTGCGAGTTGTATTTGTCGCAAACGAATATTCAGTTATCATCAACTTAAAAATATATCTAACTTCGGTCATTATTATTTATTATATTAATTATCTTCTCCCTATGTCCGTCCGCCTTCTTATGGGTTGCTCTTATAGCACCTCTGTTGCTATATCCGTCCGCGTATTAAGCAAATTACCAATTCGCTTATATAGTAACTCTGAACTATGTCCAAAAAGTAACTCTGAACTATAAGCCTTGTGTTTATACAACGAAGGGAAAAACAAACGAAGTTTTCAGTTGGGAAAAACAAATTTTTCAATTGATACATTTTAAAAATCATTTGCGTTTATGACAAAAGAAATTAATTTCCTGCAACTAAATGATACGTTTCTCGCAACTGACTATTATTACGAAAACTGTGGAAACGTTTGCAAATAGCGACAAACGATGTTTGAGGCAAACTGGCTATAAACGTTTTTTTTCTTTGCGTGTAGAGAAGCAGCACCAAAAATTGCGAACTATAGAAATTTTTTTGCAGCTGTGAACAAAAAATGCTTTGCTACCCAGTGAGCCATAAGTTTCACTTTTTAATTAATTTATGATTTATTTATTTTTTTTTTTCAATTCAAAATATCTCTCAATTAAAATTTTGAATATTGTGCTAAATAAATTGTGCTTGTGGGGAGTTTCACTTCATTAGTTTGACATGGAAGAAGTTCTGCCGAAAATCATCGTATTTTAGTAAAATTTTATGGTGACTCTTCTCTAACTAAGCAAACGTACCGAAAGTTTTAAAAGTTTGCACTTTTTGAATGTTTGCACTGTTTTCAGTTTGCACTGAGAATGACCTGGACAGCTGTTTAATTTCTAAAATGAGGAATTGGAAGCATTACTCAATAGATGTTCTTGTCAAATGCTTCAAGAACTATCTGAATGATTGGGAGTTGGGACAGATACATCAACTGATTGAATATTTGATTCATTTTTTCATCTATGTTGCAAATATTGAGGAATTTTTAATTTAAGTTGATTGAGTTTATTAAGTTGAAAGTGACAAAATAATTCAGAAAGGTTGAAGCGCGGGATCATGATCTGCCCGGGATTAGAACCTGAGATGCCTGGGATGGCAGTCAAGCATACCACTCGACTACCACTCGACTACCACTCGACTAACGTCAAGAAAAAGTAGTTTGCTGTATATCTAAAGAGCCGGAGGTATTGAAGTGACAAAATCTATGGGAGATAGTGAGAATAAAAAAAAGAAAAACATCGACTGCTCCCATGCCCACATTTCCCATGAAAGATGACGTCAATACGAAGGTTTTCTTGTATTAATGGTCCTTGTATGTGTATTGGTTCATGAATTATAGGCATTTTAGTGAACTTATCAACAATACAGGTGTGAAAAAATACAGGTCCGCACATATGGTGTATATGGGGAAATATTTGCAAGGGTAATTGGAAATAAATGGAATATTGGAATAATTTGGCAAGTCTCACTTAAGTTTGCATTTGCGCGAAAAATATAGGCATAGAAAAAATTTTCCATACTCCTTTTTTCCATACCCCCTTTACCACCTACAAATCAATAAAAATGCTATATTTAAGACTTTTTTGGTCGTATTAGACTAAAATTTGGTAAATAAGTTCGTACACTGAAAAAAAAATGTTTTAAAATTGACTACCGTTGTTATTAATTTGACGATATTTGTGTTTAATAAATAGCTTGCAACAAATTTCGTCAAACTAAGAGCAAATGTGTTTAAAAATTTTGAAAATCGTATGAAAAAAAAGTCAAATTATGAACACATTTTTTGAACACATTGTGTTCAAATTTAAGCTAATATATTTTTTCAGTGTATGATTACTGTGGCCACACTGGCCAAATTTATGATATCGAATTCCTTTGGAACTAAATGTCGTATGTAACTATGCAATAGACTCCTAAACTACTCATCCGATTAGCATGAAAATTTGTGTATAGAAGTTTTTTGGTACGGTGCGTGTTTCTGGGCCATCAATTTTTATCCACCGTGAACACCAGAGGGCGCTGTAGTACACAGTTTTTACAAAACTGCCTAAAACTCACAAACCGCTTATGCGATTAGAATGAAAAGTGGTAGACAGTAGTTTTCATGTCGGTTGAGTGTTTTTCTGCAATCTTTTTTTACCTATCTTGAACACCAGAGGGCGCTGTAGTACAAATTTTTTGCAAAACCACCTAAAACTCCCAAACCGCTCATGCGATTAGAATAAAAATTGGTATATAGTAGTTCTCGGGTACGATGAGTTTTTTGACAGTATCTTCTTTGAACCACCTTGGACACCAGATGGTGCTGTAGTACAAATTTTTTACAAAATCGCATATTTTTAGTTGTTACATATGCAAACATTTACAAAATACAAAATATTTCTTAAATTTAGTAAAATTAAAAAATGTCCGTTATTTTGTAAAAATTTTACTACAACGATATATTTAATGCAACATCGTGCTCAAAAATGAGAAAAACACAATCAGAAATTTAATTTTGTGACTTTCGATTCAAATATCTCCGCTGATTTTTTATACACTTTGTTAAATTTTTTTTTGTCTTAAGGCTTCATCAAAATACTATGAAAACCTTATTGCAAGAATACCGTTAGTTGAGTAAATATATTTAAAATCTTTTTTTCAAAAAAGGTCTGAAATATTGGAGTTTTCCTCAAAAAAAAGGCTCAAAATTTGTTTTTGTTGTAAAAATAATTTAAATTCAAATTCGCAAATTTTTAACTCTATTTAAAAATTATAACATTTATAGGCAAAAAATATTTCAATTTTACGCAAAAATTAAAAACCATTTTTGTGATTAAAAAAACAAGGCCTACCCCTTGATTTTTTCGAACAAAATTTTTTTTCCAATATTGTGTTTTCATATTTTTGAAAAAATAAACAAGCTAAAAAAATTAATTTTTTAAAAAAAATTATCTTAGTATCTCTCACCAATCAAAAATTATAGCCAATGATCTTTATCCAAAATATTTATACAAAAAGCAAAAGGCTGTCTGTGTGATAGCTGGAAACTTTAAAATTACTGAGCCAATAGAGCTGAAATTTTGGCAGTACGTTTTTTTCAAGCACGAGATGGTTTAGTTTCTGTCACATCCCCCTTTTACCGCCCACAAATCAATAAAAATTCTATATTTCCTACGGTTTTCGACGATTTGGCTACATTTTGACAGTTGCTCACTGTCGGCAACTGTACTAAAACTGGGTAATGTCCATCTACTAGAAAACTGGGATAGGCATTATATAAGTGGGTGTGGCTCCGCCCATACAATTAAAATTTGTATTATCGAATAGCTTTGAAAGTAAAAGTAGCAGTACTTACATACAAACTCAAAATGGAGTTACCATTTGGTGATCTCCTGCTACTGGGAAACTGTAACGGGCAGTGAAAAACGTCAGTGGTGTCAAACTATGAGTCTAAGAAAAGTTTTGACTACACCTATTATGTTCCCATATAGTTGCAGGGTGCAGCAACGCGCGCCGGGAAAAGGTTAGTAATAAATAAAAAAGAAATAATACTAGATGTTGTCCCAAAAGTCACTGATATTTCAATTTTTAAACGAAACACATAAGGGGTATTCTGGCAGTATTGCAGCGTTGCAAAATTTGTGAAAATGTAAACTTGCAATACTTAAATATGAAACACTGCGGAAACGCACAAGAACACAAATATTGCAAATATTCTAAAGAAATGCCACGAACAGGTGAAAACAAAAAAGAATTTTGGATATTTTTGGCTTTTAATATTATTCTGGAAGATGGTAATTATTTATAGCAATTTTTTGCTCACGTTATTATCTAATTTTTACCAGAGGAGGATATTGACTGAATATGATGAAGACATTTTTGTCACTCTGCTGAACCGCTGTGGAATATTTCACAATGTTGCCAAATCATTGGAATGGAGATCAACGGTGCTTGCAGCGTTCGATGAAAATCGTTTTCTAAAGATGTTGTTGACAAGAGATCGGTTTGGTTTTTTACTATCATTCATTGTCATTAATTTTTATTAAATGTCAAACAATAGCTGCGTTCGATTCGCCAGCCTATACTCAATTCATGTCGCTTATTTCAAAATTTGTATGTGAAAACAACAACAAAGTCTACAGCTAGTTGAGTATAGAGTACGTAAATTTTCAGTTGAGTTGAGTAAAGTTGCGTTGCCAAGTTCTTATTTTTTAGTTGGTTTGTGTACGGAATAAGGAAAATGTAATAGATTCTGTCCAAATGTGATGTGAGTACAAAAACAAAATGAATTTCCTTTAAGGGGGAGATACCTCATAATTTCGGAAAAATTTCGAATGTTTTTTTGAATTTTTCTTAAAAACCAGTTTTTAGTCATTTATATTGGTTTGAAATTGCATAGTGACCCAAAGACACAGCGTGACGTAATAGGGTTAAAAAAAAAAGAATTATAAACTGCTTGTAGTGACGATATTCGCACAAGTCCTTTGCATGGCTATAGAATTATTGACATCTTCGAAGTTTGTACTACACTATCAGAATTTTTAATTTGTTCTGCATGCAAGCACAAAATAAGTTTTGGTGAGTCAGGATCGAGAGGCCTAGGTTTCAAAATTTCAGCTAACATTGCTGCTGGAATATTTAGTAAAGGCTACACTGAAGGTTATGAACGAGCTGGGTATAACTATTGGCACCTATTGCAAAGTTTTTGTCGAAAATACCGACAAGGCACGAGTAGCGAAGCAGAACCGAAAGACTCTCTCTAAGAAAAAAGCAGCTTGTACAGATCGGATGTATCTTCCGGAAGGATGTTCCTACAAGTTGAAAGATATCGTGTGAATAAATAATTTTTTTGGGGTCAAAACTGTTGAAAAAATAGTCGAATCTGGATCTTCGATTAAACAGCCGATATAAATTTTAATTTTTAACTTTTTTTATTATATTACGGGATTATCTTTCCCTTCAAAATATCAGTATTCGAAGAAAAACACCTCTATTTTTTCATATAAGTGGAAAAATTTCGACAGCTACAGGAGATAACCTGCAGACCTGCAGATCTGTTTGGGGATAATGCAGCCATTCGAAAAATAGCCACAATATTTGGGGTTGGAGATGGGGAAACAATTTATAAAATAAAGTTAAGAGTCATTCCTGCGTCTCCAACCCAAATATATTTCATGGTTTGATCCAACCGAAAGGTAAGATATTGTCAACAAAACATACCATGAGTTGCCACATTGTGTAGGATATATTGATGGCACTGAACTGAAGCTTGCCGAAGAACCAATGGTGCTATATACCACACAGCATATTTTTCGAAAAGTCGCATATATTCCAATAAAGCACAAGTCGTATACGATTATCATCTAAAGATTCGTCATGTTGCAGTAGGCCATTTTGGAAGTGTCCATGATGCGCGCATATTGCATTCAGCGAAAAAAACAGATTTTTTAATATTTTTTTCAACGCTCGGTTGCACCATCACCCAAAACATGAGTGTCAGTATTGCACGAATTGCAAAACTTTTCTCCCTTGTATTATGTTGTTGTGTCGTTGCACAGATTGCAAGATTCTGCAACTTTTGCAATTCTTACACTATGCAAGGGTTTTGTAAGATTACGAGAATACCCCCTATTGTTTTATGGAAATGTCTGTGAGTTTTTATTGAATTATAAAGTAGAGATATGGAGATATATCATAATATTGCTTAAATAGCAGCCTTGATCGTGTTTGCATAAGCGCGCACTTTTCCTAATATTTTCCATGACATTCTGGTATTATATTGGAGCAATTGCTACAATGGTCACTTGGATTTCCTGTTTTAGCTCCGGAATTGTTTGGGGCTTATTGGCATAGACCTTCCCTTTAAGGAAACCTCGAAGAAAGAAGCCCAACGGCGTCAAATCCCATGATCTCGGTGACCAATAATTAAATTGACGACAGTTTTTCGAGACGGTGACCAAAAAGAGTGCAAACCGTCTCCGCAAAATGTTCACTAGTTTTTTAGTGAATCTTAACAATTTGTACACATTGCTCGACTGCAAATTTCTCCATGACTAAACCTCTATGTGTGGTTTTGACAGTTATATATTTAGTACTGCTCATCACCAAAAAAGTAGTGCCCGAATCAAAATGTCTGTGACTATTGGGACAGCCTTTATATGTATAAATAATATACGAGATATAAAAAAATTAAACTAAACATTGGAATTAATACGATGGCATAGAAAGTAGGAGATGTCACTTTATGTTTCAATCGAGGCCTACTTTGCGAATCCAAGCATATTCGTTGTCTTAGTTCTAGTTCAAGACTTTGTCCTATCTTTGTCATTTCATATTTCTAATCATTTTCAAAATCCCTACTTAAATTATTTCCTAAATCTTTCTTCAAAACCTTGTACAAATTTTTATTCTAATCTTTAAACTAATCCTTGTCCATATCCTGGATTCAATCTTTTTCATAATTCTCTTCCAATTCCTTGTCCTAGTCGTCGCCAAAAACTTTGTTCAAACCTTTGTCCTAATCCTTGCCCTAAGTCATGTCCTTGTGCAAATCTTTATCCAAATGCGTGTCCTAATCCTTATTGTGTTCGTGCTTTTGCTTTCGCTTTTGATTTTGCTTTTGTTGTTTTAACTTTTGTGTCTGCCTTTACCTTTGATTTTGCCTTTGCTTTCGATTTTTCTTTTGGTTTTGCTTTTGCTTTTGGTTTTGCCTTTGCTTTTGCCTTTGCCTATGCTTTTCCTTTTCCTTTTCATTTTCCTTTTCCTTTTCCTTTTCCTTTTCCTTTTCCTTTTCCTTTTCCTTTTCCTTTTCCTTTTCCTTTTCCTTTTCCTTTTCCTTTTCCTTTTCCTTTTCCTTTTCCTTTTCCTTTTCCTTTTCCTTTTTCTTTTACTTTTACTTTTCCTTTTCCTTTTGCTTATGCTTTCACTCTTACTTTTGCTTTTGCTTTTTTTTGCTTTTGATTTTCTCTTATCTTTTATTTCTGCCTTTGCTTTTGCTTTTTCTTTTGCTTTTACTTTTGCTTTTTCTTTTTATATTTTTTTTGTTTGGATTTTGCTTTTGCCTTTGATTTTGCTTTTGCTTTTGCTTTTGCTTTTGCTTTTTCTTTTGCTTTTGCTTTTGCTTTTGCTTTTGATTTTGCTTTTGCTTTTGTCTTTGCCTTTGTCTTTGCCTTTGATTTTGATTTTGAATTTGATTTTGCTCTCGCTTTCGCTTTTGCTTTTCCTTTTGCTTTTGCGTTTGCTTTTGCTTTTGCTTTTGCCTTTGTTTTTGCTTGAACTTCTGCTTTTGTTTTTGCTTTTGTTTTAACTTTTTTATGTGTCTTTGAATTTGCTTTTGCTTGTGTTTTTGCTTTCTCTTTTTCTTTTGATTTTGCTTTAACCTACACCTAACTCCCATACAAAGTAACAAAGTGAAAAATTCTCAGGAAATTTTGATGAATATGCACTCTGCGTTTTAAATTTGGGTAAATTTAATGGAACTTTACGTACCTCCTAAACATTTTGACGTCTCCTAAAAAGCAAAGCTCTATAAATTCCACAAAATCCATTGACTTGGTATTTGACACATACTCGACAGCTTTGATATTTAAAACGTACGCCAAGTTTGAAATTTGGAAAAACTTATTGAAAACCGACTTATCTGCTATTCAAAGTTATCAAACCTTCATAACTTATATAACTTTTTACAAGTTATGAAAGCCTGAATATAAAAATAATTTTTATTTTGTGTTTAACAAAAATTTCATGATTTTTGTATTTTTTGCGAAATCTTTACTTTTGGACACAACAGAAAGAACTTCCAAATTCGAAAAAAACTTTTATCTAAACCGTCGTTTGTAGTTCAATGGCTAGATACGCATTGAAGACACAAGCTTAAGAGCTTTCAGATATATTTCTTCATTCATCAGTGCATCTATCTATTCATACATCCAAAGAGTAATCAATTTTTTTTTATCTCTTCTCCCCACATTCTTCTTCTTCTCCATTGATGAAATAAAACGCATCAATGCAATGCAATGCATGCCATGAACCCAATAGACCGCACACTTGCTTACAATTAACCTAATTTAATTAATGCATCCAATGAAAACCTTACCGCAATTGAAGTGGTATCGCCACTTTATGTGCTGCCATGGATTAATGCAGAAAAACAGATGTTGCTTCAGTGGCGCTGACATGTCTTGCCCTCCATGGCCGCTGGCCATTTGTGATGCATGCGGTTAAGTTTTGTCTTCTTTGAAACAGATGACTTAATTAAGTGACGCATGTTAACCAACATTGTGGGCCCATTTAATCAATAGCCTCAGGTTGTTGTGTAGGCTAAAGAAATATTCATAATATTTTTTAGCCAAGCTATGAGAACTTTTAAAATTTGTATACAATTGAACGGCTTGTTGGTAGAATAATAAGAATTCCAAATTGCCGTATAGTAAGAAATCGAAATAACTGACATTCAAGTTTCAAAATAATGTATTTTGTATTAATAAAAACTTTTTAACAAAAAAAAAAACCGACTTCAAAATCACTACAAAGTAAAAAATAATTTTAAATAATTTTTCCTATTAATTTCTTGGTCATATTTTAAAAGCTATTTATATGTATTATAATATTGGAAATCTTATCATTTTCATTTTTTCTATTTTGTTTTATTATCATCAATATACTAATTGCTTTATGTACATAAAAGCTTTGAAGTCGGCGCTTATCTTACTATGTCGAAATCTTTTTATTTTAATTTTTTCTAATTTGTTTTATCATAAAAATATTATTAACTTTATGAATATAAAAGCTTCTTAGCGATTTTTTTCTTTCAATTGGCAATTTTTGAGTACGCTGAATGTAGCCAATGTGTTCCATGCATTATTTGTGCAGCTTTTACACACTATGTCATATTCAATATGAGCTTTACAAGCTCACCCAAACCAGTTTAGTGAGAATTTTAATGTGTACAAAGCTTTTAAAATTACTACAGTGTCACCAAGGCACCAAATAGTGCACGGATGGTAAAAGATCATGATTGTGTTTCAAAGATGAGCGCCGACTTCAAAGCTTTTATGTTCATAAAGCAATTAATACATTGATGATAATAAAACAAAATAGAAAAAATGAAAATGATAAGATTTCCAATATTATAATACATATAAATAGCTTTTAAAATATGACCAAGAAATTAATAGGAAAAATTATTTAAAATTATTTTTTACTTTGTAGTGATTTTGAAGTCGGTTTTTTTTTTTTGTTAAAAAGTTTTTATTTCTTCCTTTTTAGAGAATATGAAATATTTTATGTAATAGTATTTTTGAGGAATATTTCAAACATGAAAGTTTGTTCTTATAAAATGTATTTTATTAATTCCTGAAAGTTTGTTGGGTATTTTCCATTTCTGTTTCTTTACAATTTTTAGTGCCACGTCCTTTCTATAATCCCGTCCACTTTATTTATCGTACCTTATAATGATTCTAGCTAGCCCTGTGCCAAATTTCAGTTTCCAAGTATCAATATTAACCATAATATAGTACTTTCCTGTGTACAATCCCGCTCACTTTTTTAATGATTCTACCTGCCTATCTTCCTGCATACCAAATATTAATACGCTAGTGTCAATATTAACTAAGATATAGTATTTTTATAATATTGACACGCCCCTTTGTTGAATAACGCCCACTTTTTTGCCGTAATTTGCAGTAACTGTACCTACCCATGTACTAAATTTCAGCACCCTAGTGTCAATATTATTCGATATATAGTGTGTTTCTAATATTGCCACACCCATTTGTTGAATAACGCCCACTTCATTTACAGTGATTTTTAAAAATTGTGTCTACCCCTGCACTAAATTTCAGTACCCTTGTGTCAATACTATTCGAGACACAGTGTTTTTCCAATATTGCCACACCCCTTTGTCAAATGACGCCCATTTTATTAACTGTAATTTGTAATAACTATGCCTACCCATGTGCTGAATTTCAGCACCCTAGTGTCAATATTATTCGATATATAGTGTGTTTCTAATATTGCCACACCCCTTTGTCGAATAACGCCCACTTTCTTTACAGTAATTTTAAAAAATTGTGTCTACCCCTGTACTAAATTTCAGTACCCTAGTGTCAATACTATTCGAGATAGTGTTTTTCCAATATTGCCACACCCCTTTGTCAAACAACGCCGACTTTATTGACTGTAATTTGTAATCGCTATGCCTACCCACGCACTGAATTTCAGCACCCTAGTGTCAATATTATTCGATATATAGTGTGTTTCTAATATTGCCACACCCCTTTGTCGAATAACGTCCACTTTCTTTACAGTAGTTTTTTAAAATTGTGTCTACCCCTGTACTAAATTTCAATACCCTAGTGTCAATACTATTTGAGATACAGTGTTTTTTTAATATGACCACACCCCTTTGTCATATAACACCCACTTTATTGATCGTAATTTTTAATAATTGTGTCTACCTCAGTGTTTTTACTGTAAATTTCAGTACCCTAGTGTCAATATTAACTGAAATACAGTGTTTTTCTTATATTGACACGCCCCTTTGTCGAATATCGCCCACTTTTTTAAAAAAGGACCTCCGCGTTCATGGTATCAATCTGTTGAAAAAAAATTACGGCAATCGGGTAAGTGCTTTAGGAGTTATCGATGTACATACATTTAAAAAAAAAAAAAAAAAAAGCGCGGACAAACCAACGAAATTGAGAACCTCCTCCTTTTTGAAGTCGGTTAAAAATAGGATTTATTGGGCAATTTATTGGGAAATATCTTCTGTGAAATTTTTCAGTAGGTGTTGGTATTGTATTAAGAAATAGACCGAATATAAGAAATCGGTAAATTTTTTAATTATGAAGCTTATTATATTATTGTAGTAGACACATCAATAATAGCCCAAAGCCTTCTTGGAAACATAATGGAAAACAATTTTTATTTAATTTGTCACCTCAAGCAACACTTAAATGGTAGTTTTTTTAGATGTTTCAGTTTATTTTATTAATTTGATGTTTTGGTTCAATAGGCAAAAATTATAGCCACTTATTTCATGAAAAACGGGTAGCAAATCTAGGCATAAGTCTAAGTCTAAGTCTAAGTCTAAGTCTAAGTCTAAGTCTAAGTCTAAGTCTAAGTCTAAGTCTAAGTCTAAGTCTAAGTCTAAGTCTAAGTCTAAGTCTAAGTCTAAGTCTAAGTCTAAGTCTAAGTCTAAGTCTAAGTCTAAGTCTAAGTCTAAGTTTAAGTCTAAGTTTAAGTCTAAGTCTAATTCTCAGTCTAAGTCTAAGTCTAAGTCTAAGTCTAAGTCTAAGTCTAAGTCTAAGTCTAAGTCTAAGTCTAAGTCTAAGTCTAAGTCTAAGTCTAAGTCTAAGTCTAAGTCTTAGTCTAAGTCTAAGTCTAAGTCTAAGTCTAAGTCTTAGTCTAAGTCTAAGTCTAAGTCTAAGTCTAAGTCTAAGTCTAAGTCTAAGTCTAAGTCTAAGTCTAAGTCTAAGTCTAAGTCTAAGTCTAAGTCTAAGTCTAAGTCTAAGTCTAAGTCTAAGTCTAAGTCTAAGTCTAAGTCCAAGTCTAAGTCTAAGTCTAAGTCTAAGTCCAAGTCTAAGTCTTAGTCTAAGTCTAAGTCCAAGTCCAATTCTAAGTCTAAGTCTAAGTCTAAGTCTAAGTCTAAGTCTAAGTCTTACAAATTTTACTTCATCGATTATCAGTTTCCTTCTCCTTTGTCATGCGCCTTCTCTTTGATCTAACATAGTCTATTGCTACAACTTGGTAATTGTCGGTCTATAATAATTAACTTTACCTTATTTTTTTTTAATAATACTACAAAATCAGTCTTGTGTATAATTTTGATCAAAATTTATGCTTGAAGTTTTTATACTTTTTTTTTATGTTTGTTTACTTTTTTTCGACATCAACTCTAACTCAGTCATAATGATTAGTCATCGGTGCTCATATCAGACATTGGCCTTATTCGAGCACAAGTTCATTTGAATTAGGTGCTTAAAATAGTTGTTAATAAACCAGTTACCGTTGTTTTTTCAATTTGATGCCTTTTTTAGTAATTTGATCGGTTCAGTCATTGAACGAACGGTTTGTGTGACGTTGCCAATCACAGAGCTGGTTGGTTGATCTTGTCTTAGCTGTTGACTGGTTTTTATTTGAATGGGGTCTATGATATATTTAATAATTGTATTGAAACTAAATTGGCGCTATAAGTGCGTTTGTCTACTGTTGTTGTTGTTGTGGTAGTTTTTAATTGATTTTGCATTGACATGTTTCGTTTTTAATTACTTGCTATATTGAACTTGATAATGTCTTGAAATATGACCAAAGCTGTTATCTTCAAAATTAATGAGTTCGTTTTTTAATCTTTATCTTTTCAGGTAAATGGCTTAAGAAGACTTTTTACACTTAATGATATGGGGAACAGTGTCTCTTATCGATTGGTAAGATTTTATCTTGAATTAGTTAAATAAAAATAAGATGTGATTGTGATATGATCACGTTTATATGCTAAAAAATATGTTGTTTTTTTTTTTTTTTTTTTTTTTTGTAATAATATGAATTTTTAATTTTGTGATTTGTATCCACTATGCAAATTCAAAATATAAATATTTCAGATATCCATTAAATAATGTTTTATTATGTTTTCGATATGTTTTAAAATATCGAGCAGAGTTAAAAACTAAACGCGATACTAAAAACGGTCACTGAACTTTGAGATAAAAACAAAAGAAATACTCGTACAATTTCTGTTTTAATAGATGCTTTCTAGAGGCTTGTGTGTTGGTTTGTTTAGAAAATAGAAAATGTAGTTTTTCAGAAAGTCCAAATAGTTTTTAGAATGTCCAAAATGAAATAAGTCATGAGCAATAAAAATGCCGCTAGAGAAAATAACAGACTTTAATTTAAAAAAGATGAAAAATGTCTTGAGAACAGTATGAGAATGATATAAAAAAAATAAAATTATAATTATAAACTGTTTAAATGTTCACGAGTTTAGCTTAAGCCTATTTTATGATGCCGAGGCTTAAATCACATTTTACTAGCTTTTTAAATAGAATTTTTTTGCCATAAAGTGCGTCAACTCCAAACTATACGCTCGTCTAGAAGATGATCTGTTGGGGTATTTCTCGCAATTAATGAAAAAGACGTGAGACTTCATTAAATCTTAAAAGTTTGACATAAATACTGAATTTTTTTTTAAAAATTTGAATTCTCATGAAAGGCATCATTAAAGCCACGGTAATTAAAAGCCATAACCTACTCTGTTTTCTTAGTGTTGAGCTGAAGATATTAAAATAATAAAAATTTGTATGTGACGAAAATGTTTCAAGTCTGTTAATGTGGCTTAATGAGCTATTTCACATTCAGGCAACCACAACCGTAAGATTATTATGAGAAATGTAAGCTACTCTCACTATCTTATTGCATCTTAATTTCTATTAAAAAAATCTTTTCATGTCTCTGGGAAGTTTCTGGGAAAACGTAGCAATTTTTTGTTTTTTTGATTCATAAGATGCTTGCTCACAAGTTTTTAATTTCTCTGCTAACAATGTATTCTCTAAATGCTCATGTGATAATTAAAGCCTAAGGCAACAGTCACATCAACAACAACAACAACAACAACAACAACAACAACAATAATGACTTAACAAAACACTTGCTTAATCAGCCATGTTAGCGTTGTGTCGATGTTTTAATTAAGTGGTAATAGGTTGTTGCCATTAAGATAGGTGCTCTTATCTAGTATTTCAAATGTAATCTTCAATGTTTTGAGTATTGTTATTATTATTATTAAGTATTTTTATCTATTAACTAAATTGTTTTAAATAAAAGAATTGCAACAACGTGATAAGGTAATTTTTAAAGCCGCAGAATTGAGGAACAATTTGATATGATAAAGAAACCTCTGCACCAACTCCCACACACATGATTTGCTAATAAAATTAATGGCTGAGTAATTATAAGTTATGGTTGCTATAACAACCAGCTGCACTCCAGCAAGCATAAAATAAAAATGCCTGTGTACAGAAATAGAAACAATGGATATGGACTAGTTTCCCATGAAGTGAGCAAAAATGTTTTCAAACTCGGAAGATACTACTAGTACACTGCTCAAAATGCATGCATGCAAAATATTGCAACACTCCACATTCAGGTTGCACCACCATTCAGGGTGGTGGTGGTAACAACAAAACAACCTCGCACATATAATAAAATATATAATCTGCGAAAATTATTTAAATAAGGTAAACAAAAAATCGAACAATGGGTATTGTATCATCTGAGAAAATTATACGTCTCTTTGGCTGACGAAAACATGTTGATGCAGCTGTATTAGATTTTGTTTAATTTTCATGCGAGAAATTCTCTTAAAATGCATCAAATTTGAATGCAAGTAAAGCCAGTACTAACATCAGATAGTAATATCGGTCAAACTAACCGTCAGATTGCAAACTGCCAGTGTAATTTTTATTTATTAGTCCCAAAAGCACATTTATCCAATCAACGTCGCTTACGACATCTTGGTTTTTGTCCGTCCACATTATGTTTAATTTCATATAATTTTATTTTATTTCGTTTCATTTCATTTATTAAAATCTTTGGATAATAGTTCCTTACAGGTACAACAAATAGTTCCTTCCATAATAACAATATAAAGATTAATTAGCTACTTCCATTCATTTTCATTCCATTTAATAAATGCATAATTGCATCTTAAGAGAAAGGAAAATCTAGGCAATAGTTTACATTAATTTTGTTGTACATAAAAAATGGCCTATAGATAGACGCATTTGCAACGTAATTTGTACGACAAGTAGGAACGTAAAATAATTTATTATTTCAAGCATCCTGACCGGCACACAGTGCCCTTTTTTCGATTTTAGGATGACACTTTAGGTGGCGGCCGTGGCGAAGTGGGTAGAGTGCGTGGCCCATACCCCAGAGAACCCTGGTTCAATTTCCACCTAACACAGAAAGTTTTTTTAATGGAATTAGTAAATGGAGAGTAAATAATGCTGCCATGTAAAGCTTCTTGAGAACATGTACATTAGCCGTTCGGAGTTGGCATAAAACTATTATGTCCTGTTCTTAATCAATTGTTTTCAAACATTTAATAACACAACACAACACAATTTGATCTTAAGAAGTTCGGTCAAGGACCTTTCAAGGGCAGAAATGGCTAGTTATTAATGTTTTTTTTTAGGATGTTTTTTTTTGGAATTTCATAAAAAAAAAATGTGTTTCGACAGATAATCAATTCAATATTATAAAAATGATAATAAAAAACTTTATAGTCTCAATACTTTTTTTTCAAAAATTCGTGAAAATTAAAACTTTTTCCAAGCAAAAATTAGCTTATTCAAAGCAAAAAGTGAGGGACAACTTGAAATATTTATTGCTTTAAGCAAAATTAAAATTTTTTTCGTTTGTTTCTTTGGAAATTTTGTAATAAAAAAAAAAAAAAATTTGTGTGTGGCCACCACGCACAGTTGAAGTGAAACTTTATTCCAAAAAGTTGATATTTAAGTGATTAATTGATTTACTCTTTAATATAGTCTTACTAAAAAAAGTCCCATTTCATATAATGGCAAGAGTTAATTAAATCTGTTTTAATACAATTTCGAAAATTTAATGTTATTAATACAAATAAGAACAACATCAGAGTTATAAAATCACATCATACCATACCGTACCATACCATATCATACCATACAATATCATCATTCCATGATCATCATACCATACTATCAACCTAAGCCGGTCATACTGTAGCATAGAACTATGTGGTTTGAGAATTTTGTATCAAAAACATAAAGATGTAAGGAAAACAAAAACATTACAGAAACTTATTCTGTGTACTCTATATATTTTATGGTGGATACACTGTTTTTTAAACAGGCATTACTGCAATCTGCTCTTCTGCGGTTAATCAAAGAGTGTGCAACCAGCCGAATGACTTTCTTCTGAAAGGTTCACTATTTTTGAAAATTTTAAAACTCTCTGGGTTGATAGTTCTCCTAAAACGTATTATGTCTACATACTTTTTTTATTTTTATTTATTTTTTTTAAAGAAATACACTGTTTAAAATTTCTAAATATCTTAAAAAACACAATTAGTGCATGTATTCAAAGAGCTGTAACTGCGAAACCATAAGTCGTACAGAAAAAAATCTGAGATAAAGATCTTGAATGAGTCTTTCTTGTGGTGTACTTTTTTTTGAATCTTTATGATATTTTTTAAATTTTTTAAGCCTGAAGTTTTGTGTCACATTTTTCATGGTGATCGCAGTAAATTTTTCAAATTTTGAACAGTGTCGTTCAACATAATACATCAAATCTTAAGGCTCATACAAAATTTTAGCTTAGGATTTCAACGATTGCTATTTTTAACGAATTAAAAAAAAAATACCTACAAAAGATTTTTTACTTTTATACCGCAAATTTCATATCTTTATATATTAAATACATGGCTTTGTCACTGCACTCCTCCTAAACGGCTGGACCGATTTTAATGAAATTTGGTGTGTGTGTGTGCGACTGGGTCTGAGATATATTTCTTAATATATTTTGAAATTTTTTACAGTGTATAACTTAAAAAAGAAATTGTTTTCACAAAAAGAAAAAAATAAAGTTAAATTTATTTTCACGAGCCCTAGCCCTCTTAACCTACAAAGTTTAAAAAGAAATCTGAATCACAAAGGTCAGATTTTGCTCAAAAATAGTCGAATTGATATGGAATCATCGCAAACAAACGAAAAATAATGTAAAGAGCTTTTTCAAAAAAACGAAAAGCTGAAATGGAGTATAAAAATTGCCGGTACAACGCAAGTGTACTCCTGCCCTTTCGTGGCCACCAATTTGCCGCAATTTGTCTACAAACAACAGATATTTCTTTCAAGTCTTGACCAATGTAAAAGAGATCTTACTTAGCAGCAGTCAGTGTTTGCCTTTTTGTTTAAGGTTGATGTTTTCAATATAAATATCAAAGGCATGCTCCATATGCTTCGAATTTTTATGGTAATATTATAATTACTCAATGTATGAACCATGCAGTTGAGAAGCTCTGTGTCCATACCAGTGTTCAGACTTTACTGCAATTGCAGTAGATCTAATGCGCTTTTTAGCAAAATTTAATGTTTTACTGCGTCACTGCGGTTTTTTCAAATCTACTGCGATTTATTCTCAACAAACATTTGTAGGGTTATTTTTGTATTTATCTTACAAACGACATGTAACACAGGCAATTTCTAATGTAACGTTGCATTGCGTCAAGTTTAGTTATAGTCAAGTCAGGTTTAGTTATAAACCTTTAATACCATTACATAAAAAACTAGAAAGATGGCAGCATTTTGTTAAATTAATAGTCATATTAATTTTGAATCCGTAAAAAATATGTTTCTGCAACATGCAAATATATAGTATATATTTATATTATATATTTGTATTTAGGTATTTTTTTATTAGTATAAAATTTACGTACATGGTTGTTAATAAAAAAAACTACTGTGAAAAATTCGATTACTGCGTTTTTTTCTTTAATTTACTGGGATTTACTAATTTTCAAGTCCGAACCCCGGTCCATACTATATTATAATTATTTAATTCTCCGTAACACTATGTGAAAAATACGGCGAAGTGTTTCACAGCGAAGAGTTTCATCGGCGAATTGATTCATCGGTTTCACTTTCCATCGCATCTACAGAAGTTTTACTTCAAAAAAATTAAAGAAAATATTTTTTAAAAAAAATTATGAAAATTTTATAAGAGTGCCTATAAATTCTTGAAGGAGTTTGAATTTAGCTAAAATTGATTAGCAAATATCTAGTAATATCACCGTATATCACTCGAAGGCTATAATTACCATAAAATATTATGTATAAAATATTGAACAACTAAGTACTTTTTGCAGAACAACTATAAGTTTGCTTGCGAATAAGAATAAGTAAAAAACATTTAAAAATCATATTTTGCTTTTAAATACACTGATTTTCAAGACAATTTGTACTCTTAAATTAAGAGAAAAATAAAATTTAATTCATTGCTTAAAACAAATTCTGATCGAATTGGACATTTTGCTTAATCATTTCTTGGGTTTTTTTTGTTTTCATCAGCATTAGCATAGTTCTTTGGTAAGCTACTTGTATTGGAGATATATCTTAAAGTTAACCGATCCAAATTATTTTAAGCATAACGTGTAAATATAGTTAAATGAACTAAATTTATTCTTTAAATCCACAAATAAGCAATTTTATGCGGTTTTTTTCTTATGAAAAAAATGTGATTTGTATGGGAGGTAGGCTTTGCAGTATAGCTAGAATTCTAATGTTTTGTGTTGCCACTTATTTTTGTACAAAATCATTGGTAAAAAATTTCATGACCCTAGCTATTATAGTTTCTGAGATAATGCAAATGTCATCCTGAAATAAAAAAAAAAAAAACGCACGGTGCGGCACGTTAAAATTTATTTTCTCTAGAAATGCAAGACAATCAATGGGGGTAGTAAACCCCTTACTTTTGTAGAGTCGGCCTAATTGTTATTTTTCACTGAAATTTGTTTAAAATATTGATTTTGATTAACAATAACTATGAACGCGTCAAAGTCAGTCGTATCTTTTATTGCCATTTTCATTACAAAAACCAACTTTAATAGGATATTTAATTTTAAATCATAACCAAAATTATCTTCGGTCGGCCAATTCACTTTTAGTCGTACCTTAAACAAACTTCAGTCGGTCAACTCACTTTTCCTTAAGATTTATTTATATTGATTAGAGCCCTGCATGAGTATAATCGCAAAGCGAATACACTCTGCTTCACTGCTAAAGAGTACACTGTAACTGAATAAAAGTTAAACAACAGGTCGTGTAGTGAAGAGCAAATCTACGCACGAGCTTCACTGCTTATACCTTATCTGTTCTCACACAAACACTGTAAGCACTGATCTGAACTTTGAGAGGTTTGCGTTATTTTTGTTTCTATTCGGTGTACTCGCATACCATACTCTCACATACACTGCAAGCATTGATCTGATCTATGAAAGCTTTGCGTTATTTTTTTTTTTTTGTTTCTGTTCTGTAGTTCAGTGATGCTTAGCGTTCAACCAAACCGGTTTTCTTAGACAAAGGAGGTAGGACAGGCGACGTGAGGTGCTCAAAAAAATAACTGCTCTACGCAGACTCACAGGTTCAGAGTGTTTTTGAATAACTGACTGAGGACTACAGTGTATTTTGTGCGTGCTTTTTTCCATTGTGAACATTACGTGTTTGAACGAGTTAATAGATAAAAATATATATTAAAATATTCATTTTATTAAAAATGGATATTGATGAGGTAACAAATTTTATTTCTTTAATTCTTCACTAATCATAATTGAAAACAATGAAAAAAAGCATGTCTATATATACACTGAGGCACATTCGTTTAGACGCAATATACCTTTTTTTAAAAACTTATCGTAAAGTACACACAAAATATATTTAAAATAAATTTTTTTATTTATGTTAAAGAACAATATTTCTTTTGCAAAATACTGATAAAAAATTTAATGTTAACATAAAGTAATATTTTATATTAATTAACTTAAAATATAACTCCCGAAGCAATTGGCATATTCGTTTAGACGCACTTAAATTAGAGCTTGAATAATAACAATTTAGTAATGAGTATGCCCACTATTTTTTTGGATAACCTCAAATATCCTATAAGGCATTGAATAAATAAGTTTTTGAAGAATTTTCCCTTGAATTGAAGTCCAAGCTTCCTTAATCTTAAACTTCAACTCTGTAACAGTAGAAAATGGAGTTCCTTTCGCTTTTTCGGCGTAAACTTCCCGTGCCATAATACCCCATAGATTTTCTATGGGGTTTAGATCGGGGCTACATGCAGGCCATTCCATAATGTTGATTTCTCGCTGCTCAAACCAAGCCATGGATGTCTTAGAGACATGAATGGACGCATTGTCCTGTTGGAAAATGACACTGTCGTCCATTTTATCTTCGATAAATTGAATAAGAACATCGTCTAACATCTCAATGTACACTTCCGAATTCATTCGGGCAGGAATGAAACACAGAGTTGACTTTCCTTCAATGGAAAAGGCAGCCCAGACCATCAGACTTCCGCCTCCAAAGTTTCTTTTTGATTTGGGGATACTTGCATTGCGGATATCGTGCCAATAGCAGCTATAACAGTCTGGGCCATCCAAATTAAATTTTTTTTCGTCGGAAAAAATAACTTTTTCCCATTCGGCAGTCCAGTGCATATGCTTTTTAGCAAAATTTAAGCGTGCCTTTTTATGGTGTTCTTCGAGCATTGGTTTGCGCGCTGGTTTCTTCCAAACAACATTGGGTGTTGTACGTAGAACATGGGCAACATGTTTTTTCGTTACTGGTAAACATAACTTAGATTGTATTTGTGTTGAATTTAATTTATTTTTAGTAGCCTCCTCTCGAATCAAATTTTTTTGACGATTTGTCAGCTTTTGGTTACCTTTTGTTGGTTTCTTAATTCCATAACAAGCTCCTTTTTTTAAGAAATTTCTTACAACTTTATCAGAACGCGAAATTCTTCGGCTAATTTCACGAATGGAACACCCCTGATCTTTAAAAAAATGTATTTGAATTTTTTCTTGATCGGTCAAGTAAACTCCACGTGGCATTTTTTTAATGTTCACCTAAAATAACGAATATTAATTATTTTTCAAAATTTTTTTGAAAAAAACAGAAGCAATCTTACTTATTTAATGTTTATAAAAAAAAAATCTTTTATTTTGTTATTTACTTCCTCTCAAAAATTAAATTTTTTCCACTGCGGCTATACGAATATGCTCCTCCCATGAAGCGCGTTTACAGTCGTACTAAATTTTTACAAAAACAAAACAAAAACGGTAAACAACCGTTACTTATTTTAAAAACAGACATGCTGCTTGTTACTTTAGTACCACGGTTGCACAGAGCTATGCCTTTTATTTACACATATTGAATAATTAGTGGAATAAAAGTAGTGCGGCTAAACGAATATGCCTGAGTGTATATTGTTTGCATCTCATTGAAAGTCACTCGCAAAACAAAAGATGCTTGCTCATAACAAAATAATGCGCAAAATATTCAGTGTTTGTGTATTAATATTCAGTGTACCTAGTGTTTGCGTTACTTTTTATTGCAAGAAGCTGGTCTTGCTGTTATAAGTTCAGCAGTGTATTGTTACTCTCGCATAAAATAGAGTGAGAGTATGTTTATATAAAAAAAGGTCAGTGTAAGCTTTTTATCCGACATCAAGCGATTGTATTTGAGTAGGCAAAAAGCATACTCATGCAGGGCTCTAATATTGATCGAATCGATTGATATCGATCGGCCGAAATACATGGCTACCCACCCCAAATACATTGCTATCTTTCATATGACATTCAACACATCCAGCCCTGATGGGCATATAAACAAAATTGCAGAATGTATTCTCTTGATTGCATAAAAAAAATGGCTGTTTAATGTAATTTCATGACTTTTAAACCAAAGTTAGTACTGGCTTAAAAAACACCCTTTATTTCAAAAAAGCTATACCTTGTGTAGCCGTTTTGATTCACTTGCCGCGGATTCACATACAGCCGTGGACACATAAATAGCATAAAAATACATGTAGAGTGTTTCACATGAATTTAAATAAAATATATAGAGGAAAACAAGAATTTATTTCATGGTATTTGAGTTTAAACATTAAGAACTTAAAATCAGTAGCAACTTTTTAATTACGAATTAAAAATTAGAAAATTAATCAAAAATCTGAAATTGTTCCTTAGCTGAGGTGGACATATAAATAGCACAATTTGGATTCTGAAAAAAAGACATAGTAATTTATTTTTATTTTACAATGAGCTTACGAATATGCTTACTAGTACTTGGTACTGTATCCCGAATTGTCCAAAACAGCCCGACATCTTCGTCCCATACTCTCCACAATCTTCCTGACCTTATCCTTCGGAAGAGAGTACCAAACCTTCTCAATTCCACTCCATAACTCATCTAAATTTCGAAAATTTTGGTTGCTTATGCTGACCTTCACATCATTCCATAAATTTTCTATGTGACTGAGGTCTGGGCTTTGAGCCGGCTAATTCAAAATATTTATTTTTTTCCTTTTTTAGCCAATCAATCACAACCTTTGTCGTGTTTTTTGGATCATTATCGTGCATAAAAGTCCACCTAATAGGCATTTTCTCAAATGCAAATGGTTCCATATGGTTATTAAGAATATCTTAATACATATTTTTGTTCATTATTCCTCGTACACGAAAAATTGGCCCAACGCCGTGCCAGGAAAAACCTCCCCAAGCCATTCAATTCCCTCCTCCATGCTTTAATGATATTTTTGTATACTTAGGATTCAACTCTTGGCGTTTGGGGCCCCAAACAAAAGTTTTTCCATCTGGTCTAACCCTATTAAATTTAGTTTCGTCAGTCCAGAGCACGTTTTTTCAAAATTGGTCTTCTTTATTCACATGGGCCCTTGCAAACGCTAACCGATCCTTTAAATTTTTTTTTGTTAAGAGCGGCTTTCTTCGGCTAATGCGTCCATAAAGATTAGCTTCATGCAGTCTCCTAGATACTAGTTTTCTTTAAACATTCGGGTTATTTTCTTCATTTATTTCTCTCATAATTTGCTTTGCTGACTTGAAAGCATCAGCCTTACTTTTGTGAACTATTAGTCAATCAGTAGAAGCGGTGGTTTTACGCGGTCTAGGATTGCGCGGCTTATTCTCGAAATGATTTCAACCATTTGATTTAACCAGCTTGAGTGCATTATAAACCATTTTTCGCGAAATTTTGAGAATATCCGCAATTTCAGATGGTTTTGCCTTTTCGACTTACTTCGTGGGTTATATATCTTTTTTTCCGGAGTGCAATGTTTCCCACGACCCATTTTATTAAGAATCGGCGAAATTAACTGAATACAACTCTAAAATTTTTACAAACACCCGATCTTGTTAACTTTTATTCACCAACTAACATGTGTGTTATTTATATGACCACAGCAGATCGTACATGCCTTTACAGAAAGAGATGGCCTGAGCAAATAAAAGTAAGTAACGGTACATCTCTCTCGGAGTTTTAAACAACGTCACACTGGAGTCTCAAAAAATTATAACTACAGTTAATGAATGCATTTTTAGGTTCAAACGAAACGTTTAAAAAATAAGTTGACATTTGTGCTATTTATGTGTCCATGGCTGTATTTTTATGTTTTCCCACCACGCTAGAATATCCTTCACATGTTTTACTTGATTGTCCATTCATTGTCCATTGTTTTTTTTTTTTTTTCGTACTGACGATAGATTTTAAATTATGTGGCAATGAATTCCAGATTTTAATGGCGTTTATAAAAAACATTCGTTATATTGTAAGCAAGTATGATTTGGAATTATCAAGTTGTTTGTTCTAGTCTAGTTTGTTCTAGATATGATGGAGTTCTATGATGTACCAACTTATGCAAAAAGAGAAAATTTAGTAGTTAATTATACTGCAACCTAAAATTTAACTAACTGAAATGTGATCATAACATCTCAAACCATAAACATATCTCGTTGTATCATTAAATGCCATTTGAATTTTTTGAGCAGAATGATAATCAAGTTTACTATAAACTAATCCAGAATAAGTAATCAACGGTACTATTGGTTGAGTAACAAGTCTTTTTTTTTGTCCCAATAGGAACAAAAGAAGCAGATAGGCGTAGGCAGGGTAATGTATAGTACACTTTTTTCATTATAAAGGGTCCGCCAAATAACTTTTTTTATTTGAATGTATAATCCTTCCGGTTAATAATGGAAAATTATTTCATTCAAATGGCTGCCTCGGCTGGCAATGCAGTAGCCTACACGATCGGTCCAATTTTTAAGCACATTATCGATTGTGTTCAGCTGTATTTCACCAATGGCTTCCGTCCTTTAAAGCGTCAATTGTCTCTGGCTTGTCAGCGTAACACTTATCTTTGAGGGCACCTCACAAATAATAGTCCAACGGTGTCAAATCGCTGCTCCGAGGTGGCCAAATGACATCAGCTCTGCGGCTGATAATGCGATCTTCAAAAACAGGGCGCAAAACATCGAGTGTAGCTTCGGCTGTGTGGCACGTAGCGCCGTCCTGTTGAAACCAAATGTTGCCAATATCCTCCTCTTTAATTTTTGTGAACAAAAATTCGTTCAACATGGCCCGATCGACTGTAACGGCCACTCCTTGCTCATTTTCGAAGAAAAATGGCCCAATTATGCCTCTGGACCAAAATCCGCACCAAACAGTGACTCGTTTTGGGTGCATCGGCTTTTCAATGTATGCGTACGGGTTTTCTGTGCCCCAAATACAAAAATTTTGCTTGTTTACATACCCGCCAAGATCAAAATGAGCTTCATCTGAAAAGATGATTTTTTTTGGCAAAACCGGCATCTTCTGTAAGTCGATCGCAGGCAATATTTCCCAGCGTTGTTCAAGCGTATACACATCCTAAAAAGATAAGAAAAGGTTCAAAAAGATATGAGGAAAATTATGGGTCTTTTTTTCTTTGGTGCGCTTCCATTTTCTGAAAGTTCCATTTCTAATGAGAACAAAAATGGCTTAAGACCCAAAAAAATTTGACCTAAAGATATTGCTGAAATCGTTTAAAGGTCATTTTGGAGCTATTTACGACTAAGATCATACTGAATAATATGTTGTCTGAACCGAAACACATGGTTTACTTGAAGCCTTTTTTAACGGTGAAAGGTGAACAAGTTAATTGCATATTTTAAAAAATAAATTCTGGAAAAACAAATTTTTGCAGTGTTTTTTATTATTTTTTTTATGTTATGGTCCAAAAATTATGCAATAATTTATATAGCAAGAAACCTTAAACTCCGCACAAAAATACAAAATTATAAACAAAATGTCACTGAAACAAAATAAGAAAAAAATTTCATGTGGAAATACGATAATTTTGACCAAGGAGTTAAATTGCGTTTTCAAAGCTCCGCCAAAAAATATCAGATGCTTTTTTTAAAAAAATAAAAAAAAATGAAAATAGCTTAGATTATTATAAATGATTCTTCATCACAATATATTCAACATGTGTTTCGATTCGGACAACATATTATTCAGTATGATCTAAGTCGTAAATAGCTCCAAAATGACCTTAAACGATTTCAGCAATATCTAGAGGTCAAATTTTTTTGGGTCTTAAGGCATTTTTGTTCTCATTAGGAATGGAACTTTCGAAAAATGGACGCGCACCGAAGTATTTTTACATTTTTGAAATGTGAACTGGTCTAGTGGGCATGCATCATCATATCCTTACAAACGCTAATAATGAAAGAGTACTATTATCAAAACCAAAGAGTAGTTTAAGCTTTTGAACAAAGAAATCATGGTTGACGCAATCAAAAGCTTTAGAGAAGTCTAAGTGACAGAGGATAGTAACATGCCCAGCATCATACGGAACTCGAATGTCAATTTTTGTTTCCTAGTAGTCTCTCGCGCCATTTTTTAACCAAGGCAGGCATGACTGAATAGGCTTAACACCTGAAATTCTTGGTTCAGACCTAAAAGAAAAGAAAAAAATTTAAAATTTTTCTATATATGTTACAACTACTTAAACTTAAAAATATAACCTGTTATTATACAAATCAGCAGGAACTAAGAGCGCAAAAAGTACTTCATTCAAATGCGAAGGTGGTGTTGCTTTGTTATTACACAACACTGTATATAATTAATTAATTCCACATATATTTACAAAGATACAGTTTAAACAAATGAAACACCCTAGAGGATGCTAAGAGTATCCTCGAAGCTATTTGCATTTACTATTTGCGATTGTTATACCACAAAGTGTGCGTGCTTTTTATGTTTGTGCGTTTTAAACTCTATTCACACACAGATGATTAATCAGTTATGGCCAATTGATGAAAAAAGTCACCAGAAAAAAAAAATGAAAAATCACCATCACCCATTGCAAAACATAAATTAATCATTTTTACTCTTACTCCCTTCATTGTGGTTTGAATCTTTGTAGATACAATACGGCTAAGAACCAAGATGGTGCCCCTGTTTTTCTTGCTATTTCAACCATGATTTCAACAAGCACATATTTGACGCATGAATGACGACAGAAACATGAATAATGAAGGTTCCAAAAACTAACAAAACTGATAATTAATTAATGCCAGTGGCGGTGCTCTATTGTGTTTGCGCGAAACTGCCGCTGATTTTTTTGCGCTTTTGTCTGTTTTTATTTTCTTCTTCCAGTTGTTTTTTTTTTGCTTTTCTGATGAAATGTTGACACTTCAGATTTTTCTGTTATTGTTATTATTATTGTATAATATGGCCTAAAGGCATTTTGGGCGCAGCCAAGAGGAAAGTCAAGTCAAGTCAAGTCAAGTTAAGTTAAGTTAAGTCAAGTTGAAGCCAAACATCACTTTAAGTGAAAGTGTGTTTGACATGGCAAAGATTTACGGTGTGAATTAATTGAATTATTATTGATTTTTATACAAAATATGGTGTGGAAAAGATATTTGTTAAGTGATGGTTACATATTATTAAACAAATAATAACAAACAGGCGTACATACCTATATATTTATGTTTGTATTCATGCGCATTCATTAACTTAATGCATTAATAAACATTGTTGGGCTTAGATGTTGTTGGTTGATTACATGTTGAGGCTCTTTGGTTGAATTACTTGATTAATGCTTACGTAAATTCATCAATTGATAAATGACAATCATTTAAGGTGGTTTGATGCGGGAAAATTGTACCCTTCGTTTAGAACTTCGTGCTCTACCTTTTGTAGTACGCTGTTGAGAAAATAGCTGTGTCATTTTTAGGTAGAACACTTTCGACAAAATCATAAGCGGGGGTTTGGGGAAAAATTTGGAGTTTCTTAACGATAGAAAAGAAAATATTAGAGTGTCAGAAAAGGGTGGGTGCAAGCAAATGGTGATAGGAATGAGGCTGGACATTTTTTGAAAAAGTCACCTAACCGATGGTTTTAAGTTCGTGGCCTTTTTCCGAACCCGAATCCCGCCAATATAGATGATATACTGGAAACCCCAATTTTGGACAACAGCGTTGAAGTTCCGCTGCCCGACCATAGTGAAGTCTTGAAAGCTATAGCTTGGCTTAATAACAACAAAGCCGCAGGAGCCGATATTCTACTGCTGAGCTCTTCAAGAATGGAGGCAAAGCTCTATTTAAATGCATTCATGAGCTAGATTCTTCGAAGGCGTGCTTTCTTTATTGGCTTCAACCTTTAGGGTTTTAATAGCCTTCAACCAAGCAGCAGAGTGTTCTTGACCAAGCTCCAGGCAATCTGCAAACACGATTGATAGAGGTTTTAGCTAGGATGCACTAAGGCATTTCTAGGCATTTTTAATCCATTTAGACTATTAAGAATACGATTTTAAGAAATTGAATCTGCCTTCGAAATTTCAGTTTGTTTTTGAAGTGTAATTGGAGTGTAAATATCTGCGATATTTTAATTACGTATCTTGTTTGAAGACGGTGTTCAAGAATAAATAAAAAAGTATTTTTAATTTTATGTATTTTTCTTTTTTAACTTAGTTTTGAACAAGTTGGTTTTTTTCTATATTCATTTTGACGTGACGAAGTTACGTTTTACCGCGCAGGTTTCCATAAAAGTTGAAAAATGCATTTTTTCAAAATTCATGAGCGTTGTATTGAATTGTTACTCGCTGAGTATAAGAGCTATAACTAAAAAAAATGGTACGACCGTTAAGGTTCATTCTTTTACTTCATTATAAAAACAAAACAAAAATTCAAAGCATCATCGGGACGAGGTGGGAGCTGCTTAAGCAACAAAACTGAAAAATAGTTACATGGAATTATTACTCGCTGAGTATTAGTCCCAGGTCTAAAATAATGATACACCAATTAAGGCCTGTTCTAAGCCCTCACAACAAAATCAGACAAACAATTTCTGTCGTCATGGGGACACAGAGAGAGCCGCTCAAAGATCGACAATGCAACAATCATGCAGCGGCGATGTATTGAATTTTTATTCTGTGAGTATACAAGCTACGATAAACATTTAAAAAGAAAAATGAAGGATTTATACTTAGCCTTACGATCAAAATAAAAAAAAAAATTCTGACGTCACCAGGTCGTCAATATAGAATTATTACTCACTGAGAAGATGAGCTGCGGTAAATTTTGTTTTACGACAACAAAAATGTGTTATTACCCCTCACAACTAAATTACAAAAAATTCTCACGTCATAATTTCACGGTGGCAACCACATAATGCAGTAAAAATGCTACAACTATGAAAAAACGTTGCATGATATTTTAATTCTGTGACTAGTAGCGTAACGGTAAATTGTAAGGAAGGAAAATAAAGGTGAGGACTTCGGGCACATGATAAAAAAAAAAAAATTTATGAAGTCATGAGGGCCCTCAGGGAACCGCCAAATGTGAAGCATATGCATCACTTTTGCTGGGTTAGTTCCATGCAGCTAAGCAAAGTTAACGCACCAAGGAAAAGCACAACCAGTGGAGAAGCATAAAAAAAACAAAAGCAACACCAACACCAACACCACCACCAACACCAACACCAACACCAACACCAACACCAACACCAACACCAACACCAACACCAACACCAACACCACCACCAACACCAACACCAACACCAACACCAACACCAACACCAACACCAAAACCAACACCAACACCAACACCAACACCAACACCAACACCAACACCAACACCAACACCAACACCAACACCAACACCAACACCAACACCAACACCAACACCAACACCAACACCAACACCAACACCAACACCAACACCAACACCAACACCAACACCAACACCAACACCAACACCAACACCAACACCAACACCAACACCAACACCAACACCAACACCAACACCAACACCAACACCAACACCAACACCAACACCAACACCAACCCCAATACCAACACCAACACCAAAACCAACACCAACACCAACACCAACACCAACACCAACACCAACACCAACACCAACACCAACACCAACACCAACACCAACACCAACACCAACACCAACACCAACACCAACACCAACACCAACACCAACACCAACACCAACACCAACACCAACACCAACACCAACACCAACACCAACACCAACACCAACACCAACACCAACACCAACACCAACACCAACACCAACACCAACACCAACACCAACACCAATACCAACACCAACACCAATACCAACACCAACACCAACACCAACACCAACACCAACATCAACATCAACATCAACATCAACATCAACATCAACATCAACATCAACATCAAAATAAACATCAACATCAACATCAACATCAACATCAACACCAACACCAACATCAACACCAACACCAACACCAACACCAACACCAACACCAACACCAAGACCAACACCAACACCAACACCAACACCAACACCAAGACCAACATCAACATCAACATCAACATCAACATCAACATCAACATCAACATCAACATCAACATCAACATCAACATCAACATCAACATCAACATCAACATCAACATCAACATCAACATCAACATCAACATCAACATCAACATCAACATCAACATCAACATCAACATCAACATCAACATCAACATCAACATCAACATCAACATCAACATCAACATCAACATCAACATCAACATCAAAATCAACATCAACATCAACATCAACATCAACATCAACATCAACATCAACATCAACATCAACATCAACATCAACATCAACATCAACATCAACATCAACATCAACATCAACATCAACATCAACATCAACATCACCATCAACATCAACATCAACATCAACATCAACATCAACATCAACATCAACATCAACATCAACATCAACATCAACATCAACATCAACATCAACATCAACATCAACATCAACATCAACATCAACATCAACATCAACATCAACATCAACATCAACATCAAAATCAACATCAACATCAACATCAACGTCAACATCAACATCAACACCAACACCAAGTCCAACATCAACATCAACATCAACATCAACATCAACATCAACATCAACATCAACATCAACATCAACATCAACATCAACATCAACATCAACATCAACATCAACATCAACATCAACATCAACATCAACATCAACATCAACATCAACATCAACAACAACAACAAGAAATACCGTCAAAGCCTACGGGTGTGTCTACGACACAGCCAACTGTTTTTTTTCTGGACCTTATTTATTTTTACTTATCATGCTCAAAAAGAGCTTGTAAAGAAAGTTTTTGCATCGCAGCGAGTCTGACATATCTCTCTTATGAGCTTTGCATACAACCTTTTTTGAGTTGCACAGAGCCTAAAAACAGACATTTTTTCGCTCTGAAAATAAGAATAAAGGAATTGTATGGTTATGCTCTTTTATTTTAATGAATTAGTTTAACAATGCTTAAATTAAATAAGTTAATTAACTGGGTACCTTAGCTATACAAGAGGAAAAGAATTATTGAGATAACGCATTGCGTTGTCAAGCTTTGCGCAGCCGAACATACGTGAGTCCTCTTTTATATAATAGAATAGATTAGATTTTATTTTGTATAGCTTGTTAAGGAGTCGCTCATATAAATATATGTTGGTAAAAGAGTAAAAATAGTATTCGCCCTCAAAATTCAAACAAAATAATCTGAAACTAAATAGTTTTTTGAAGTGAAACTTCTTAGGCGGCGCTTTGAAATTTGAATGAGAATATTGAGGAGTGAAATTTCAAGGTCAATTTACTTCATTTCGTTACACGATAGAGAAGAAAGATATGTTTTACAGTAGATAGAATGAGAGAGATATACATTGTAAAAAAGACTGAAAAAAATTTCTTTGTCAGCGCTGAGTATCGAACCAGCAATCTCAGTTTTATAAAGCCAACGTGCTATATGCTGAGCTAAGGTCTTCATATATAAATATAGTCTACATACCAATTAATCAAACTACTTTTGCTGTAGATGCCCAGCGGGAAAATAAACAGCGCTCCTAGCGGGAAAATATAACAGCCTTATTCATAAACACATTTTAGAGGCAGTGTAACTTTAAACAAGAAAACGCTATTCATAAACATTTTCGCAACCATGTTTTTTGTTTGTCTTTTCGTTTAATATCAAAGACATGCTCCATATGCGCCCTTTGCAGCATTTTTTTTATGTGGCGGCCATTGCAAATCTATTGGAATTCTTAATTTTTGTAGAGATTTTCTTTAGTTCATACACAAACCTTACAAACATGAGCAGCGAATGAAAAAATGTTTATGAATAAAGCCCAAGAATGATAGAAAAATAGATTGCGCAGATAGTAAAAATAATTTTCTACGATCTGCGCATCTACGTTACGATAGACTTACGATATGAGCTTACGATATGGCTTTCTGTCAAGTCTTGTTAAAAATGTGTACAATTATGAAACAATGGCAAAAGATTCAAGAAACAAACTTGGTCTAGCGTGACGTCATGATCGTAAAAAATACTTTGTTCGTAGCTAGAAATGTCAAAATGAAAAGTAAACAACATAACGGACCTGCGCAATGCGTAATCTTTTTTTCTATCATTCTTGAATAAAGCGTAGTATGCTGTAGAAACGAAAATTTCTTAGCATTTAATTCTACACCCGAACTATTAGTGTAGAGTCAAAAATGTTTGTATGGAGAAAAAAGTAACTACAGTACGACCTTGCTCAATGCAACTAATAGAAATTCGGGCAATTGACATAGTTAACGTTGAAGAAACGCAATTAAACTTCTAAACATAAAGCTTTATGTCTCTGAATCTTAGATATTGTGGGTTAATGCACTTTGTATCCTTAAATATTGTTTGAATAGATTTTTCATTAAAAATGTATTTTACAAGCAAAGAAGAACTGAAAGAATATAAGATAAAAGTTTATGCAAGTTTACGCAAATGCAAGTTGCGATAATTGTGCAATTCTTTTTTTTTAATGTTGCGTTTACTGACAATGAGTCAACGATATACAGCCTTATTCAATAGATTTCCTTAAACAACCGTTCGATGCTTGTTTACACTGAAAAAAAAAGTTAGCTTAAAATTAAACACAATGTGTTCACAAAATGTGTTGTTAATTTGACTTTTTTTTCATATGTTTTTCAAAATTTTTAAATACATTTGCTTTTACTTTGACGAAATTTGTTGCAAGCTATTTTTTAAACACAAATATCGTCAAATTAATAACAATTGTCGTCAATTTTAAAACATTTTTTTTTCAGTGTAGTTACGCATTGTTTGAGGCTTTACGCAGCCTCTACGCAATTTTGCTTAAGTTGTTATTCATAAACATTTTTTCATTCGCTGCTTAAAATATACACATTCAGTAGTATGTTTAGTTTTTTTTTATTAAAAAAAAATTAATATTAAGGTAGATACAGCACTTTTTTTAGAGCGCTCTGCGAGAAAGGTGAAATGCTGTGACCAACATAGCTCCCCCTAAATTCATCTGAAACAAAAAAATTAATAATATTATTAAACTATATGTGACCCGGTCTACGAAAAGGGACCTTCGGTGTGAAAATATCATTTTTCACTTTTTTGGCGATTCGGATAGACTAATGTGTGCTCTTTCTAATGGCGCAAAGCAGATTTAACCTCTTCATCTACACTCATTTTTAATTTATTTCGGAATCAAAAGACGCATAAAAATGATTCAGTAAACGTAATCACCTCTTCACTGTTACTAATAATAGTAATAGTTAATAGATAATAAATGAAAAGACGCCATTCAGTGTGCGACAATTAAACGTTTACAAACAGCTGTTTTCTCGAAAACTTGTTTTTACACCGAAGGTCCCTTTTCGTAAACAGCTGTTTTCTCGAAAACTTGTTTTTACACCGAAGGTCCCTTTTCGTAGACCGGGTCACATATACTTAAAACTCGTAGTTGTCATAGCCGGACTTCCTAACGTAAAGTAACGATTTTCGACCAAAATTCGTCATTATTTTGCCTCGCACAAACAAAGTAAACAATAACTAATGAATGAAGCTACGAAAAAAAAAATCCTATGACAAGTACGAGATTATTGTGAATAAAATAAGCCTGCAAAAAAATCAAAACGATCGGTTCACTGAGTTTCGAGAAATCTTAGCCTAATAGCCTTATTATATAATATAAGATTATATAAAATCTTAACTAATATTTTATTAGAATACTAACGTTGGTATGTATATCCTTAATTCAATATATGAATATAACCTCTATGAATTTTGCTCATATTACACATATTAAATTATTATTCATAATATTGCGATATAAAATTATATAGAAACCCAAATTCATGAAGTATATGCTGTCGCCCATGACGCCAACTTGACACTGTGCGCAAGAAAAGTTGGAATAAGTTCTTTCAATAGATAACTATTTTATACATATCTTATTTATATAATTTTATATCGAACTATTTACTATTAATAATTGTAAGTATAATGTGTGTGTGAAAGTTTTAGTTATCTTTTCACATTTAAAGTTTTGAACAAAAAAGTATTTATAAGGCTTAATTTTTTTAAAGCAAAAATAATAACTAAAATTTGTCCCATAGTTTTTGAGTACAAAATAACCGGTAATTTTTGATTTTTAGTTTTTAAAGCAGAAATAAAAATGAAAGTTAAGATCAAGTTTACAGTTGAGGTAGATTTATTGTTGTGACATTGTTCTGTGAAACTCCTTATTAATATGCCAAAAAAAATTTTTGAAAAACAAATTTATAAATGCACCTGAAGCTCCCATTGGCAAAAAAATCGCTCATTGTAGTAATGTAAAATAAAAAAATCCCTTTTTAAGAAATTATTCTCTTAATATGCGGAATATGCAACACTTGATTTTCTCACGATCATACTCTCGCTCTCAAACTTTCAATAAAGCTACGCTCTGAGTTTTCTCCCTAGTGCAGCGATGGGTTCTATTCCAGATAGAACTCTACGCCACGTTACGTTGCGTAGCTTTACGATTGCATAATCGAGCCTTTACACTAAAATCGTTCTTATTCTAGAAAAGAAAGAGTGTATACAAAGAAGAAGTTTCACTTCTATACTGTATACACGGTATACTGTATCTTTTTTTTTTTATTTGGCATTTATGGTTTTTGGTTTTGAAAAACTATAAAGTAGTTTCTGAAAAAATTCTGAATAATGCCAAATGCGCTTATGTATAATAATTAAGTTGAACATTTCCAGAATCATGTTTGCAATTCAGTCAAAAACCTGTATTTATTCCGATTGCCGACGATATATTCAGCGATTTTATTATTTATGATTTAATGGTTTTGGGAGTAAAAATTTTTCCCACAAAATTTAAGTTAAATTTGCTTAGCGTATTCCCCTGTAGCGTGGCAAAACTACAAATATTTTGCTAAAACTTTTCGTTGAAATGATACAAACATTAGCATCAAAGCTAAATTCAACAGGGCGTATGCGCAACATTAATAGAAATATTAAAATACTTATCACTCATACGCCAGCATGAATTTCCTATGAACTTGATGCTCCAACTAATTCAAAAGTTTTTGGAAATTCTTTTTAAAAAATTAAAATGAAATTGACTCAGTTATGAAGAATTTAAATTTTCAAAATAAAGGAATAAAATTAAAATAAAAGTAACTCCCACTGAATTGTAGCGCAAATATTTGCCAAATAATTCGGTAAATTTTCTAGCAGTAAATTTATCTCCACAAATGTTGTTGTTGGTTGTAAGCAGCTTTTTCAATTAAATATTACTACGCTTTTAAGTCGTCTAGTTGAGTGGTTAGAGACACTTTAAAATTGCTTCAAGCGATGAAGCGCCTGCAGAAAGTTTTCTATTTATTACTTTATTTTTTTGTTAACCAAAAGTTTTCAATATTTTACTGAAAACGTGGTTTTTATGCATATACACAGTACAAACACACACATACATACACATACAACTAACTTGTGTGCTTGTTGTGGTGGACACAAATTTGGCAACACTGTCCGCCAGAACACTTGAAGGACTTTTTGTAAAATTTTGGCTTTACACGAGGAGTTAACACAAACCTGCCAAATGTTTAAACAACGATTTCAACGTATTGCCAATGTTGCCAACAGCGGCCAACATTGCGATGGTGGCATGCAAGTGTTGCATATTTTTAGCATTGTGATTGTTTTTTTTTTTGCTTGTGTTTTTTTGCTTGTTTGCGGTTACATTCAGTTGGTTGTTAGCAACAGAAACGCCAAAAGCTGGCTTTCGAAATTGATTTTAACATTCCATCTATATAAATGTTTAAAATAAAGGCTATGTTGTTTTTGTTGGGCTAACTTGGCTTTCAATTGTGGCTGTTAAGTTTGAGGTATGTTTTTTTGGAAACAATTTTAAGGGTTGCCAACTTGGTCTTAATCAATAAATGTAATGTTTAGTATTCGGTCCAAATCGAATGCGGCCAATTCAATTTGCAATGCAACAGAAACAAGAACAACACCAACAACAACAACAGCAATTTGAGCAGACATGTTTGCGTAGAAATTCAGCGCAATTGTTTGTTTTGGCCAAAAGTAGGCTAAAAGCTTTTCACATGCACACAACATCATGCTGAACACAGCTGAAAATCAATTTAAAATAAATGTTATTGACTAAAATAAGTTTATCTCACTGCGTATGAGTAACATTTAATTAAGAACTTGAGTGCTTTTTCATTAGTGGCGAATAACGTCTGTATAGCGTATGAGCATATTCGGTAGAATAACGAGTAATATTCATGCAAAACAAATCAAATGAAAATGTTTTCATGAGAAACTTGTCATATTGTGCAAAAATAGATAAATATCTTTTTATATTTTAAGCCCTAAAATATTATATTTCTATCTAATTTTTATCAAATGAACTGTGGCTTTATCAGCAGGCTTAAATGTGCTATTAAATAACTCCTGAACCAACTGTTGTTAGGTAGTATTTGCACTCGTCTGGCATTATTGAATAATTTAGAAGTCAACTAAAATATATCTGAGACTATCTAGAAAACAGAAAATATCAATGATTGTTATTTATTTACAAGAACTACGGCTGTTTTAGGTTTTTGTTTGCAATAGGCATTGACATTATATTTGTTAATTTGCATGTTTGTAGATTCTATACCACACCATAGAAAATATGTACTTTAAAAAAAAAGGATTTATTCCTACTTTGGATAATTCCTTTCAAGTCTTTTTGTACCATTTACTTTCAAATTTTGTATTATTAAACATAAAAGAAAACAGATTCGTACCAAAGCTTTTAAGTAGCTGATGATATGTACAAAAGGAAAGTTTTTTTAAAAAAAAAATAATTTTGAGCGAATCTTCTTAATCAATAAAACGAGTTCATTTTTTGTTTTTTTAGATAAAAAGTTTATTAAAAAAAACAAAATTGATGGCCTTTAAGGCAACAAAACAAAAAAAAATATTTCATTTTGCCCCTTAGGATGTGGAAAAAATCTTGGTGAGAGGAGGGGGGGGGGGGGGGTAAATTATCAAAGACACACATTTTCAATTTGAGAAAATTTGTCTTTTTACAAATAGACGAATTGTTCTTTTTTGTATTGAAATTATCGAATTGGTTAAGAAGTATTTTTCATACATTTTACATACACCCAAATTTTCGTATTTATTAATTTCTTCCTTTTTCTGGAATAATAACTGAGCGAAAAGTAAATAAAAACTCTGAATTTAACTAATTTTGGAATTAAAATTGATTTATTCATATTTTTCACATTTACCTACACTATTATATAAAAGATTACTCACGTATGCTCGGCTGCGAAAAGCTTCCCAGCAAACATTATGACTCTTAAAAGAGTCAAAAAATACTCTTTTATGAGTACATTTTTGTAGGTTTCGGGCCTCAAAATATGATTCATAATAATGACTGCTTTATGCCTCATTTAAGACTCAAAATTTAGACTCTTTTAAGACTCATATTTAATACTCTTTTAAGACTCATAATAAAGACTCTTTTAGAACTCATATGAATTAGTGTTTTTGGACTCAAAACTAAGACTCTTTGTAGACTCATATTTAATACTCTTTTAAGACTTATAATAATGACTATTTAAAGATTTATAATAAAGACTCTTTTATAACTCATTTAAATGAGTCTTTTCGGACTCAAAGTTAAGAGATATTTTAAGACTCATTTTAAATATTTTTTTAGTATTCATAATAAAGAATTTAAATGAATACTTTTTTAGAACTCATATAAATATCTTTTGGACTCAAAATTAAGACACTTTCGATAGTCATATTTGATACTCTTATAAGAATCATGGAATGGAATCTTTAAAGACTCATACTGAGAACTCTTTCAGAACTCACAGAATTAATTATGATCCGTTTAGGCTGAAATATATTTTTAGATTCAAACTTATTTAAAATATTTGATATTTGAAAAATAAAAAAAAATGACAACAATATTTTTTTTAAACATTTCAAATAAAAAGTAATAGGAGAGAAATTTAAAGTCATTTTACAATTATATAAAAGACTTCTTTATGAGTCTTTTTATTGCGTACTCATAAAACACGCATAAAAAATACTCTTTTTGGAGTCTTATTTTTGAGCAATCATTTTACAATCATATCAAATACTCTTTGATGAGTCTTTTTATTGCGTACTCATAAAACACGCATAAAAAATACTCTTTTTAGAGTCTAAAAATCATATCAGAGACTCCTTTATGAGTCTTTTTATTGCGTACTCATAAAACATGCATAAAAAATACTCTTTTTGGAGTCTTATTTTTGAGCAATCATTTTACAATCATATCAAATACTCTTTTTTGAGTCTTTTTATTGCATACTCATAAAACACGCATAAAAAATACTCTCTTTGGAGTCTTATTTTTGAGCAATCATTTAACAATCATATCAAATACTCTTTTATGAGTCTTTTTATTGCGTACTCATAAATTACGCATAAGAAATACTCTTTTTAGAGTAATTTTTTTGAGGCACTCAGAAAATGTTTGCAGGGTTGAGAATGGCAGGTGCTATTTCAAAAATTCTTTTTCGCTAGGATAGCTATCGTGCCCAGGTGAGACATAGGCTATATAAAATTGATAACCATTATTTAAATTATTAATTAAAATTTAAAGAGAATAGCCATACAATTTCTTTATTCTTATTCTCAATAAGAAATCACTGAATTTATCTAATACACAAACCATTTTACACTCTTCCCACTTCAATACGAATACGGCTGTTAAATTTTAAGGTTTAAAGTTTTTAATGATATTTAATATTTTTATCGCCAGTGCAGCAGCGGGTATTTGCTAGTTCCATTATAAAAACATTGCACAATTATATTTTCAAGTATGTGAATTGAAAAAACATAGTACTTTTCAATTAAAAAAAAATTAAAGGATTTGAAACTTATTGTTCTGACGTTACGACTATGATATGGTACACTTTGAAAAATAAATAAACAATACAAAATAATAGAATACAATACTGTTCAATTAAATTTATATGGGTTGGCATGCTATTACAATCACCCATTCAATTGCATTAAGGGTTCCTTTATGTATACATAAGCGATTCTTAAGGCGTTTTTTTAATTACTACAAAAAAGTGGTCAGAGATATTGATATAAAGTTTTTTTATTGCTTTCAACAATTATTAAAGTATATAAAAAAAAATTTTGTTTTTTTTCTTTGTTTTGTGACGTCATTTGCGTGTAGGTGACGTTTTTATAAATATATATGAAAAGCAAAATATAATTATATGTAAAGCAAACACTTACGCCGAGGTAGTGACGTCGACTTTTTTTTTTAATTTTTATTTGTAAAAAATAATGCGTCTTTAAAATTGATTGTTTAAAAAAGGGCTGTAAATTTGAGTACATAACGAGCTGTAACTTTATTTTCAGGCTCATTTTAAAAAAAAGGTCGAATTCACTACCTCGCCGTAAGTGTTTGCTTTACATATAATTATATTTTGTTTTTTTCAGATGAATACAGATCATGTTATTCTACAAGCAAAATGGTCCTACTCTTCTCGCATCGCTTCACAAAAACGTCATCTACACGTAAATGACGTCACAAAACAAAAAAAAAAAAAACAAAATTTTGTTTTTATATACTTCAATAATTGTTGAAATGATTAAAAAAAAACTTTATATCAATATCTCTGACCATTTTTTTATAGTATTCTTTCAAAAAACGCCTTCAGAATCGCTTATGTATACATAAAAGTACCCTTAAGCTGTGGGCACAATTATTTACTTCAAATAAAGTATTAAAAAGCAAAGTTTTTAAAAGTTCTTGGGGGTGTAATTATCCCCTTTACCCACCGCCCCCCCCCTTGTATCCGCGCCTGCCCACAGGTTTGCAAAAAGTTGGTAAATGCATTTTTCAAAAATGCAACGGCGCACTAATGGTGTATTTGACCGATTTAAGCGGCCAAAATTATTTTATTAGGTAAACAGCTTTTAATCATGTATTCATTTTAATTTTTTAATTTTTGATATTCATAACCCTGTACGACAATTGGATCATATATGACTCACTTCAATTTTTTTTTAAGGCGAATATTAAAAATGTTTTATTGGAAAAATAGCACTATATGTTATCCACTATATGCTATGTCTGTTTACTGATTTTTGTTATTCTTAACCCAGTGTGATCAATGGGTCATATATGACCCATCTCTAATTCTTCTTAAGTAGACCTTAGTAGACCTTAAACTGATTTTGTTAAAAAAAATATGAAACATGAATGTCTGTTTTCTGAATTTTTTTCTTAACCCTCTATCAGTCTTAGGTCATATATGACCCTCTTAATTTTTTCCATTGAAAAATTAAAATTAACTTATTAAAAGTTCAGTAATCAAATATATCTCCTTAAATCAACCTTTAACCATGTACTGCAATTGGTTCGTATTACACCCATCTCTAATGGTTTGTTAAAAATGGACGAAAAAGATTTTTTGTGTTAACAAGCAGCTATTCTCAACCTTGTATCCTTGGTAGTAAAATAATAAATATTAAAAATTGGAAAAAAGCGTTTAAAAGCTAATTATGATTAAAAATATTAAATAAAAAAAGGTTTAAAAATGTAGCATTAAAAAGAAAAAAAAAAACAACATGCAAATCATAGTCTGACGAATCAAGTTAAAATTAAGTCATCAGAAAATGGTTCTTCCACTTCAGATATTGATTGACTCCCTTTCAATTTCATTATTTTTTGAGCTCTCCGCGAATAAAAGCATTTCCATAGTATCCTCAAGAAATGGTTTTGTTTTTTTTTTCCTCGGCATGGTCCTCATTTCAGCTAAAAGAGAACGCTCTACATGTCATAACTTTCAACTCTGATGATCCTATACAATATAAAAAATTTGGAATTTAAATCACGAATTCATTGGGAACGGACGGACAAAACAACTCTTCCGTCTTATGCAGGGTACTTTGCATTAGACGACAACAATATATACAATGATAAAACATAAATAAGGAAAAAACAATCAAATGATAAAACCACGGAATAAGAAAAAAGTATATTTTTTCAATTTTGGGTTCATTCTGTTTTAAGAAAAAAAAAAGAAAACACAACTCGAAAAAAATTTGAAATCGAGTTAATATTTTTTAGATCAACGCACAGTTCAAACAACAACAAAAAGAACTTTCCGAGTGCACAGCTTTAGACTGAAACAAGAAGTTGTTAAAAGCTCTCACAATATTTGGTGCAAGGAAATCTTATCGAGAGTTGGATTTTCAATATAATCTAAATAAATAAAAATAAATAAATAACTGGCCATTTCAGCCCTTGAAAGGACTTTGACCTAGCTTCTTATGATCAATTGTGTTGTGCGTGTTATTAAGTTTGTACACAATTGACCGAGAAATGGACCTACAGGCTCAACGCTGACTCCGAACGGCGATGAACGTAATGTTCTTATTCTCAAGAAGCTTTACATGGCGTTTTTATTACTCTCTGAGGTTTGCCATTGTCTGCAGAGAGGTGGCGGCCGTACAGAAAAATTATTTTAATTCAAATAATTTTCTGTCGCTGCTGGGGTTCGAACCTGGGTCTCCAGGTTCTTTGACATAGCGGCCACGCACTTTAACCAACTACGCCACGGACGCCACAATATAATCTTCTCTTTTTAATTTTTATGTTTGTTTTTCGCTATTATAACATAGAAAACATCAAAAAAAGATAAAAGTGAAGACTAGAATGTATTGATATTTTTCCTGAAACATTTCAAAATAAATAAATTAAACAGCGAATGTCTTCCACACATATGAACGCTCAAGCCATACTGACTTGAAATTTAAAGCACAGCAGAAAAAACAACAGTCATCCACAAACTCCTCTACCACCAATTACGACTTCAAGTCGTTAATATTGATGAGTTTTTCAATTTCTGTTGATTAGATATAAGGACAGAAAATTGCAAATGCGAAATGTTAAAGTGTAGGACCATGGCCTGACCAGGAATCGAACCCGAAATCTCTGGAGTGGCAGTCGCTTCCTACTCGACTACCGAGGTCGCCAATACAGACTTAGTCTCACTGACCTCACTCAGTTATAGATAGTGCTGATTATTACACTACTAAGGACCTCGACTTTTTCCAAGTGTTTTGTTGTCACCACTAACTATGATTGACGCGTCTCAAAGCCGATGATCTTGACGCCTATTGCAACAGATAGCTTGAGGGCATCATCGTACATGACGCAACAGCAGAGGTATCAGATGTGGTGTGGTATGGTATGAGCAGAAGCGCAACCAAAGGGGGGTTTTGGAGTGTAAGCCTCCCCCCCCCCCCAAATTATTGTCACAAAAAGAAAAACATGATAAGTAATAACATGTTTTTATCAAAAGCGCGAAAAACCCAAATTTAAATTTCAAATCGATTGCGGTTCAAGCATAACACTTCGCGACAGACATTTTGGTGCCGGAGATTTTTCAGCTGATTATAAACGAAGTGGGTTTGCTGATTTCAGATGTAGACTCCGTTTTTCTCCATCAGCTCGAGTTTTTGAGCTATAGACAAAAACATGAAAACCAGTTCTTTTTCTGATAATTTTGCTATATATATTGCACTTATTTACCGATTTGTATTACGATGATGAATTTCAATGAAGAAGTACTAGACCTTTCAATTTTTGCAAGTGGTTTTGAAACTGTGCCTCGAAGAGTTAAATATTTGTAGTCATCAAAAACTGAAGAAAATTTGTTATACTATATGGATTGAGAGATACTACTCGGTTACGGTTTTTGTGAATTTTTTCGATGCGAATATAATAATATTGGCATTAGGAAAAATTTCCTGTTGGGAGGATACAAACACATCCAGCCAAGCCAATTTACTGAATTGTGCATTACAAAAGACAGACTTTCTTAGATCTTTGCAGTGTATTAACCAAGTATTTGGTTATTCATATATTTTGTGCAAATTTCTTCACACTCGAAACATTGATTTGACACAAGCAGTCGATTTGGCCAATATCAGTTTGCAAGAAGTAAAAAATGTAAGTGCTAATGTTGAAATAAAATTAAAAAAATTGTGTATAAATGCTGAAAAACAAGCAGAAACCAATGGCTTAATTTTGACGAGACCAAGAGTTGCATCTTTCCACCCTGACGCACAATGTGTGTCGTATTATCGCGTATCGGTTTACATACCTTTCTTGGATGCATTTATCACAAGCCTGAGTGACAGATTTTTAAAACATAGAGACATTATAATTGGATTTCAATCACTTTTTCCTGATGCAAAAAAATCGCTAAATGTTAAAGCTTTAGGTGCTTTCGAAAAACTAATCGCATTTTATAAAGATTATTTGGAAGGAGATTTTGATGACCTAAAAAATAAGGTGAATGTTTGCTATAAAATAACTGATAAAAAAGATTATGATCGCAAAAACACAGTTTTTCAAGCCATACAACAGTGCAATAAGGATATATTTCCAAATATATTTAATTTATCTCTGGCGTAGTTGGTTAAAGTGGCGTAGTTGGTTAAAGTCCGTGGCGTAGTTGGTTAAAGTGCGTGTCCACTATGTCAACGAACTTGTAGACCCAGGTTCAAACCCCAGCAGCGACAGAAAATTATTTGAATTAAAATAATTTTTCTGTACGGCCGACACCTCCCTGCAGACAATGGTAAACCTCAGAGAGTATTCAAAATGCCATGTAAAGCTTCTAAAGAACAAGAACATTCTGTTCATCGCCGTTCGGAGTCGGCGTTTAACATGTAGGTCCGGTTCTCGGTCAATTGTGTACAAACTTAATAACACGCACAACACAATTGATCATAAGAAGCTAGGTCAAAGTCCTTTCAAGGGCTGAAATGGCCAGTTGTTTATTTATTTGCTTTTTATTTATATAATTTACTTATTATCCTTTCAACTCTTCCAGTAACTTCATATGAAAATGAACGAGTATTTTCAGTACTTCGCCGACTCAAAACCTATTTAAGAAGCACGATGTTGCAAGATAGACTAAACGGCCTCACATTGCTTTATCTGTACAGAGAAATGACACCATCAGTGGATATTATTTTAGATAAACTCGCTGAAAGCGTAAACTGGATTTAAATATATAAGTTAATTTGTTTTATTACTCTTAATCGCCTTAATCCTGCAACTAAAGTCTTTTCAATGTAAAAATAATAAAAACAATTTTTTCTATTCTAATAAACAACTATTTAACTATAAAAATTTTATCATTATGTTTGCTGCCATTGTGGTAGAATTAACGTTTTGAGTGCAATATTTGGACTCATTACACCATAGCCGCTATAGTTACGTACATTTTCTTTATATACATATAGTTATAAAAACCCACCCAAAACAAATTCCTGGTTGCTCCTCTGGGTATGAGGAATACTTAGTGATGTGTATGGTGTGATAGGTGTGGCATGGTGAGTTTAGTATGATGAGCTTGTCATAATGAGCATGGAATGATAGATGAAGTATGACGGAAATTCTAGGATGGGTATGGCGTGGAATGATATGCCGGAATAAGTATAATGGGCAAAGTGTTATGTTACAATAGGTGTGGTATAATAGGTGTGGTATGATATAATAGTGTGGTAGGTATGATGGGCTTAATATGACGATTGTGGCATAGCGAATATGATATTATGAGTATGGAATGATGGGTGTTGTATAAGGGGTATGTTAAGATGATGTGATAGTATGTGATGGGAATAGTATGCTGGATATAAATATTGCATGATGGTAATAGTATGATGGAAGTGATATGATTGGTATTGTATGATGACTAAGACAGATACACACATGGTGACGGTTGTGTCTTTTATGAATATGTGATAGTTATAGAAAAAGTTTCTAAAGCAATCTTAGCAGCATGTTTAAATTGATACAGCAATCCATCCAGAAGCCACTTCCCAATGAAAAGAAGGTACAATAGGACACTGTAACATTTTGAAACTTCTTCCTCCAATACCAAAGACCGTAGACTACATAACGCAAAAGCTTCTATTCCACAATAAGTTCAATTCCCTCCAGAAATGAATGGGAGCTTGGAAGTACTCCACCAAACAATGCCACTGAAATCTACTCTGTTGGATGAGAATTAGACGGCAAATTAGGGGGAGGAGTTTACTCTGAATCACTAAACATCAACCTTGCCTTTAGGCTCCCCGACCACTGCAGTGTCTTCCAAGCGGAAGTTACTGCGATACACGAAGCCGTTACTTGGCTTCAGATGAATGATATATGTTATCAACTAGAGTTATTTGTATTCTATCTGATAGTCAAGCCGCTTTGAAAGCCCTGGAATTTGTTGGAACAACATCTAAAACAGTCCAAAGCTGCCGCAGATCTCACGCTTTTTCCCGGTGCGCTTTGCTGCACCTTATCTAGATAAGTACCGGAAAATGTTGCAATGTCTTCAGCGTTATTATTTCTAAACCATCTCGTACTCGAAACATAGGAGTCGTTCATAAATTACGTGACCGATTTTCAATTTTTTTTTACCCCCCTCCGGTACTCTTCGTAGTGCATTTCGAAAACACTCCCCTCCACGAAAACACTCCCCTCATAAAGCAACGTAATATATGAATTAAAAAAATCAATTGATTAAAAAATATTTGAAAATAGAAAAAAATAACTGTCGAAAAGCAAGCAAAGAAAAATTATGCCCTTACTACACTTGCCAATAGTTAACAGTCAATTTAGATGGTCAAACATGAAGATGTAAGGATTAAAATGGTTTAAAATGTTGGGTTGTATTTATTTCAATTTTTTCGATTTTTTTTTTATTTTTGGTCACATTACTATATCTGAGACCCCCTCCCTCCATCCGTTACTTATCGTAGTACATTTTAAAACCTCTCTATCTACTAAATTGGTAACGTAATTTATGAATGACCCCATAGTTACTGCGCAAATTTGATCTCAATCGGCTCAGTAGTTTTGGAGTCTATGTCAGCGTTCTCAATTGTAATGTGCCTTGCCTTTTACTTCCATAGCTTTTCTGTGTCACAAATTTGGCTTGTATGGGTGGAGACAAACCACCTTGTCCAATGCATGACATCTTTTCTAGTAGAAGGACATCACCAAATGGTATCTTCATTCTGAGTTTCAATGTTCTGTGACTTTTACTTCTATAGCTATTCTGTATCGTAAATTTGGCAGATATGGGTGGAGCCACGCCCCGTTTTCGAATGCCCGTGCCAGTTTTTCAGTAGAAAGACCTTCATTGTTATACGACATTTAGTTCCAAAGGAATTCGATATCATAAATTTGGCCTGTGTGGCCAAATTTCCCCTTGTCTAATGTTTGCTCAAATATATAGTAACTGCCTCTTGGGCCCATAGCATCTACATATCAAGTTTCACTATCAAAACATGTACAACTCAGGAATAATAATGATTTCTAAAAAGTGAGCGTATATACATATATATAGTTACACCACGCCCAGTTTTAGTATATTTGCCGACAGTAACCATACGAACTTATTTACCAAATTTTAGTCAAATACGACCAAAACCGTCTTAAATATAGCATTTTTATTGATTTGTGGGCAGCAAAAGGGGGTATGGAAAAAAAGGGGTTTACTATGCCTATATTTTTCGCGCAAATGCAAACTAAAGTGAGACTTGCTATTCCAATATTCCATTTATTTCCAATTTCCCTTGAAAATATTTCCCCATATACACCATATGTGCGCACCTGTATTTGTTCACACCTGTATTGTTGTATAAGTTCACTAAAATGCCTACCTTTCATGAACCAATGCACATACAAAGACCGTTTATACATAAAAACCTTCGTATTGACGTCACCTTTCAAGGGAAATCCAGAAACAAAATCGGTTCACGTATTACAGAGAACATCAATTTCATACACAATGCAACTTATTGAAGTGAAACTTCTTAGGCGGCGCTTCGAAATTTGAATGAGAATATTGAGGAGTGAAATTTCAAGGTCAATTTACTTCATTTCGTTACACGATAGAGAAGAAAAATATGTTGTACAGTAGATAGAATGAGAGAGATATACATTGTATAAAAGACTGAAAAAAATTTCTTTGTCAGCGCTGAGTATCGAACCTACAATCTCAGTTTTATAAAGCCAACGTGCTATATGCTGGGCTAAGGTCTTTATATGTAAATGTTGTCTACATACCAATTAATCAAACTACTTTTGCTGTAGATGCCCAGCGGGAAAATAAACAGCGCTCCTAGCGGGAAAATATAACAGCCTTATTCATAAACACATTTTAGAGGCAGTGTAACTTTAAACAAGAAAACGCTATTCATAAACATTTTCGCAACCATGTTTTTTGTTTGTCTTTTCGTTTAATATCAAAGACATGCTCCATATGCGCCCTTTGCAGCATTTTTTTTATGTGGCGGCCATTGCAAATCTATTGGAATTCTTAATTTTTGTAGAGATTTTCTTTAGTTCATACACAAACCTTACAAACATGAGCAGCGAATGAAAAAATGTTTATGAATAAAGCCCAAGAATGATAGAAAAATAGATTGCGCAGATAGTAAAAATAATTTTCTACGATCTGCGCATCTACGTTACGATAGACTTACGATATGAGCTTACGATATGGCTTTCTGTCAAGTCTTGTTAAAAATGTGTACAATTATGAAACAATGGCAAAAGATTCAAGAAACAAACTTGGTCTAGCGTGACGTCATGATCGTAAAAAATACTTTGTTCGTAGCTAGAAATGTCAAAATGAAAAGTAAACAACATAACGGACCTGCGCAATGCGTAATCTTTTTTTCTATCATTCTTGAATAAAGCGTAGTATGCTGTAGAAACGAAAATTTCTTAGCATTTAATTCTACACCCGAACTATTAGTGTAGAGTCAAAAATGTTTGTATGGAGAAAAAAGTAACTACAGTACGACCTTGCTCAATGCAACTAATAGAAATTCGGGCAATTGACATAGTTAACGTTGAAGAAACGCAATTAAACTTCTAAACATAAAGCTTTATGTCTCTGAATCTTAGATATTGTGGGTTAATGCACTTTGTGTCCTTAAATATTGTTTGAATAGATTTTTCATTAAAAATGTATTTTACAAGCAAAGAAGAACTGAAAGAATATAAGATAAAAGTTTATGCAAGTTTACGCAAATGCAAGTTGCGACAATTGTGCAATTCTTTTTTTTTAATGTTGCGTTTACTGACAATGAGTCAACGATATACAGCCTTATTCAATAGATTTCCTTAAACAACCGTTCGAAGCTTGTTTAGTTACGCATTGTTTGAGGCTTTACGCAGCCTCTACGCAATTTTGCTTAAGTTGTTATTCATAAACATTTTTTCATTCGCTGCTTAAAATATACACATTCAATAGTATGTTTAGATTTTTTTTATTAAAAAAAAATTAATATTAAGGTAGATACAGCACTTTTTTAGAGCGCTCTGTGAAAAAGGTGAAATGCGGTGACCAAGATTGCTCCTCCTAAATTCATCTGAAACAAAAAAATTAATAATATTATTAAACTAGATACTTAAAATTCGTACTTGTCATAGCCGGACTTCCTTACGTAAAGTAACGATTTTCGACAAAAATTCGTCATTATTTTGCCTCCCACAAACAAAGTAAACAATAACTAATGAATGAAGCTACGAAAAATAAATCCTATGACAAGTACGAGATTATTGTGAATAAAATAAGCCTGCAAAAAAATCAAAACGATCGGTTCACTGAGTTTCGAGAAATCTTAGCCTAATAGCCTTATTATATAATATAAGATTATATAAAATCTTAACTAATATTTTATTACTTACCTATTTATAATTATAATTACCAATACTAACGTTGGTATGTATATCCTTAATTCAATATATGAATATAACTTCTATGAATTTTGCTCATATTACACATATTAAATTATTATTCATAATATTGCGATATAAAATTATATAGAAACCCAAATTCATGAAGTATATGCTGTCGCCCATGACGCCAACTTGACACTGTGCGCAAGAAAAGTTGGAATAAGTTCTTTCAATAGATAACTATTTTATACATATCTTATTTATATAATTTTATATCGAACTATTTACTATTAATAATAGTAAGTATAATGTGTGTGTGAAAGTTTTAGTTATCTTTTCACATTTAAAGTTTTGAACAAAAAAGTATTTATAAGGCTTAATTTTTTTAAAGCAAAAATAATAACTAAAATTTGTCCCATAGTTTTTGAGTACAAAATAACCGGTAATTTTTGATTTTTAGTTTTTAAAGCAGAAATAAAAATGAAAGTTAAGATCAAGTTTACAGTTGAGGTAGATTTATTGTTGTGACATTGTTCTGTGAAACTCCTTATTAATATGCCAAAAAAAATTTTTGAAAAACAAATTTATAAATGCACCTGAAGCTCCCATTGGCAAAAAAATCGCTCATTGTAGTAATGTAAAATAAAAAAATCCCTTTTTAAGAAATTATTCTCTTAATATGCGGAATATGCAACACTTGATTTTCTCACGATCATACTCTCGCTCTCAAACTTTCAATAAAGCTACGCTCTGAGTTTTCTCCCTAGTGCAGCGATGGGTTCTATTCCAGATAGAACTCTACGCCACGTTACGTTGCGTAGCTTTACGATTGCATAATCGAGCCTTTACACTAAAATCGTTCTTATTCTAGAAAAGAAAGAGTGTATACAAAGAAGAAGTTTCACTTCTTTACTGTATACACGGTATACTGTATCTTTTTTTATATATATAGATATAGATTAAGATTTAATCGATCTACGACGAGTCGTTCCTGAGTTTTAGATGCTATGCTAATTTTGTGTGGGAGGTGGGCGTGGCAATTAATTTTTAAACATAAACATACATTTTATATTCTTCTAAAGTTTTGATATATCTTCAATAAAAGGAAAAATATCGTTTCAAATTTTTGTGTTATATGGGAGGTAGGCATGTTTGTAGGCGGATTTGCAAAATTTTTTGTAAGTGCTCTTATATAGTTCATTTCAACTTATGTATATACCAAATTTTATTGGTATACGACTACTCCATCTAAATGCTATACAAAAATCGTATTAAAAGTATGGGAGCTGGTCGTGGCAATTTTTTTTTTAATCTGCATATATATTTCAGATCCTTGAGTGAGTTGCTTTGATATAACTTTAGTACGAAAAAAAATAAAGCTTTTTAAAATTTTGTGTTATATGTAAGGTAGGCGTATTTGTGGGCGAATTTCAAAAATTTTTTAAAAACTTCTAATAGAGATAATTCTAACTTATGTAACAAATTTTATTGCTCTACGACGACTCCTTCTATTTTTTTCCAAACTTTGTATGGGATTAAACCACTGTGCGGCACCTTTTCGTAGGTAACTGGTTCCACAGTGACCTAGGCGAGCTCTCAAAATGTTTGAATACACAGCTTTATAAATAGCTGGTTCAGATAGAATGAAAAATAATCAACCCCTGGCACCACAACGGACCTAATTGGCCTAAGTGTGTTTTATAAGAGACAGCCCCGTCAACCTAACCTAACCTTTAAAATATATTTGCATCTAACCGGAACTCATTCTGGAATTATATAATTTAATTGAAGTATGACAAATCGTATAAAAATCCTAACAACTTTTTGAAGTCTCTTAATTTGAATTGAATTAAGTTGAGCAGGTAACGTAAAATATTCCTTAAACACCTCATTTTAACTCAGCTACCTGCCAATACGCACAAAACTGTCAATGCCTGACATAAAACGAAATCAGTTTGAAGGTAATTAACCCAAATTGGTCTCTACCCAACCACGTGTTGAGGCTCTATAAACTTCCCGATTGCGTATTTTTATTAATTCGTTGTTGTTGCTGCTGCTTTTGTGGCTGTTTACTTTGCTCTCTTCCACAAGCAGCAAATAATTACAAAATTTTGCGTAGAAACTTTGACCCAACAATTTAACTTATTAATGAAAATCGGTACGTTGAGTAGCTAACAAGATGAATCTAACAATCATGCCTGATAGAAATGTTGGGCTTGACTCTTACGTCACTCAATTGCTATTTAATTATTCAAGAGTAATTATAAATGTTGTTTATGGAAAATTCAGTAGATTATATTTTTTAAGCAAAATAATTATGCAGTCAAATTGAGGTTCAACTAAAGGTTTAGAGTTTTTTTTCCTTTATTGTTCTTTAGTTCTGTAGCTTAGATGAGAAGGCTGCAATTAAGCTGTTTATCGAAGAATGCAATCAAATAAAGACCTTGCGGTATATTTCCAAAAAACTGTTAAGTTATCTGATAAATACTTTTTAATTTCGTTTCGTTTGTAACTACCCGCATCCCAGCATCTACCCGCAAAACATACGAAAACGTGCATTCAACTTGGCCTAAAAACATCGGCATGAAATAACATGGCAATGATTGAGTGAAGAAGAAGCAGAAGAAGCAGAAGATACTGGAAATAGTTTAAGTTAATAATTGAGTTTAGTTTGGCAATTTGTCAATCAGCTGTATTTTACGAACTTTAACTTCCATGCATAGTTTGAGCATTTTAACCGCAAAAGTCGTGCTATGGCTCAAAGGGTTTGGTTGAAGCTACTTAACATAATGTTGTGTGGGAATATTTTATCAGCCACATTTTTTTGCAATTTTTTCTCATGGTCATTGGTGGCTTACTCAACATTGAGCTGTATTCAGAGGAAGAGTTTTAATTAAGATATATTTATAGCTTATGTCACCATTCCCTGCAGAATTAATGGAATATTTCTTGCCCTTATGTCGCGCAACTAAAGCTTAAAATAATCTTGAGGATAATCTTAGTAATTATCTTATTAATGTGACAGGAGTTATTTCACTCTTGTGCTGTTTCTCAACAAATATAGCGTGATATGAAAAAAAAAAAATATTTTCGGATTATGTGCAAATTATGAATAACTTTTCGTTAATGCGCCGCACTCGCACGCTCCCCAGCGTTTACTTCACACACACACAATTCTAGGATATACATATTTATTCGCTCATTATTTTCTAAGCTTGTGAGGGCAGCCACATAACATACACACACTTCCACGCTCACTCACACAGAGCTGAGTCTAACAAACAAATCCTTAAGGTCCATTCCGGAAAGTGCCATAACTTCTACTTACATTACTGTAGATATGTGTTTGGGTGTGTATGTGTGCGAACTCACATATGCCAAGGATATTATTTTGCTGTTCGCTAGCTTGACACTTCTTAATAAGTAATTTAAATGTTGTTTTATTTCGTTCCTCTGAAGTATTCCTTATCTAATTAATAGCTAAGCAATAACATGGGATGATGCCTGTCTGTCTGTTGCTTAAAAAGGAAGGAATCCTCTGAACACAAACAAACTTCCTCACCAGTTATATGTAAATAAAAGGACATATGTTTACCACTGCGGCAGTTAAATGTTTTTGGTAAACTCACATCTTCTCAGCCTTTTATTCAATAACAGACTATTTTTTGTTGTTTTTTTTTAGGCTTGGGTTATATAAATGCACCCTTTGAAGCTACATTGATAACGACTGGCATCTGTTTTTGGGTCAGCTAGGATAAAATATTCAAAGTGTTAATAAATGATCAAACACATTCAAATAAATGTTGACTTATTCTTTTCGTATTTATACTGTCTATGTGTGTGTGTATATGTGTGTGCATGTGTGTCTTGGCCTTTGTTTATTTTCTATTTCTGGGTCACTCTATCTTGGGGTCAATATTGTGGAAAATAATCCAATCCTCACTTGAAGATATTTTGTATCCAACCCCAAATATATGCACAACTTAATTCCATTGAATGAAAACACTCTTAAAGTTGTCTTTGATAAAGAATAATTAAAAGAGTAAAGGGGTTGCTAATAGAAAACGAATTCATTTGAATTATTATGGAGGTTCTCAGTATTTAAGTATTTAAGCATATTATTGATTCAAAGTAGCTTTTTAGGCTTTGGGGCATAATTTTGTTTTATTCAATGAAGGTTGCTTGAATTTATACCATCTGGTTACAACATTGAGCCATATTTTAAGGGGTCTAGCTAGGTTTTTTCATTAGAGATTTATTGATCTTGGTTAACTTAATCCTCTTTTATTGAAGCATATAGTTGAATACAGTCTTTACGTGACATCGTGACTATTCAACGCCCACATATTCCAACAATATTTTGCAAGGCATATAAGCGAAAATGCAACGGCGTTGCATCGAATTATTACTTGTTAAGTAAAAGAGCTACAATAAAAGTTATCACTCGAAAGTTAACTCTCTACTGCATAACAATGCCTTTAGGCACACTTATGTTTTTATTTAAATCTTGAACTGAAAACCTTTTTTCCAAATTCAGAAGTCAAATCATAGATTATATATCGGTTCTATGCACTTTGGATAGCATTTTTTGTAACGGAAATTTTTTCTAGCTTAGCGCATTTTGTAATAATTGTCAGTTGTAAATGTAAAAGTGAGCGTTTCGCACGCAAAAATCATGCATTAGAGGGTTAAGTGCCTTCATGTCGAAAATGAAAAGCAAGCATAAGAAGCAAGCATTATCAAGATGTGAAGAAATCCTTTTATGCAATATTGTTGCATAAATTTATTGCTCACTGAGTAAAGGTGCAATTGATCAACTTATATAACGCCTGTAGAGATCAGTTTTATTTTGTCCCGATTTTATATAAAAATATATAAAAATAATTACGTTATGAGGCTCCAGAGAGGACTAAAAGATAGAAAATGCAATGGCGTTGCATAGAATTACTAAATAGTGAGTATATGCGTAGCTAAATATTTTGTAAAATAATAAGTAAAGTATAAACTTATGATCATTTATAATTAAATTTAAAATGTCAAATTATGATCTCATGACAGAAATAAAAAAAAAAAACATAATGATGACTTCAGTCATCTAAGGTTTAAGCAACAAAAGTGCATAATCGTTGCAAGGAATATTACTTATATTAGTATAGACGCTGCGAAAAATTTCATTTTATAAGAGCAACATTTAAGGTTGGTTCTTTGTTCTCATAACCAAAAATAAACTAGACGTTATGAGGGCTTGGAGGCAGTTACTACATACATGCAACGAAAATGTAACAAAAATTAAACGGCGTTGCATAGAATTGTAACACTATGGGATTGGGACAAGGAAAGATTAAAGCAAAGATTAAGATAAGAAAAAGAAGAAGGAAAAGGACAAGGAAAAGGACAAGTATGGCGATAAGAATTAGGATAAAGATTAGGACATGGATTTAGACAAGGATAAGGATAAAGATAAAGATAAGGATAAGGATAAGGATAAGGATAAGGATAAGGATAAGGATAAGGATAAGGATAAGGATAAGGATAAGGATAAGGATAAGGATAAGGATAAGGATAAGGATAAGGATAAGGATAAGGATAAGGATAAGGATAAGGATAAGGATAAGGATAAGGATAAGGATAAGGATAAGGATAAGGATAAGGATAAGGATAAGGATAAGGATAAGGATAAGGATAAGGATAAGGATAAGGATAAGGATAAGGATAAGGATAAGGATAAGGATAAGGATAAGGATAACGATAAGGATAAGGATAAGGATAAGGATAAGGATAAGTATAAGGATAAGGATAAGGATAAGGATAAGGATAAGGATAAGGATAAGGATAAGGATAAGGATAAGGATAAGGATAAGGATAAGGATAAGGATAAGGATAAGGATAAGGATAAGGATAAGGATAAGGATAAGGATAAGGATAAGGATAAGGATAAGGATAAGGATAAGGATAAGGATAAGGATAAGGATAAGGATAAGGATAAGGATAAGGATAAGGATAAGTATAAGGATAAGGATAAGGATAAGGATAAACATAAGGATAAGGATAAGGATAAGGATAAGGATAAGGATAAGGATAAGGATAAGGATAAGGATAAGGATAAGGATAAGGATAAGGATAAGGATAAGGATAAGGATAAGGATAAGGATAAGGATAAGGATAAGGATAAGGATAAGGATAAGGATAAGGATAAGGATAAGGATAAGGATAAGGATAAGGATAAGGATAAGGATAAGGATAAGGATAAGGATAAGGATAAGGATAAGGATAAGGATAAGGATAAGGATAAGGATAAGGAAAAGGATAAGGATAAGGATAACGATAAGGATAAGGATAAGGATAAGGATAAGGATAAGTATAAGGATAAGGATAAGGATAAGGATAAGGATAAGGATAAGGATAAGGATAAGGATAAGGATAAGGATAAGGATAAGGATAAGGATAAGGATAAGGATAAGGATAAGGATAAGGATAAGGATAAGGATAAGGATAAGGATAAGGATAAGGATAAGGATAAGGATAAGGATAAGGATAAGGATAAGGATAAGGATAAGGATAAGGATAAGGATAAGGATAAGGATAAGGATAAGGATAAGGATAAGGATAAGGATAAGGATAAGTATAAGGATAAGGATAAGTATAAGGATAAGGATAAGGATAAGGATAAACATAAGGATAAGGATAAGGATAAGGATAAGGATAAGGATAAGGATAAGGATAAGGATAAGGATAAGGATAAGGATAAGGATAAGGATAAGGATAAGGATAAGGATAAGGATAAGGATAATGATAAGGATAAGGATAAGGATAAGGATAAGGATAAGGAAAAGGAAAAGGAAAAGGAAAAGGAAAAGGAAAAGGAAAAGGAAAAGGAAAAGGAAAAGGATAAGGATAAGGATAAGGATAAGGATAAGGATAAGGATAAGGATAAGGATAAGGATAAGGATAAGGATAAGGATAAGGATAAGGATAAGGATAAGGATAAGGATAAGGATAAGGATAAGGATAAGGATAAGGATAAGGATAAGGATAAGGATAAGGATAAGGATAAGGATAAGGATAAGGATAAGGATAAGGATAAGGATAAGGATAAGGATAAGGATAAGGATAAGGATAAGGATAAGGATAAGGATAAGGATAAGGATAAGGATAAGGATAAGGATAAGGATAAGGATAAGGATAAGGATAAGGATAAGGATAAGGATAAGGATAAGGATAAGGATAAGGATAAGGATAAGGATAAGGATAAGGATAAGGATAAGGATAAGGATAAGGATAAGGATAAGGATAAGGATAAGGATAAGGATAAGGATAAGGATAAGGATAAGGATAAGGATAAGGATAAGGATAAGGATAAGGATAAGGATAAGGATAAGGATAAGGATAAGGATAAGGATAAGGATAAGGATAAGGATAAGGATAAGGATAAGGATAAGGATAAGGATAAGGAAAAGGATAACGATAAGGATAAGGATAACGATAAGGATAAGGATAAGAATAAGGAAAAGGAAAAGGAAAAGGAAAAGGAAAAGGATAAGGATTAGGATAAGGATAAGGATAAGGATAAGGATAAGGATAAGGATAAGGATAAGGATAAGGATAAGGATAAGGATAAGGATAAGGATAAGGATAAGGATAAGGATAAGGATAAGGATAAGGATAAGGATAAGGATAAGGATAAGGATAAGGATAAGGATAAGGATAAGGATAAGGATAAGGATAAGGATAAGGATAAGGATAAGGATAAGGATAAGGATAAGGATAACGATAAGGATAAGGATAAGGATAAGGATAAGGATAAGGATAAGGATAAGGATAAGGATAAGGATAAGGATAAGGATAAGGATAAGGATAAGGATAAGGATAAGGATAAGGATAAGGATAAGGATAAGGATAAGGATAAGGATAAGGATAAGGATAAGGATAAGGATAAGGATAAGGATAAGGATAAGGATAAGGATAAGGATAAGGATAAGGATAAGGATAAGGATAAGGATAAGGATAAGGATAAGGATAAGGATAAGGATAAGGATAAGGATAAGGATAAGGATAAGGATAAGGATAAGGATAAGGATAAGGATAAGGATAAGGATAAGGATAAGGATAAGGATAAGGATAAGGATAAGGATAAGGATAAGGATAAGGATAAGGATAAGGATAAGAATAAGGATAAGGATAAGGATAAGGATAAGGAAAAGGATAACGATAAGGATAAGGATAACGATAAGGATAAGGATAAGAATAAGGAAAAGGAAAAGGAAAAGGAAAAGGAAAAGGAAAAGGAAAAGGAAAAGGATAAGGATTAGGATAAGGATAAGGATAAGGATAAGGATAAGGATAAGGATAAGGATAAGGATAAGGATAAGGATAAGGATAAGGATAAGGATAAGGATAAGGATAAGGATAAGGATAAGGATAAGGATAAGGATAAGGATAAGGATAAGGATAAGGATAAGGATAAGGATAAGGATAAGGATAAGGATAAGGATAAGGATAAGGATAAGGATAAGGATAAGGATAAGGATAAGGATAAGGATAAGGATAAGGATAAGGATAAGGATAAGGATAAGGATAAGGATAAGGATAAGGATAAGGATAAGGATAAGGATAAGGATAAGGATAAGGATAAGGATAAGGATAAGGATAAGGATAAGGATAAGGATAAGGATAAGGATAAGGATAAGGATAAGGATAAGGATAAGGATAAGGATAAGGGTAAGGATAAGGATAAGGATAAGGATAAGGATAAGGATAAGGATAAGGATAAGGATAAGGATAAGGATAAGGATAAGGATAAGGATAAGGATAAGGATAAGGATAAGGATAAGGATAAGGATAAGGATAAGGATAAGGGTAAGGATAAGGATAAGGATAAGGATAAGGATAAGGATAAGGATAAGGATAAGGATGAGGATGAGGATAAGGATAAGGATGAGGATAAGGATAAGGATGAGGATGAGGATGAGGATGAGGATGAGGATGAGGATGAGGATGAGGATGAGGATGAGGATGAGGATGAGGATGAGGATGAGGATGAGGATGAGGATGAGGATGAGGATGAGGATGAGGATGAGGATGAGGATGAGGATGACGATGAGGATGAGCATGAGGATGAGGATGAGGATGAGAATGAAAATAAGAATGAGGATGAGGACAAGGACAAAAATTAAATTAATGATTAGGATAAGGTTTAGGATAAAGACAAATGTGTAGATAATTATTATGATGAATTTTCAATTCTAAACAATTCTCGTTTTCAATTCCTCACTTACTAACTTTTCTTCAGTTATTAAGTGAGGAAAGTGGGGGCCATAGCACTATGGGGGCCATAGCTCCCTGGTCGTAGTCTAGAACTCATGGATTGGCAGTCAAGCTTGAAACATCTTGACTACTGATGCCGTCAAGTGTAAAGCGCTGGTTATAATAGACGGAACGGAACGTTTGGGAAATGTCACTTTTCAATCTATTACATAAGTTTCTTATATGTGTGCTTATAATAAGACGGAACGAAGCGTTACGTTGAGATCTATAGTTTCGTCTTTTATAATCAGCGCTAAAATTAGCCTGTTTTAATGTGTTTTTTATCGTATTTGAAAAAATTTTTTAATGCTTTTCAGGATTTTTTTGTTCTTGAAAGCCCCATAGTTTTTAGCCCAGACCAGCTAGGGCATACTTTTGCAATAAATTTTATCTTTGGGTATCATACTGAAAATATAAATTAATTTTTTTTTATAATATATTTATATAATTTTTGTTATATTTTATTTTTTATGTATTTGATTTATTACTTCATTTATTTATTTTAATTACTTTTTGTATTAATTTATTTATTTATTAAATAAAAATAAAAAAAATTTTTTTTGAACTTTTGAATATTTTTCTTAAAGATTTTTCCCGAATCCTTTAATAATTTAAAGAGAACATTGGATTCTCAATCAGCAAATGCGATGCATCCATTTTTTTTGTTTTTAGAATTGCCTGCGGAAGTCGATGAGGTTTTTCAGACCACAAAATTTTTAACCTAGACGGGTATAAGTTTGTTGATTTCAGAAGTATTTATGTTGATTATGAAATATAAACATATCTGCGCAACTTATTTCGTTATTAACCCAAAAAGATGAGCTGCTATGTAAAGCAGTTCAAGGTCACATTTTATTCACCCCAGCAATAGTGTTGCCATAAAATTTGAATAATGTTGCTTGTCCCTCAACAAGAATCTGGTTGGGTCGAGAAGGAATTTGAATACTTCAAAGTTTCTGGTGCCACTTGTGTGTCGCTGCAGGCGCTCTTTATTTAAGCTGTAAGCAGCGGCCCTGACCAGAGTGGGTTGAATTGTTCAGGGCTTAGCGTGATATATGAACAAACTGTTGGGTATTTAAATTGTAATTTATTACGTGTTGAAATTCTGAAAATGGTTCTGTTAACCGTAAATGTGTTATTTATGTTGTACCTATAGAAAATAATTTAAGAGTAAATATACATAAGACTTAATTGCCTAGAAAATAAATGATTTTTTTTCTTTGCAGATAAACAATTGACTGAATTGACCTTTTGGCAGTAAAACGTTGGTATTTTTTTCGGTAAGTTTATTTAGGAATTTATAAGTTTTTTAATTTGTTTTGTATTTTGCTGGGAAGTCTTAAGACTTGTTGCTGATTTGCGCAATTATTGCGCAGCTTATAGCTTAGCTACTGCGAGACCCACTTAGCGGATTTAATAAAATTAGCTTTGTTGCCATAAACTTGTGAAGACTTTGCTTTTTTTTGCATGGTTGAGCATTACGTTTGACTACAGCCATAAAAGGGTTAATTTTGTTTAACCATTTGTCAGTTGCTCACGATTTTCCTAGTTAAAGTCATTTCAACTCAAAGAAAGCGAAAAACATGCTTAAGGCTGCTGATGAGATTTGTTATTTAAAACAAACAAAAATACAAGCAGATTACTTGGATTGACATGATGATCCATGATTTTAAAGAAGGAATACAACATGCAATTATATGGTCGTACACTTAAAAAAATTTCACAAAATATTGATTGAAGTAATTTTTTAAATAATCAATTAGTTTTCTTTTCACTACATCAGTTGTCCTATCTTGTAGCGTACCGATTCAAATTGGCCACTAAGATCTTGTGATTAGTCTCCACTGATCTTTTTTCTTTGGCGTTTTTGAAAGACAAACTCCAGATCCATGATCCAGATACCATTCTAAAGCTTAAGGCTGAAATTATATGTGCCATTGACGAAATAAGTCCTCAATTATGTCAAACCATCATCGACATTTTTTTCAAAAAGGCGAACGTTTACCAACAATGTAAGGGCGATGATCTGGTTAAGATCTTGTGACTGTGGAGGTGATTTCATCTATTTTGGTACATTGTAAAGTAGCCAAAGCTTTACGACTTCAGCCGTGTGTTTTGGGTCATTGTCTTGTTGGAAGTAAAACTCACTTAACAACCCAAGTTTCTCTGCATTTTGTTTTACGTTTTCTTTAAAAATGTTTAAATAACCGAATTTATCCATAATCGATTAAAAAAACACGGAATTCCCAACTCCACTAGCTGCCATACACCCCCACATCATCACACCTCCACCACCATGCTTAGCAGTTGGCAATAAGTTCTGTTTATTGAGGGCTGTACCCGGCTTTCTCCACAAAATTTTCCGTTCTTTTATTCCGAAGATGCAGAATTTACTCTCATCTGTAAACATGACATTTCACCAGAACTTAGATGGTTTGTTTACATACTGATTTGCAAAGGCAATACGCTTTTTACGGTTTACCAATGATATAAAGGGTTTCTTACGAGCAACTCTTCAATGATATCCGACCTTTCTCAAAATTCTTCTAGCAGTAAATACACAATAGTCTTGCCCATTATAGAATTATAAGGTAGGGCCGACTCGGAGAAGAATGGAGTAGAAAGCAGAGAAAAGCGGGCTAGTTGTCAAAATCAGCTGTTCATCTCGAGTTTCTTTATGTTCATTTTTCGCAGTTGATTTTAGGTTAAACTTCTTACACGCTTTTTTGCAAATTGAATACTTCCTCGGCATTTTATAGATTTATTAACAATGCTTTTACAATATTTCACTCAAATTAACACAAACTTATCACACGGGTCCGCACTATTTACAACTTGAAAACATGATATTGTTATTTTATTTGAAGTTTCTACGAACTTCGCCCTTTTGACAATTAGCCTTCTTTTTTATTCTCCACTCTTCGTTGGCGCCTGAGGGCAGTAAGCGAGTCGGCCCTACCTTATAATTCTACCATGGTCTTGCCAAACTTTTGATTGATATCAGAAGAAAAAGAAACGAAAGAAAAAGAAAACGAAACGATTAAAATATCAAGAAATAAAATATAAACTTTATTGAATTAAATATTTTTTATTATTTAAAACCAACAAAAAACGAATTTGACCGCGTTTACGTGCGTACAACTTGCAATAATGAGCGTACACTTTTGACTCTTAACTGTCGCGCCATCAGTGCCGTTATTTCTAACGCTCTCTGAACGAATTCAAAAAAAGTACGTAAAGAGCATCATTAGTGATGTGCACAGTAAATGATCCAAATAAATTGAAGCAAACGTACGTAAGTCATTTTGAAATTTTTTAGCTAAGGAAAGTTTTTAGTGTGATGGGAGCGTAGACTTATGATTCTTAGTGTATGTGAACTTTGAAATGTTACTTATTGTTATTGATATTTTCAAAGTGCACAAATGTTGCCCTCGTATCCTTATTTACATCCGGCTATTACTAAAATAGTTAAGAAAAATGCTGTACCTGGGATTTGAACTGGTGTTTTTTGTTATGTAAGGCTAGAGTATCCCACAACGACTAGTAGTAGAAGTACCTAATACCAGTAGTAATAGGACCAAACAAATTATTATGAAGAAGCAAGTCGAAGATTTGCTAGTCGAGGCAGCCAAGTTGGCGAAATATTGTGATGCACGATAGGTCAGAGGCGGATGAACTTCTGTTCGAAAGTGAAAATCTTAAAATCTTGATCTTATGTTTCTTAGAAACATTTAATAAGACACATTAATCAAAAAAACATCAAATTAAATCTTTGGAAATTCGATTCCCTTTGAGCACACAAATGGTTCAAATAATATTTTCGAATATATAACCCCTTCGGTAATCAACAATACAGCTGCATCAAAGTCCATCATGGTGTAGCTTGAATAGATTCCGATTCGGATTTGCATTTGCACGATATTTTGCACAATTTTAACGTTTGCAAAATCAGCATAAATCTTATTTGCAATATTTTGTGTTGTTGCAGTCAAGTGATGTTGTTGTAATTGTGGTGAAGCATTATTCATAGCTGTGGCTGCCCGGTAGGCAAGTGAAGCATAGATGACGATGACGATGGCGATGAGGAGGACACAACGTTGGTGATGGCGATGGCGTTGGCGATTGAAAACCATTCGCAAGTAGAGCGCAAAACCGTGCAGCAGATGCAGCACGAGTTGCAGCAGCCAGCGCGCTGCTGCTACTCGAGTGTTCGAGATCATATTTCATAAAAGTTGGTTGTGGTTGAAAAACTGAAAGAAAACCGCTGTTCGTTAGCAGACATGACGTTGAGAAGGAGATGAAAATTTTGATTAAGAAAATAAAGAAAAAAAAAAAAAAATAAGACGTTGCAGTGGGTGGAAGGCAACAATGTTTTTTTAATAGCTGTGCTGCCAAGTTATGTTGCAAAGCGACCAAATAATTTGCAAGATGCGGAAAACAAATTATTTGCTGTAAATAGTGGTTGTCGTTGTTGCTCCTAATAACAATGCAATTGATGCGGGTAGTTTTTTTTTTTATTATAATTGCTGTCTTTGTTGCAGTTGTTGTTGTTGATATTGTTTTTTTGTTGCATTTTTTCACTTTTATTGCTATATGTTTTGTTTCACATGGAACTAGTTGCCACATTTCGGTTTTTTTGTTTTAAAATTTTTTTCGGCTTATCTTCGTGACTTTTTGCCTTCGTTTTTGAGGTTTTTTGTTTACCTAGACAACACTTAAAAATTATTTTTATGTTTACGTAGCCCAGCATCAGCTGTCTCTGGATTAGCTTGTGACACGCGACAAACAACCAACCAACATGCTACAAAGTCCACCATCAGCTGCATGCAACTGCTTAGCTACTCGTGTTACTTTTATAGGTTTTTCTTTTTCTTGTTTTTTGTTGTTTTGTTTGTTTCTTATTAGGTTCACTTTTATTTTAATGGATTTCTTTCTTGACTTCTGTAGGTTTGCAAAGGCAACACTGAATTTAAAAAGTGTAACTGTTACTGTTGTTGTTGTTGTATGTAGTTGTTTTTGCCGGATCTTCAAATGCTGCCAAGTGAAAAGTGAAATTTTCTTATGCATTTCCGCTTTGTTTTTTCCTTCTTCTTCTTCTTCTTCTTCTTCTTCTTCTTCTGACTTGTAGGTTATATGAGGAAATCCGATGCTTTTATTTTTTGTGTGGTTGTTTTTTTCTGTCCTATCTTGTTGTACTTTTTATGTGTGTTTGTCTTTTTCTCTCCATCTTGTTAAAGTTTTTGGACCGTTGTTGAAAGTGAACTTTTTACAAAATCTCTACAGCTTCAATTCCAGTTTGCTTTTAATTGAAAGTTATAAGATGCTTGTTAAGATAGTTAGGCGTGCGTGTGTTTGTGTTGACATGTATCATGATCTGTGCATGCGTACTTTCATATGTTTGACCTTTTGTTGATTTAATGGCATTTTAAGCACACATCAGACAGGCGGAAGATTTATATGTTGCCAAATAATTGTATTTTAATCGAAACAAAAAAGGGGGGAGGGGGTTAAGCTAACAGTTTTGTAGCCCAAGGGGAGCTGAAACGGCTTTTAGGGCTTTTTTAATATTTTTCCCATACAAAAAATTCTCAAAGGGGGGTTAAAGCCCTATCAGCCTGCATGTAGATCCGCCACTGATTTGGATGAAGTGAAACACGTGGCGTTGCTTTTAAATTGCTTTTTTAAATTGGAAAAATTAATATATTTCATTTCTTAACTAAAATATTTTGAGCATAACTTGACCTGGAAATGTTTATTTTGGTATGGAAATATATAAGAGGTGCGTCAAGAAGAGTTTTAGGGATGCAAAGGGATATTAGCAGATGATTAGCATGAAGTGTTGCTTGTCAGATGACATTTATTGGATTTGTCATTGATAAACGCGGACAATTTACCATGGAATGCTACGCAATGAGACAAAAAACTTAATTTGTTGAATTTAAGTACTAATTCTTATTCGTAATCATGTGTCTTCGGGCAAAAATTTTCGTAAAATTTTCCTCGTAATCATGTACCTTCAGAGACGTGTGTGCACAACATAATAGGTCTGCTCCCGTACTCTAAAGTTTTAGTCCAATTTACCAGTTGTACAGGTTTTAGTCCGAGAAGCGTTCCCGTACTTGAAAAAATGGTAAAAGAGAGTGCAATCGAGAGAGTGAAAAATTTCCCCTCCTCGTCAAAAGTTGCAAGTTTTAGTCCGAGAAATTTCTTCTGGCAAAAATGGTAAAAGTGTCGAATTGCGTAAAATCAATTGTTTACAAAGAAATTGAAGTTAGCAAAGAAATTGCAAAACACAAAAGATCTTTGAAATAAATAAAAACTATTGGATTGGAAACCAGAAATGTTGTAAATTGTGTAAAAACTAAATATAAATGTTAATTTGAGAATTAATTCCTAAAAATCTTTAGCATGTCGTCTGCTTCAATGTCGATGCTTCATAATAAACAAACGATTTTATTTGACAGTTTAAACAATTTAAGTCCGAAAAGCGTTTCCGTACTTTTATGTGCTGTTCTCTCTTTTTGAGAGATTTTTTTCTCTCACGTTCTTGACAGTGTTACCATTTATAGTCCAAAAAGTACGGGAACACGGGACCCAATAAAAATATTCTAAGAGACTTATGTCCTAAATATTGATAAATTTTGATCAATTTCAGTTGATTAAAAGGGAGCATAAAACCGCAGAAAGTAGTTAAAGCGAAAGAAAGTGTACCTTGCCAGGATTCGAACCTGCGATCTCTTCGGTGTCAGTCAACTGCGCTACCTACTCGCCAGAAAAACTATCGCCGAAAACTTGCGAGTGATTCAGGAGATGCGAATGCACTGACAACAAGTGACTTTTTGGTACAAATTTTCGATCGAAGGTATCATGGGCCGTAGTGTTTAGGAATGGATGAATGGAAGAGCCATTTCAGTCAATTGATATGATAAACAACTCTTTTTGTGGTCGGAAATGGAAAATATGCGCACAGATGCGGACTCTACTTTCAACAGGACAGTGTTATGGGCCACACAAGTCCCGAAACAATCGAGTTATGGCGCACGAATTTCCCTGGTCGCGTAATTTCACATTTTGGCGATACCAATGAGCCATCAAGATCTTGCAAAGTCCAACTTAGTTAGTGCAAATTATTTCTCGAAAATTTTGAAAATAGGACAAGTTAAGCCGAGGAGACCATTTAACAAATTTTGTTCTTTATACAATATCGCAATGTGTTATTATCCAATAAAAATTTAAGAGCCTTTAATCAATTGTTTATTTTATTCAAAAACAAATTTTACATCTCTTCTTGTTACACCCTTTACAATAGACGTTTGGTTGGTTAGGAATCATATTTTTGATGATATTGCTACATGTGGTATCCTTGATTGATCTATTTCAAAACCTCTGCTGTATGCTGTATGTTTAAGTGTGTGACGCTATTACCTGTTTAACGAGCTAATAACCATAAAAACCCATGTATTTCTTTTGAAAATAGTGCATTTTACATATTATGCACACTTGACGTTTAACCCTCTTACGAAATAACCAAAACGTAAGTATTGGATGACCGTCGACTGAAAGTGCGCAAGAGAACAGAGATCGTATATTGTCTGAAAATTTAGACATGATAAAGCTGTTTCTGCAAGATGACTTTCACGATTACTTACAATATGACAAATACAGCGTCGCACAGTGTAATACGAGTAGACAAAATTAGATAGAGAAAAAATGTGACTTCGACATTTTTGACAACGTCACCGCAACATGAACTGACAAGTTTAGAGAAGTAACACAAGTTTAGAGAACCACGCTGCGGTATACTTTGCACGGTTGTGAAGATCTTCTAAGTCAAGTGAGTGGAACTGAAGTTCGCTTTGCACGTGTAAGTTACGATTAAAAAACTCATTGCTCCCTAAGTACTAAACTCCCCACTCTTTAATTTTACCAGTATTAAGAAAAATGGAAAAATGTTTTGAAAAAAAAAATTATGTCCAAATTAAAACAATTCTGTATGTTGCAAATCTCATTTTCTCTCAATAAAAAAGAAAGAAAAACATAATTAAGTTTTAATATACATTAAGGATAAATTGTTCTATCTTCGTGAGTTATTAAAAATATGTATCAAACAGAGATCTGCAGTGAGTACTGGCGAAATAAGTATACCTAAGTCATGAGCAGCTATGGGCAGAGAGCGCTCTGGGAGCGTTGAAAGCAAGAATTGAGAGCAAAGGTTTATATAGCAACACAAAACACAACAACAAATCAAAGACAAAAAAACAAAAAAAAAAAAAACACAGACATCAAGAATAATAAATAATTGATTACGCCAAGCATATGTCCGCCATCTTTGTTGTGACGTCAGCTGTGAGAAAGAAGAAAATGTCAAACTGACCAAAAAAAAACCGTAGTACAAATTTTTTATAGGGGGATTACATTCTAAAAACTTCCAATTTTTTTATGCAATGTTTGTTTTTTAAAATGAAATAAATATTCCTCAAGAAAGAATACTAGTCCAGAATAAAATATAAATATTTTTTGATAGTGATAAAAATTGCATGTATCATAGAGGCATTAACTTCCGTGTTCACCCCTTCAAAGAAAAAACGAACCGGTCTCGAATTGTTTTGATAGTAGTTTCACAGTTGTTTGGCTTTCATTTCGACGGCCTTTCGTGTTTTGCTTATTGAATATTTCGTAGCAAGTGTCACGTGACTCTCACGCGTGACGTAGGCTGCGCAGTAGATTTTCATTTCTGCGCATTGTTGGCGGAATCTATTATATATTATTCTTGCACAGAAACAATACAGAAGCTTTAAAAGTAGTGGTGCCCATACCCGGTCCCCAGCTAGCATTTTCAATCGTAGACGACTCTTCCGCGATATAACCGGGCGCGCATTCCGATCGCGCAAGTTCAGTACAACGGGAGAAACTGTGTCAAGCCGGCTACTCTTCCATTTGAGTCGTCGACGATGCGCAGAAAAGAATCGTGTAAGGTGCTTTTATTCCTACTTCAAACGATCCTTCAATCAATCGCCTAAATGATACGTCTACGATGCGCCAAAAATAATCGCTGAAGAGTCTTCAAACTATCGCCAAGACGATCTTTAATTGATCCTGAATGCTACAAATAAAAAGGATTGTTCTGTATTGTTAATTTTTTTTTTATTTAAAATAAAATTAATTCAATTATTTAAAAAAAAAAAATCAGATTGATTAGAAAAAAAATATGTATAAAAAAACAAATAATTTAGGAGCCAAATCCCCCTTACCTGAGGGGTTGGGTTCCCAGCTAGCATTTTCAATCGTAGGCGACTCTTCCACGATCGGAGCGGGCGATTAAATAAATCGTCGACGATGTCGTATTCCGATCGTGAAAGTTCAGTAGAACGGGAGAAACTGTGTCAAGCCGGCGACTCTTCCATTCGAGTCGTCTACGATGCTCAAAAAAGAATCGTGTAAGATGCTTTTATTCCTTCTTCAAACGATCCTTGAATCAATCGCCTAATTGAGTCGTGTACGATGCTCAAAAAAGAATCGTGTAAGATGCTTTTATTCCTACTTCAAACGACCCTTGAATCAATCGCCTAATTGAGTCGTCTACGATGCTCAGGAAAGAATCGCTGAAGAGTCTTGAAACTATTGCCAAGACGATCTTTAATTTACCCCAAATGCTTCAAAATAAAAACCATTGTTCTGTATTGTTCATTTTTTAATTCTAATATATGTAATTAGTTTAAACTCGTATAAATAAAATAAAAATAATTCAATTATTAATAAAAAAAAAAAAAATAAAATTCAGACATAGAAAAAAAAATATATAAAAAAGAAATTATGGAGCTAAATCCCCCTAATTTTCTTCGTCATCCTTCTTGGTCCGATCACCCTTCCTGAGTCGGTCACCAGCATGGACAAAATGTTGCTTTAGCACTTTATTTATTCCTGCGTCGTCACCTTTAAATTTTGAGTGACATACATCTTAAAAAAGAAAAACAAATTTGGAAACTGTAAGAGCATGAAATAAAAAGTACTTACTTGCTATAATTCTTGGACACGTGTTCACTAGCTAACAACTGAGTTAATATGAAGCAAACATCAGTTGTTCTTTGTAACTTTTCTAAACACAACGGTTAAATTCGCCAAACGATCGCGGGAATGCGTAAGCGGCGATTTCTAAACATAACGGTTAAATTCGCCAAACCATCGCGAGAATGCATAAGCGGCGATTTTAGAGTAACACAAGTACACGAATGGTCGTCAGAACGATTAAACGACGATTGTAGAGTAACAAAAAAAAAAAAAACACTAGTCAATCAATCATCAAAATGAGTCGCGTTCTTGCTTGCACTCTTTTAATGCACTCGTCCAAAAATCGTCACAACGACTCGCAATAGCATCATTTGGAAGAGCAATATAAAATTCTACTTAACAATCGTCATGACGATTAAAATGTTCATGTGAGAGGAAAACAAGTATGAGTGAGTTGAGTACTATTTTGCGTTTAGCATTTGCTTATTATTTTTGCTGATTTGTTTACTTTTTCGTGGGAGAATATAAATGAGTTGAGAATTATTTTGTGTTATGCTCTCTGCTTTTTGTAAAACAATAATAGCTTGTTTCAAAACAATTCAAATAACAAGAAAGCTAAACTAAAAATAATTCTAAGTACTTAAGTCATTCCACTGAACTCATGGTGTTTATTGGTGTTGTAAGTCATTACGGTACTCAAAATAAATACATTGACTCAATGAAAGAATTAAGCACTGCACCGGTTCATATCAGAAGATAACTTACTCTTTCTTGCTTTGTGTGCCGTGCGTGAGCGAGTATGGATTTGACTTAAATCCACTAATACTCTTCCTTGTGTTAATCAACCAATGACTTAAAAACCAGAGTAATTGCAGGTCTCTGGTACACTGAAAAAAAAAATGTTTTAAAAGAGACGACAATTGTTATTAATTTGACGAATTTTGTATTTAAAAAATAGCTTGCATCAAATTTCGTCAAAGACCAAATGTGTTTAAAACTTAAAAAAAAAAACACATGTGTTTAAAACTTTTAAAAAAACATATGAAGAAAAAGGCAATTTATGAATATATTGTGTTCAATTTTAACCTTATATTGTTTTTCCAGTGTATCGATTATTTTTGACTAATGAACCGTAATAATAAAGTATTATGGCAAAAAAAAATGTTTGTGCCAAATATTGTGTGAATGCTTCATATGTAATATGAATTATCTATATAGTAGTATTATATAAAAGGCTTGTATTTCATAAAAAAATAAAAAAGTTTATAAAAAATAACTTTGGCAATACAATTTTTGTTGCACAGTTAGTATTTTTTCGTTTAAAATTACCGAGCAAAAACTGTAACTAACAACTGTGACAGTAAATCTTAACGTTTGGAACAGTTAAAATTGGCCGTTAATTTTTTTTATCATACATGTTTCTTAAACTTGTGGTGGCGGCAATGGCCGATTGCCTTAAAATGCGAGAACAGAGAACGCAAATAAACGAAACGATATCCGAACCGATCTCTCAGAGGGTGATACAAGAACGTTATTTTTATTAGTTTCGTTCGTGAGGGCTAACGAAACACGAAACTTTTCCGTGGAAGAGAGAACTAATCAAATTTTTATAATTTTTGCTAACGTGTCAGTATAGAAAACGAAACTAAAGTCAACGTTTCATTAATGATCACTGGTATGCAAAAGGCATTGAACTCAAACTCCGTGGAAAGAGTCAGCATGCGAATGAGGCTTGCCTCTTCTATCGCGTTGATTTTGAATTTTGCTTTTGACCTGTCGATACATATTAGCCCTCTCCGGTGCTCCCGTAAAGGCCATCTATTCAGATGTATGGAAAAAATATACAAAAATCATAAAATTTGTATGGGAGCCCCCCTAAGGAGTGGTCGGAGAGAATAGGTGTCAAAGGCAAAAATGTTCCTTTTGCAAAAGTAATGGGGGTCTTACATATAAACCTTCTCCGGTCCTTCCTTAAAGCCGCCCTGTTCAGGTGTAGGGCATAAAAAAACAACAATAAAAAAAATCGTTTAACGAATCGTTGTTTCGGTTTCATTTGTGTCTCTTCGTCGCTCAATCATTTTGTTTTGTTTATGGTTTCGCTAGTAACAGCAAACCAAAAACAAAATAGACGCTCAATCGTTCTTTTGTTGTTTGAATCGTTTTTGTTTCGTTCGCTTGAGAGATCGGAACTTAACAAAATGGAACGATTCGTTTTTGTTTATTTGCGTTCCCTGTGCGAGAACCATTTGGTGAAAATTTTCGAGCCACGAGGTCCGAGGTTTGAATCCGCCACCAGACACAAAAAATTCAATTGGAATCAATTTTTTTGATCAGTCAGTACATGTACTGTAAAAATTGTTGTTAAACAACTATTGCGGTAGAACTACAATTCATTAACGGTAGATTAATTCACAATTCAACAATTCACAATTCTTATCGTTTAGTTCGTTTTCAATCGATAGTTTACCGTTCGAATCGGTAGAATTAACTGTAAATTTTTATCTGTGTATTTGTCCGAGATTTATTTTCTTAATAAGGTTTATTATTAAATTACAATGAGTGCATAAAGTAAAGGCCACATATTGATAATTTTGTCATATTAGCTTTTATTACTTTGTTGTTTTTCTACTATGGGAGATGGGCGTGAACAAATACGTCCCATTCTTTGAGGAACGATCATCGTTAATATATTTAATGACTTGTAGATTATCGTTTTGATTTATGTTGTTTAAACCAATTCAGATCTAATTTCATTAGGTTCCTATGGGAGGTAGGCGTGTCCTTTATTTAATCATGTTGATTTTTTGTATGGTCTAAATATTTCTATATTAGTTGATACTCTGAGAGTTCGTAGCTTTACTAAAAAAAAGTTATGTTTACTTTTGTGTTTGGTTTATATGGAAGGTGGGCGTGGTTAATAATACTTATATATGAAATTCAACATGGAGATTTAGCAATAATGAAGAGGTGTGAGTCTGCGGTTGATGGCTATTTTTAGGAGGTCAACGTTACCCACTACTATATACAGGGTATCAAAGCTATTGATCGAGTGAAAAACAGACTAAGTAGAGAAATAAAAATATTTCTTCCAAAATTTTTTGTGTTTTCATAGTAAGTCAGATACCTCAGGTACCTCGTCTGCAGAGAGGTGACGGCCGATCCCAAAAAATTTTTTTTCTATTGAAAAATTCCCTGTGTCTTTGGGAGGATTCGAACCACGGACCTCGTCGTACGTAAATTTTGCTTCGAACAGACCAGGTGCATTATGGGGATTTTTTTTTCAGTTTTTTTTTTTTTTGGAAAATTTTTCAAAAACATTTAATGTTGGCAACATTGACTACACACATAAAATCCACCAGTCTATTGCTTCCTCTCCACTTTGTTTTTATCAACCACTTTTATCAACAGAGGAATGCTCTCTGCAGCTTGAACGTATCACTTGAGTTATTTATTCACTTGATATTATTTCAGTGAATGAAACACTTCATTGCTTTAGCTTTCAAAGACTGCTTCAACCACTACTTGCCATCCCATCCAAAATATTAAGCTTAATTGTAAGTATGTTTTTTTTCCTCGTTCGGGGTTTTTATGGTTATTTTTTCGCCCCTTACATTTAATTTGATTTTTATCAACTTTAACTTGCAGATTTTTCCATTTATAACTGGAATAGGAGAAAGTCCAATTCGTTTTTTTTTCTACTTTTCATGAGTGCTCTGTGCAACTCTTAACGATATAAATTGTGAGCTATCAAAAAATTAAAATCTTAAATAAATTTAATGGAGAGTGCAAGAAGTTAAATTGTAGATATTATTTCCCCCCTCCCCCCACTTTAAGCTGTACTGAATGGGGGTCTATTGTACCTGACCAAAAAAAAGGGACATTGTCAGCACAATTTTTTTTCTTTAGAATTTTGTGGAGTGTGAAATGCTTAGTTGCTGCTATAGGGACAATGATAAGAACCTGTAGCCAAGACTAACAGCAGTAACGGAATTTTATTTTTTAATTTTCATAAATTTTTTGGTAAATTAGTTACAAGAATTCAAATATTTACATTGCCTGCAAAATTTTCTGCTTCAATGTGAAATTAAGTAGCTGCTCTTAAGCGTAGAAAACTGCTCTATTTTCTTATTAAATTCATTTTTGGTGAAAAGCTTTCGCGGTAATAAGCAAATTTAAATTATTTACAGTGTTGGTAAGCAGTGGGAACTGTTATGAGCTTCCTTGTTTATGTAGACATAAAGTTAAATGATTGCAGGGGGGAATTTTTAAACATATTGTCATGAGTACAAAAAAGCTCCCTAATTTCTGGTTTTTTATTAAAAAAAAAAAAAAAATGAGCAGCTATGTGCTCATTCTGTGCTATCTGGTGTCATATTTTGAATGGTATGATTTGTATGAGCTGGTGATTTATTTTTTTAATGTAAAGTTAGCACCGCCATTAATTTTTTTCAGAAGTTCACCAATTGTGCTGTTTTGGGCTCAAACTGTGATACTATGTGCTGTAGATAGAAATAATTTTTTCAGTGTTTGAATTCGCAATTAAGCCGGACAGCCAATAGAGCAATAGAAGAAGACAGCGCAAGAATCTCGTACGAGCTGTCAAATGATTCCATAAGCAGAGTCCTTATAAAGCAGTGATGTTCACGTAGTACCACGAGTGGTGAGACTCGAAAGCTTTATTCGAGAATCGAAACACCTACATGATCGAATGCACGAAGTTCTCTCAATCAGTTTGCGCTGAAACTTAAATTGAGTAGGGTTGCACTTCTTGGTCGTGTGTTCTGCTCTGCACGAAATGTTTCAAGCATATGAAAATGCGTTTTTTGTAGGATAATAATAATAATAATGATTATGATAGTTTTTTTTTTATTTTTTTTTTTTTTATTTTATTTTATTTTTTTCAGTCTATGAATATAAAATTCTTACAGACTAGATATAACTAAAACTAATACAATTATACTAAAAATATTATACAATACATCTCATAAAATTCAAAATAAGCAGCATATAAAACCAAGAAGCATTATAAGATATTTAACAAGAAGGTTTTTAAACTATCTTTAGGCAAAGAAAGATCAATAAAAAACTTAAGTGACAAATCATTAAAAAGCAGTAAAGCCCTTGTAATTGGCTCATTTCGAGCATAATTAGTACGAACTAGTTTAATAAAAATTTTTTGAAATACCGCAACTGCCTCGCAGGAATATTAAATCCAATTAACTGCAACAAAGCTGGGCAATCAATTTTAGAAGAGATTATATCATTCCAATGATTTCAAACCCATTAACAAACAAAGCACATTATACGTTGGTAAAGGATTATAGAGAGATCTCAACATTGCTCTGGTGGCAGTTTTCTGGACTCTTTCTAATCTCAAAGTATGGATCGCATAAGATGGACTCCAAATGATGGAAGCATATTCAAGTCTCGACCTAACCAGACTATTATAAAGAACTTTGAGAGTGTGCGGATCACGAAATTCTGAAGTATTCCTACGGATAAAAGCAAGAAGTGAGTAAACTTTTGGCAAAAGATAATTTAAAAGATCAACGAAGGAAAACTTGCAATCAAAAATCACACCCAGGTCTTTAACCACATTGACTTTTTCAAGAGGAAACCCCGCAACTAAATAATTTGAAGTTAGTGATGTTAAAGATTTGTTAAAAGTAGCGTGAGAGCAATTCTTAATGTTAAGCGGCAAGCCATTGCGAACACTCCAATCAAAAACCCTATTAAGGTCCGCTTGCAGCGATGTGATATCATCAGGACTACAAATTCTGGAAAATAACTTCAAATCATCAGCATACAGGAGAAACTGTGACTTACAAAAACATTTACTAATATCATTTATGAATAAAATAAAAAACAATGGGCCCAGAATGCTTCCTTGTGGCACACCGGAAGATGCAACATAACAATAAGATTGAACATTATTAATAGAAACAAAGCACTTTCTACCAACTAAATAAGACTCAATCCACATCAAAAAAGTAGAGTGGAATTCCATTCTAGCTAGCTTTGCCAAAAGCACCCTATGAGGCACTTTATCAAAAGCCTTCGAAAAATCAGTGTACACTACATCCACTTGATGGCCCAATTCAAAAGATGAAATGCAGAAATTTGAATACAGTGCTAGGTTAGTTACAATGATAATGATAGTGATTATGATAATGATACTGACAAAGATAATTATGATGACAATGATAATTACATCACAATTCTTGCTTAATACCTGCACAACAATTTTTGTCAGTGCAGAGAGCGAGAGAGCTACAAACACAAGCAAAAAAGTTGAAAATTGTAGTAGCATGCGTGTGAACACCACTGTTAAAATTGTGTTACAATTATCATTATAATTTTCAGTATAATTATCATTATCATCATCACACTTATTATCATTATCATTATTATTATTATTAATATTTTTCTGCACTCATAACTGTACAGAAACTAATTTTCATATACTTCAAAATATTTGTGCAGTGCAAAACACATGACCAAGTGGCATGTACCTTCCAGCTTAAAGTTTCAGCGCCAACTGATTGAGAGAACTTCGTGTATTCGATCGTGTACGTGTTTCGATTCCCGAATAAAGCTTTCGAGTCTCACCACCAGTGTTGCCAGAAAATTTTTGAGGATGTAGCTAAAAATGGTACAAAAAGTAGCTAAAAAGAGCTAAACAATTTTTTTTGTAGCCAAAAAAAGAAGCTAGTTTTTAAAAACAACTTAGTTACTATATTTTATTCATTCAGTTTAAATTTTTTCTTTTAAATTTTGTGTACATAAATAAAAACAACAAAATATATTTTCATATGCTAAGGTACATTTTGATCCGTAAAATACACTTTCAATATGCTAATAATTTTTCTAAAACGGTTATGTGTTAATTAAAACAAAAATTGCAACCTAAGTTCTTATAATTCTCATTTAGTTATTGTTTCAAGGTTAATATAGCCGCATGTTTGGCCAAGATTCTTTGTGAGTGCGATGGGTGATGTATGCGATGGTGAATTTATGTAGGGTGGAGTGACAACTCGATATTTTCTCAAAAATATCTTAAATGGTTGTCACTTACCTTCATATTTGCTTCATACTTTCTCTTACTTTTTCTTCCTCTTTTCTTCCTCTTTTATTCCTCTTTTCTTCCTCTTTTCTTAATCTTTTCTTCCTCTTTTCTTCCTCTTTTCTTCCTCTTTTCTTCCTCGTTTCTTCCTCTTCTTCAACTTAAATGTTGTTTTTTAAATTCAATATTTTTATATAAATTTTCTTTAAATGCGATAGTTTTATTTTCAAATAGTAAATATTTGAAAGATATTTAAATATATTCGTGCATAATTTTAATATATTTTTTATTAATTTTATTAATTAAAAAAGTAATTAAATAAATTTTAAATATTAACGTTGTCGATTTAAGTAAATGCGTTATTGGTGCAAAAATGACTCGCTTTTTGGATAAATTAAAAAAGTTTTTGGATAAATTTAATATTTTTTCCCTTAGTGTAGGTTTATATATAGAAGAAAGTAGTGCTGATCGTTTCTTTTTTGTCGTTCATGCCTTGTTTCGTGATACGAATGATGGGCTTAACATACTGTGGAATTTCACATTAACAATTTAATTGAATTTCTTTGTTTTGTTTTTATAAGACTCATTATTGAAAACGTTATCTCTTTTTCAGCGTTGCTTCACGGTAAAAGTAAAAAATAAAAACGAATTTAGTAAGGTCAGAGAAAGCGTTTTCGTTTAAAGCACCTTTCCATTCTCTTACTTCTATCAAAAATAAATAAAAGACCATACTTTAGTCCATGGATAAGTATGAAGTTTTCTCCATTGGATTTCATCATATGTATAAGTTAGAATTGTCACAAAAAAAAAAAAAAATATCGGTGGTCCCAAGTGATTACGAAAATATTGAAATTTTTAACCAAAAAAAAGTAGTACCTAAAAATAGCTAAACTCGAAAATAAGAAGCTAAAAAAGTAGCTAGGAGCTAAAACACAATTTTTGGAGCTAAATGAGAAAAAAAGAAGCTAAATCTAGCTACAAAATAGCTAAAATGGCAACACTGCTCACCACGCGTGGTACCACGCGTGAACATCACTGTTATAAAGCAATCTAAAATCTTTGGCGATGAGCCATGAGCGGGTATGGGCAGAGAGCGCTCTGGGAGCGTTGAGCGTTAGAATTGAGAGCAAAAGCTTAATTAGCAACACAAAAGACAACAACAAATCAAAGACAAAAGAGAAACACAGAAACAGTCAGGAGCTTTAAATGTAGTTTAAATGTACCCGCTCATGACCGGGTATGGGCACCACTACATTTAAAGCTTCTGTGTTGTTTCTGTGTTTGTCTTTTGTCTTTGATTTGTTGTTGCGTTTTGTGTTGCCTTTGCTCTCAGCTCTCCAAGAGCGCTCTTTGCCCATAGCTGGTCATGAGATTACGGGACACATATAAAAAAGTTTAAAACCCAGACACGTTACAATTTGAAGGAAAAATATATAATTATTTATAAAAGAAAATTCTATATAAATAAAAAATATAGCAATATTCCTGAACTTTTTTTTTTAAGCGCTTTCCTTATCCTTGTCCCACTTCTTTTCCTTTCTAAGCCTTTGTCCAAAATCTTATCCTTAGTATACTCCAATCTTCGTTCTATTCTTTGTTCTATTTCGTGCCCATATCCTTTTCCCAATCTTGACCTAAATATTATGTTAGATGTGTATAATTATTTGTGCTTATCCTTGTCATTGTCCTCTTCCCAATAGTTTTTTGAATTCCTGTCCTAATCGTTTTGCATTTCCATGCTCTAATCTATATCTTTATCTTTATCTTTATCTTTATCCATATCTTATTCCTGATCCTATTTTTTGTCCAAATACTTGTCTTTTTCTAATCTTTCTCCTTATCTAAATCTTTGTCCTAATACTTGTTCTTATTTTAATTTTAATTTCCTTTTTTGTTGAATTTCAATTTTGATTTTTGCTTTTGCTGTTGCATTTGATGCATTTAGGTTTCTGAGAGTCCTCCTTACGCCATTATTTTTTTTTTTATTTTCCGCGTTCCTAACATTAACCACAGTGCCAATAGTCACGGAGTTATAATTCCATGCAACGTTTTTTCATTGTTGTTTCATCTTTACTGCATTGAGCGGTTGTCTACGTTGTCTTGGCACCAACAAATTTTTTATCTTTAAGAGGTCAGAAAACAATTTTTTGCAGAAGTACAATACAGTTTTTTGTAGCACTTCTACTCAGCGAGCAATAATTTAATGCAACATTATTGCGTTTTTGTTGCATAAGCTGTTACCTACGCGACCTGATGACGTCATAATTTATTTTATTTTATGTTGATAGGGTAAATACAAATCCTTCATTTCTGTCTTGTAGCATTTACCGTAGAGCATATACTCACAGAGTATAATTCCATGCAATGCCGTTGCATGGTTGTTAGTTTTTCCATCTTGGATCGGCTCTCTCCGCAGCCTCATGAAGCAACGAGTTTTTTGTTTATTGTCGTCGTGAGGACTAAGAACCAGCCTATACTATCGCATAATACTTTTCACCGTAGCACCTATACGTAGTGCGTTATAATTCCATGCAACAAATTTTCAGTTACATTACTTAAACAGATCCCTTCGATTCCCGATGATGTCTTTATGTTTTTTTCTTAATTTTGTCAGAAGTTAAAGAATTAACGCTTGCTATCGCATCATAACTTTTATTATAGCATCCATACTCAGCTAGAAATAGCTTCATGCAACGCTATGCATTTCGAAGAAATACCTTCTTCAACATTTTTGGAATTCTAAGTGGTAAAACGTAACTTGTCCCGTAAAAAAAATTTGATATTCCATTACTTCCAAATCAATATGAAAAAAAAAATTATTAGGGTTAACTTAAAAATATTTCGTAGACGACTTCAATGAGTGTTTCAAATGCAAACAAAACTGCTTTAGTGGTACATAGAGATGTCTCATAGCATATGCATAGCAAACTCTAGCAGCCTTGATCTTGATGATCTTGAGCCAAAGCATGTATTTTAAGGAAAAAAAGTATTGAGGCTATTATTATTCCCATACAAGAGAATATATTAAAAGTACATTTGAAGCACAACACAGCATAAATCCGAAATTCCTGAAAAAAATCAACGAATTGAACTTCAGTAATTTATGCTCCACCTCATTAAAGAATATAAGTTTTCTTTTTATTTTATTTCCAGCACATTTTTATTAATAACTAGGTGGTCCGCGCCTTCGTCACGGACGTTTTATCTTTATCAAGAGTTTATCTTCAGCAATTTATAAAAAAATTTATTTAATCACACAATGCCACTTCTATAAAAGTAAAAAGTCAGCCGTTTGTTTCTCTTGCTCATTTATAAATTACAGGAAAACCACGGTCAAAACATGTGTAGGAAAGTTGTATACCGCGCAAGAAAAAAAAAATTCTTGAACATGCTGAAGGTGGTCAGTGAATCCCCATTTAACAAAACTGTGTTGGATTAGTTCACCACATCAAAAATTTCAACATATAAGAATCTACTTCGATCCCAAGAATGATAGAAACCAGAGAGCGAGCATGACGTCACAAGCGATATTGTTTAACTTTGGAATAATTTTACTCCCACACCCATGACTAAATATTTTTTTCTTATTTTCATAATATGTATATGGACCTCCTTAACCCATTGGTACAATAAAATTTTGTCAGTCTTAAATATTTTAGGAGATAAAAATCTTGAAAGTTTAAAAAATTCATTTTTTTCGGATACGAAAATATTCTTATTTTTATACAGAAGAGTAGATATTTTTACTTTACTTTTTCGAAAGAATTTATTTTCAATTTCATCAATTTGCCTAAGAGATCGCACATTAGCATACGTTTTTGTCAAGCAAAAGTACTGTGTGACGTCATGCACTCAGTTGAGAAAGAGAGCATTAGATAACTGGACTGCGGAATGCGTAATCTGGTTTCTATCATTCTTGCTTCGATCCAATTGGCAATTGGTGTGGTGAAGTCATTTGTTCTTTTGTTTTAAGCTTAGCATAGTATGTATGTATGTATGTGTATTTGTTTGTTTATTTTGTTGTGTTGTGCTTTCTGATAACAAAGAGTGAATAGAGTAGAGAGCAACATGGAGTTTATTGAACTCTCTCAGCACCAGTGTTGCCAGATTAGGGGAATTTCCCCTAGATTTTGGGGCTTTTTAACTGGTTTGAGGAATTTTAGGGGTAATAAATCTTTAGGGGTTTTTTTAGGGTGACTTCAAATTTACTAGGGGATTTTTAGGGGTATTTGAAAAGTTTACTTTTGGAAATTAAGATTTATTACTTTTCCTTAAAACTATGCAAAAAATTTAGGAAAAATAAGTTTTCCTCCATATTGTGTAAAAAGCGATTTCAGCAACATTTTATAAAAACAGCTGAATTGGCAACACATCAAATAAATTACCAATCATTTCCCACTTCACTTCAAACTCGCTTCGCGCTTAACTTGCAATTCTGGGTAAATATTTAAAACAAAGCAAGTATGGGGAAAACTGACGAAAAGAAAAGGTATGCCCAAAAATATACAAAAAAATGGGAGACGGAGCCTGCCTTACCTTTCAAAGGTATGTTTGTATGTTTTTCGAAAAAAAATTTTAGGGGAATTTTAGGGGGATTTGAAATCCAATCTAGGGGTAAATGGTGAAAGACATCTAACGATCAAGCAATGCATGGCATTGTGGATGTTTTTGTAAAAACTTTACACTTTAATTAAAGATACTTATTACTAAAATTTCGTAAAGAAAATACTGCTATATCCTTTTCTAGCACAAATGTGATATTTTAAAACTTATTTCATAAAAATCGGACCAGTACTTTTGGAGTTTAGCGGCAACAAAAAACGTTCACTTTTATTTTATATAATAGTATAGACACACGATTTTGTCATCATACTGTTAGAAGGATTATCTTCTTAATTTAAAAAATAAAAAAAATATAATAAAATAACTGGCCATTTCAGCCCTTGAAAGGACTTTGACCTAGCTTCTTATGATCAATTGTGCTGTGCGTGTTATTAAATTTGTACACAATTGACCGAGAGCCGGACCTACATGTTTAACGCCGACTCCGAACGGCGATGAACGGAATGAATTTTCTTGTTCTCAAGAAGCTTTACGTGGCATTTTGAATACTCTCTGAGGTTTGCCATTGTCTGCAGAGAGGTGGCGGCGGCCGTACAGAAAAATTATTTTAATTCAAATAATTTTCTGTCGCTGCTGGGGTTCGAACCTGGGTCTCCAAGTTCGTTGACATAGCGGCCACGCACTTTAACCAACTACGTCAAGGACGCCACAATTAGTTTGTGTGGTTAAAGTTTGGTTAAAAAAAAAATTGGTAAATTTAACTCTTGAAATCTTTAAAAGTTTCGCAGCATCATTTATTTTTCTTTTTTTTTTTCAATATTCTTTGTCTGCTTCCTGTCATGACTATGATAACGCGTTTTTTCTGGCTTTAATGAAACCACTTCAGAACACTTGCCTTTGTTTTCGATGCTTTGCTGCTTAGTTTTTTGTGTTTTTTCATTAATTTTATTTTCCTTTCATGTTCTTATTTAACCCTTATTTTGTTGCGACAACTATTTTCGCCATTTTGTAATTATGTGCTCTTAACTAATTATTTCCTTGAGGGTATTACTTTAGTTGTTGTTTAGTTGTTGCATTTTTCGTCTTTGTACATTTATTTTTTCTTTTGTTTTTTGCTTTTTTTCTTCTTAAATCTGTGTCGGCAACTTTGAAGAAAACAAAAGGAAAAAAAAAATATAACCAGATTGGTTAACAAAATGGACCAAAAGAAAGATAGCCGCTTTGACGTATTTTCGTACTTGCAGCAAAGTGTTGAATGGTTTCCGGTGCAAAAGTTTTTTGAGCGCATAATTTTCTTGCAACACTTCACAGCAATTCTTTATGCATTGCAATTAATTTTTTTAAGAAATGTGACAGGCAGGCAACAATTAGCACAAAGCAAGAGAAGAAGTCCAAGGAAGAAGGAAAATCTTGCCGCAGTGCAACAAAGGGTGCAACAAGTTCCGGAGTTGTTTCATTTAGTTTTCATTTTAATTGTTTACCCTATAGCTTGAGGAAGATTTATGCTTTGCTTTGTGCTTAGAATTTATGGTTTATTAATTTTAATGCTAGTTAAAGTTGGTTTTTTTGGAATTGAAAGGACTAGATAATAAAAAATATATAAAAATTAATAGAAAAGAAACTTCAGCATAACTTAGATTTGCATGTGCTTAACTTATTAATGCCTGTATTATTTGGCCACCGAAAGCATTAAATAATAATTGCATTTTTTCTTAAAAGGGTCTATGCAACAATTTTCGAGTATGCTCTGTATTTGGCATTGCAACATGCCGCACAATTGAAATAATTTATTTTTTCACTCACAAAAAAAAAAAAGCTTTTATTTGCGTGCCAAACAACTTATAAGCAACTCATTTCCCTCCATGTGACATAAACATGTGTGAAGAAGCATTTCGTGCTTATGCAACTGTACAATTGTACATGTACAGTTATACAATTAAACGAAATTTTGGGTCTTTATGCGTTGTCATACTTTTCCGTGAACTGTAAAAATTACCACTACAGCAAAAAAAAAACATCATTTCATACTGTAATGTTAATGAAGTATTTTTTTTTAATTACATTGACACAACATTGAAAAAAAAAACACTCTTGTTACTGTTTCTGACGCATTAACGGTTTTTATCTTCACACTTAGATGTCTATGTTGCCGTTGCAAATAATTGTATTGTGCTGTTTTGTTTAAGTCTCTGGAAATTTCCTGACGTTATCGCTTTTTATTTTATTTAAACCGCTTAATTGTTCAATTGTTAAAAAAAAAAAAATATAAAATTAAAAAACAATATTAAGTCCATTGCCTATAATTGTAATGTCCTTGTTGCAAAATGAGTTAACCATTTCAGAGATAAGACCTTTTGCGAAACGAACAAATATTAAGGGGAACCATTTTGAAGTGATACTTCTTATGGGCGGACAGTGAGATAAAATTTGTTGTGGGAAAACACTGAAAACAGCTCTAATTAGCAATGGAGAAAATCCTTTGAAAAGTTTGACCAAAACCACACAGACTGCTGCTCAAAATGTCGAAGATATAATGTCCTTTGGATGTGAGGCATAAATTCCATCCATAAGGATTTGTAATTTCATCACTTTGTAAATGGGTAGTTCTAGAAACGGGGGAATTTTGAACGGCCCGGCTTATTTCGTATAAAAATATTTTGAAAAATATATTTGTTTTCTCTTATCTAATAGAAGCTGTAAACCATTAAGGCGCCTAAAATGCCCCTTAAAGTAACCCCGTTTCGAAATATATTTTTTATTTAAAAACTAGTAAGAAATGATCTTCGACTGGGCCGAAGTTAAAATACCCCCGTGTCCGAACCGAAGTATATTTAAAGTCCTAAGCAGTCAATAAAATGTTTATTTGTAAAAACATTTTCGTCATAGTTTTAACAGAAGATATTCTCTTTTGTTTTTTGATAAAGTCACTTTGTATGGGAGGTAGGCGTGGTTTTCATCCGATTTTGCTCATTTTCGAACTTGACCTTTATTTTTTTAATAAAAGCTTAATTATCAAATTTGGTGATGATAGCAAATTTTTTTGAATTGAAATTTACGGCTGAAATCGTGATCACAAACAGACGGACAGATGGACATGGCTAAATCGACTCGGGTGCTGATGCTGATCAAGAATATATATACTTTTCTATACCTGCCACGCCTCCTTATGGGCGTTACAAACGGAGTGACAAAATTATTATACCCCGTTTTTTAAACGTAGGGATATAAAAATCAGGCGCAGTAAAATCTGAATATCTTGGGGTCAATGGAATGTGAAGTTTCTTCAAATCAGATTGAAAAGAATTGTTGCTGTTGTTGTTGTTTGTAGTTGCCTTCATTGTCTTCATGTTTTCAACATACTTGGCCTAAAGCTCAAAATTGTTTTTAATATAAATAATGAAAGGTCATATTCAAATTTAAGGTTTCTTAAAATCTTAATTTTCGCTGGAATTCTGTCATAACAGGCCTGGCTATGTGGCTATGTGAGCATCTTGTTTAAACTACAATCATCTTGTTTAAACCACATAGAGTTGAATGGGAGTCTCTTTCGTAGTAGTTCTTGAAAGAAAAACTCTTACAACATCTTTAAGTAGCGGGTCTCTAATGACCGTAACATTCAGACCATTATCTTCGATAAAGTAAGGTCCGACAATGATCTTGATGAAACTTCATACCACACTGTGACGTATAGTGGATACAATTCCGTCCTATGGAGTATCTGTAGTTTAGAATCACTCCATATACGACAATTTCGTTTGATAACATTGCCGTTTAGATCAAAATCGGCCTTGTCAGACATAAAACACATTAAAGATGTTTTTGTCCTCATCCACCATTTAAATGATTTTCTCGCAAAATTTCAAGCTAATCGTCAAGTATGCTGCAGTTTGCTTGTTGGTTGAAATTTATATGGGAATAAGTTTTAATCCTTATGCATAATTGTGTGTAGTGACTGTCTGCTGATATCCATTTGAGCAGATAAGCTTCTTGTCGAAACGATAGGATTGACTTGTATAGTAGGGCGTATCGAAAAATTTAGATCGTATTCTAAGAGGTCTCAAAAGTTGCATGGGGTTGTCCAGATCACCCAAAAAAATTTTAAGAAAAAAAAAATATGTCTTCCTGCCCCGCAAGGACAAAGTCGTTTTTTGAGGAAAACAGTAAAAAATAACGACCTTAAAATGGTTTGACTTTTATAAAAAAAACTACGTATGTCTTAAAGCAAAAGTAAGTATAGGCTTAAACTAACAATATATTGGTAAACACGATGCCACTCACGATTTTTATCCACAGTGTCCTGTGTGAAGGATATTCGAACCAAAAGCTGTAATCGAGATAACACGGTATTTTTGATTGTTACGTAATAGTCTAAATTTTGGTGGTATTAATTATAGTGTTAACGTATTCCTTAAAGTTGCCGAATTAATAATTAGCATAATTTTTGCATATGCATTTTCCTATTTTTGAGAAATGTATACTTGAATTTTTTTTATACTTGAATGCAATTTTTTAACTTTTTCAAAAAAAGAATATAAGATTTTATATCTCGGGTACCAGAAATGGTACCGAAGAACTTTGCTCAATTTGGATTCTTCAAATATTTCTTAACAACACTCTGTCTAAAAGTATTATTTTAAAATAGAAATAATAGAAATAGAAAATAAAATCGTGGCCTTAAGTTGGTATTTTAAATTAAAACTTTTTGCAAAGGGCTTGTTCAGGAATATTTAAAGAATCCAAATTGAGCAAAGTTTCTTAGGTACCATTTCTGGTACCTGAGATATAAAATCTTATATTAATTTTTTTGAAAAAGTTAAAAAATTGCATTCAAGTGAACATTTCTCAAAAATAGGAAAATACATATGCAAAAATTATGCTTATTATTAATTCGGCAACTTTTAGGAATACGTTAGCAGTATAATCAATACCACCAAAATTTAGACTATTACGTAACAATCAAAAGTACTGTGTTATCTCGACTACAACTTTAGCTTCGTATATCCTTTACACAGGACACTGTGGATAAAAATCGTGAGTGGCATCGTGTTTAGCAATGTTTTGTTAGTTTAAGCCTATACTTACTTTTGCTATAAGACATACGTAGTTTTATTTATAAAAGTCAAAGCATTGTAAGGTCGTTATTTTTCACAGTTTTCCTCAAAAAACAACTTTGTCCTTGCGGGGCAGGAAGACATCCTTTTCTTTCCTTAAAATTTTTTTTGGGTGATCTTGACAACCCCATGCAACTTTTGAGACCTCTTAGAATGTGAAATTCGAAAAAAAATTGTAATTCGATACGCCCTATTGTATAGCAACAGCCACATCCCCATTGCTAAACTGTCATCGATTCCAAAACTTTTTGAGCGAATCGTGTATGATTGGGTAAAAATTCACTGCCGTGAAGTCATAACAACTCGTCAGCATGGGTTTGTTAATGGCAGATTTACGGTATCTCATCTACTCGATTTTACAACCTTTTGCTTAAACACCGTTGAATTTGGTTGCCAGGTCGAATGTCTCTACACTGACTTTAGCAAAGCATTTGATAAGTTACCACACAATTAAATTCTATTTGAACTTAAGTCCATAGTATTTCCAAAATATTTTGTAAACTGGATTAAATCGTATTTGACAGAACGATCATATCAAATACGATTCCGAGGGGTTTTGTCTGTTGAGTTTGTTGCATTATCAGGTGTTCCTCAAGAAAGTCACCTAGGTCCACTTCTGTTTATTTTAGCCATTAATGATGTGACCAATATCATTAAAAACTCTCATCTGCTTATTTATGCGGATGATATGAAAATATACAGAAAAATAATTTCTTAAGACAATTCAGCCCTACTCCAGTCCGATCTGAAATCTTTTGAAGTTTGGTGTTCTAAAAATAATATGTTTCTTAATCCAGATAAATGCCAAACTATGACCTTTTCGCGAAAAAGGAATAATTTAGTTTTTGATTATAAAATTAAAGATGCTGCTTTATGTCGTGTGGATGTCGTTAAAGATCTGGGCATATATATGGATTCTAAGCTTTCATTTAGCATTCATATTGATAACATTTGTAAAAAAGCATCTTCTATACTTGGATTTATTAAACGCTGGGCCAAAGAATTTAATAGCATGATTACGACTACAACGTTGTATTATGCAATAGTGCGTCCTCACTTGGAGTACGCAAGTCAAGTTTGGTCTCCAAGTTACAATGTGCATGTTGATCGAATAGAGAGAATCCAAAAAATGCTTTGTTCGGCTTGCCCTAAGGGGCTTAAATGGATTTGACATTTTAAACCTTCCTCCTTATGAGGATCGCTTAAAACTTTTAAAAATGCAATCATTGAGTGAGCGAAGTAAGTCTGCAGATATCGTCTATTTGCACCAACTCATCACCGGTGTATTCGATTCTCCAGAACTTCTATCTCTTATAAATTTTAACTCTAATCGTAGAAGTAGTAGAAATGCTTACAATTTAATTTACTTACCATTTAGTAGAACAAATTATATGTTAACTGCTCCTTTAAACCGTATGAGTAAATTAGTTAACAATTGTAGCTTTTTTGATGTTAACTTGTCTAAAGGTCAACTCTAGAGTAGATTAAAAACTATTGTGTAATTGCATGGTTAGTCGTGTCGTCTTGTGTTGTCCTTGAGCCCAACCATATTTTGGTGGCTACATTTTTCTCACATTAACTTATTTCGAGCCACTAATATCAATATCATTGAATATTTCAAAGATTTTTGGATTGTGACTTTTAATGCGTTAGTGATGAGAATTTGCGAAAAAGCTGTAGTATCTAAACTCGATTGTTATTGCATGTAACAGCAGTGATAGTTTGTTACAGCAGTGAGATCTCGATGATAAGGTCTTCTTGCGATGTTCGGCAAAAGTATTATTCACGAGCCTCATTATAGATTATTCTCTATGAACAGAAACTACGGACTCCAACGCATAAATACGGCGCACAATCCAAATTCTTATCTCATTGTCTCAATTCTAAATTTTCATAAAATTTAAAGATCACTCTATAAAATGAAAAAAATGGAACAGCTTAATTGCGCAAAAAAAGTTATTACGTTTTATTTTTGGTCGCACCTTTCATCAGCCAACCTGTAATTCTTCGCGCCTTAGTTGATAAAGACATAAAAGGTACTTCAAACCGACACCATGCCATTGACTTTATTCAAGTGCACCTGCTTAAGTGTCTAATTTCACTCATGAGAATTACGCAAATTTCACTTTTTAGTCTAATCATTTTATAATCGCAATAAAATAGAAAAAGCTTTAAGCTAATGACAGTAATAAACGGTTTTTTATTTGCTCCATTCAATTATTTTAATTTGAAATGACTTCCGCTGCAACAAATCGTTAAAATTTAATTTATTTAACAGCGCCTGCTCTAAAAATAAAATTAAATTTTTAACGATAAAAGATCGTATGTATAACAATACAAGCAATAAAAAAAAAAAAAACAAAAAACAAATAAAAAAATAAAAATAAATTAAAAAAAAAAACAAGTTCAACTGACACACAGTCAATCTAAGTAGAAAATTACAACTGTAACGAAAATGAAAACAAAAATAACAGCATCAATAACAACAACAGCATTGTAGCAATTTATTCGTTGCACATGCAATTTTGAATTCGCAAGTTTATTTTGTTACTTTTTTTTTGAGCTGTAACTCTCCTTCTCGTTTCCCTTTGCTGCAACTAACCTGGACCACCATGTCTCCAGCACTAACTAACATACCTTCAAATTTGATATCGTGACCAACTGCACCAACTGCCACTGACGTCTCCACCAACCAGTGTTATCGTGTGAACTGTTTTTTTTTTAGTAGTACGAGTATCTACAGCGCAGTCTGGCGGAAAATTGCTAATAGCTGGCATTAGATTTAAAACAACAACATTGCAGACAACAGATAATAGAAAAGAGTAAGCGGAAAATAGTGGAAGAGTAGGAATAACACGTAGTATCATAGCACAGCGCAAAACCGACGTCATTTGCGATCATTCACCATAAAATTATGAGCTGCTAATGGATTTGTTCAATTAACAAAATTACGAAATTAACGAATTTTCTGTAACATTAAATAGACATAACAATTGGTGTTCACATTGTTGGTGTTGTTGTACTGCGGTTTTGTACATTGTTATGTGCGACAGAATGTTGGCTTTGAAAACAATGCGCAAATTCATTGAAAAATTATTTCATCATTTGCTCAGAAATTTTGAGAATTTCAAAAATTTGAGAGTTTTTGTTGATTTGACTACGATAGCATTCTTTCTGATGTATAGTTACTTTGTATTGAATAAGTTGGGCGTTTTTTAAAAAGTCTTAAATAGCTCTTTAAATGTCTTAAGAAGCAAATATTTTAAAAACTTTTAACTTCTATTATTCCATAAAAAAATTATTCTTCGTATCTTTAATATCAGTTTGTTTCATTTGAGCTGCTCACACAAGTGGCATAAGTCCATTTTTTTTAACGTAGAATACGTTATACGGGGGTGTTAATCTGGAGCACAAAATTTTGAGAAAATGTTTGTCACTTTCATTAAAATTTTTTAATACTTTATGTATGCATTGAAGAAAATTCAAGTATGGTCGTAACATATTTAATATGTCTTCTTTTGATTTGTATTTAAATAATCATATTGCTACATATAATTTTTTTGATTCTATAAGTAAATCAAAATTTAACTCCTTGAAATTTTGTATTAATTTTCATATGCTTTGTATTTTATGTATTATAACATCATGTGTAAGAGCAGTACGATTATCTGTGTGTTCATCACAGAACCAGTGTGAGAAAGAGAAGAAGTATAATGACCAAGTAGCGAACGACAACCATGATAAATACAACCATGATTTTTGTTTATCTTTTCTTTTAATATCAAAGACATGCTCCATATGCGCCCTTTGCAGCATTTTTTTAAGCGGCGGCCATTGTAAATCCATAGGAATTCTTAATTTTTGTAGAGATTTTCTATAGTTCAGACACAAACCTTACAATCATAAAGCCTAGTATGCTGTAGAAACGAAAATTTCTTGGCATATAATTCTACACCCGAAATATTAGTGTAGACTCTACACTAATCTATTCTAATAGAAATTCGTCCAGTTGACGTAGTTAATGTTGAAGAAACGCAATTAAACTTCTAAACATAAAGCTTTTTGGCTCTGAATCCTAGATATTGTGGTTTTATGTATTAAGATATGCACTTTGTTTCCTTAAATATTGTTTTAAGAGATTTTTCGTACATCAAAAATGTATTTTACAAGAAAAGAAGAACTCAAAGTAAATAATATAAAAGTTTATGGAAGTGTACGCAAATGGAAGCTGCGATAATTGTGCATTTTTTTTTTTAAGTTGCGTTTACTGAGTCAACAATGTAAATTTTTGAGTATTGCGATTATCGAGTGTTGCGTAAAGCGAGGTCGAACTGTTTTCTTATTGAAATGTCAAAATTCTGGTGCCAATTAAATGCCCGGACATAAAATCTACAGCGAAATTTTGACATTTCAACTCTCCACATGGTTGTTGTACTTGCTAGCATTGAACAAATTTTTCACCTTTACAGCGTACTAAGTAGCGAAAAAGTCCGCTGCCTTTTCGCTGTCAAAAACTCAATTCATTCCATATGGAAAGTTTCTTTCCGCTTCTACAGCATACTGGGCTTAAGCAGAAAATAAAAAAATGTTTATGAATAACAATGTTAGCAAGGTTGCATAGAAGCTGCGTAAAGCCTTAAACAGTGCGTAACTAAACAAGCGTTTAAAGGTTGTTTAAGGAAATCTATTGAATAAGGCTGTTAATGACTAACGTATTCTACGTCTGACCTATGCGCCCGTGTTATCTAACACAGGCTTGAGCTTTTTTTTTGGGAAATTGAGTTAAGTGCATAGAAGTGAAGAGGAAAATGTAACCTAATTATGAGTTCGGGTTAGAAACTTCTAGCTTACGTAATAACTGAATGAATTGTAATACCTTGTTATCGTTCGGACAAATTCTATAATTTTTTCAGAGCACAAGTGACGTAAATCCACAATTTTACTGACAGCGAAATGAGAAATTTTAAAAAATTTTCAGAATTTTTTTATCATTATTTTTATCTGTTGTACTGCTAAAAGATCTCTCTGTATCTTATTGTACTAATAATTGGCGTAATAAATGGAAATGAAAAATGAAATGGAATGAAGGCAAGTAAAATTTCGTCAATTTTTGGCGTAGATAATCGCTAAGGGGTGGCTTTGTCCAAATTCTAGGTGTAAATGCAGTCATTCTCCATCAAAACATTCTTGAAAATAACTGACATTAGATTTCTACACTGGAAATGAGAAATTTAAAAAAAATTTTCAGAGGACAAGTAGCGTAAGTCCAATTGTTTTTTACTAGTATGCAATATTCTTTATCATTTTAAGGTATTACTTAGGTTATTTTTTACGATATGAAGAGCTATTTTTTATCTTGACCTAGCTTATAAGTAAAAATGAGTTCTTTTTACTTAGAATTTCTAATAAGAATTTTTCTTAATGTTAGATTTTCTTTAAACTCCAAAAGTTGTTCAACCCCACATATAACTACTGCTGTGAGAAAACTAATTTTGATGAAGATCTATGAGAGTCATTATCCAATGTTACCTTTTCGGTATTAGAGCAATTCTGCTTTTAGAAAACACATGGGATTACACTTAAAACTACTTTGGGAAATGTGGCCGCCGTACAGTGGTTGAAAGGTGGAAATAAATACCAAAATTCTCATTTATCTTTTTAACATTTTTTTAATTTACATCGTTTAAGAATTGTTCAATTGGCAAAAATCCAAAATATTTTTGAATAATATTCATTGGTTTTTTGTCTAGAGACCCTCAAACTCGTACAATGCAAAAAAACTGGAAAAATTATGTAAAAAGTTGATATTTTTACAGAGTTACTACAAAAAAAACGGGTAAAAATATTCCCCTCCTGTTTTTTTATTTATTTAAAAAAAATGTTCAGAAACAGTTCTGCGTATTTGAAATATATTGTTTACCTCTATTTGAAAAAAAAAAACTCAAATTTAACGTGGATATGAAAAAAAACGTAAATTTATTTTTTAGCAGAATGTTACTTTGTGAGCTCCAAGTTGCGCCAAAAATGAAATGTGATAATGATAATGATGATAATGATGAAAATCTTTCTGAAAGATATGAAGATTGATAGCAGTTTTTACATTATGCCTAAAAGTATGCTCAAGTAAATTTTTAAAGTTGCTATCATCGCTTATGCAATAATTATTAATTTGTTGCGGAATGCAAAAGGTTCATTCAAATTTTTTTGGAATAATAGCAAAACGGGCGGCTTTATTTTGAAATTTTTTTTTTCATTGTCTTACAAAATAATTTTAAAATTATATATTACAGTAACATGAACAGCTTATTTTAACGATATAGATGCTATATCACCTTAAAGTTTAAAATTTGGAAAACAAGTGGAGTGAACAATTTTTTGGGGGAGGTGGGCATGGCGGAAAAAACGTTTGTTTTATTAAACACTTTAATTTAAGATTTGTGACAATGTGGTTTCATCATAGGATAAGTCATAGAAAAATATAGCGTTTTTAATTTTTATGTAATATTGGAGGTATGCGTGGCTGTAGGCGGATATCAAAAAATTTTTGTTTTTATCTTGATACAGTCAAACTGAACTCATGTGCCTAATTTTATTGATTTAGGACAACCATTTCAATTTTTTGACATTTTTTATATGGGGCTCAACCACTGTGCGACGTGGCTGGATCAGATGTAGTCCAATTTTCGAGCACTTTTTCAAGCGTTTGGTGCTGTATCTAGCCAATGGTTCGCACAATCCTGTCTTTCAATTCAGTTAATGGGTTGTTCGCATAAACCAATAATTTCACATAGTCCCAGAGAAAATAGTCTACAGGCGTTAAGTCACACGATCTTGGTGGCCAATTGACTGGTCCATTTCGAGAAATAATGAAAATTTTGGCCCAATGTTTCTTTCAATTAGCCAATTGCTTGACGCGCTGTATGGCATGTGGCGTCTACTGTTGTAAAAACATGTCTTCCTTTAACACCCTATTGGATTGGGTAACAAAATAATCTGCAATCATGGTTCCATCACACTTGCCGTTAACAGTTACGCTATCGTCATCCCCATTTCCAAAAAAGTTACCAAAGATCAAGATTCTACTGGCCCCAAGAGCGCACCAAACAGTGATTTCTTGTAGAAATAACGGCACCTCGAGAGTATCTTATCAATTTTCTGCTCTTCATATGCGGCCATTTTGCTTATTTAATTGCATTTTGAGCCAAAAATGAGCACTGAGCAGAATACTCATTACACATTACGATAAAAAATGGGTTGAATTCTGTATAATTTTCAGCCCATTGACCAAAAACGTTGTTCTTGGCTTAGTCTATTCATTATAAAAGTGCACACCAAACTAATCACAAATGATAATAGAGTTGCCAGATCTGACCACAGTATGACAGTTTAATTCTTATCGAAAAAAGGAATTACTAGATATACACCCTTTTTTGGAACAGTGATTTTTGAGCCCAACCGTCTAAGGGTATTTTATATAAACGAATAATGTACACGAGTACAGATTTTGATGCTCCTTTATACCCCTGGATACTCCTGACTCTTGGATTCCGAAAAATATCGTAGTAAGGAGGATTAAGATGATATTTACCTTTGTTGAACGTAGAAAAATTTATTACTTTTCTTTTTTGTCTCATACAAAATAGTTCTATCGAGAAAAAGGGCATATGCGCTATTTTGCCCAAGTCTTAACACTGTACAATATAGAGAAAATAATAGTGTCCGACCGAATATTATTCGGCTTCGGCTTTGGCATAAAATGGTCGAATATTTTGGCCGAATATTTTTACTTTTTAATAACTAAAAATATTTTTATAATTCTTTAGGAACATTTCAGTATAATTCTATGAATTCCGTTCGAAACTCCATACTTGAAACACTTTTTGGTTTTGTTTTTATCTTTCTTCTGGTCTTCCATAAGTTGGTTTTCGTTCGTTGAAAACTTTATTCAAATGATAAATACAGTGAGTCCGACCCATGATACAATTACAAGGTAAGCTCATTTAAGATGGCTGCTCAAATGAGCAATTTTGCAACAACAAAGCTGTAGAAGCTACAAACGTCAAACGAAATAAGCAACAACAACAATTAGAAAAACTAAGAATTAACAGCTGATTTTGACAACTAGCTCACCCAGCTCTCCAATATGACTACCTTGTAATCCTGTATCATGGTCCGACCGACATGGGTTGATAAGATCGTACATGTTGAACGAACTGACAGAAAACTCAAACATTTTTGATTTTTACCCGACCTTCTCAATTGCTTTCGATTGATTATACATGGGCATTAGGGCGTATCGAAAAATTTTGATCGTATTCTAAGAGGTCTCAAAAGTTGCATGGGGATGTCAAGATCATCCAAAAAAAAAATTTAAGGAAAAAGAATGATGTCTTCCTGCCCCGCAAGGACAAAGTTGTTTTTTGAGGAAAACAGTAAAAAATAACGACCTTAAAATGCTTTGACTTTTATAAAAATAACTACGTATGTCTTAAAGCAAAAGTAGGTATAGGCTTAAACTAACAATATATTGGTAAACACGATGCCACTCACGATTTTTATCCACAGTATCCTGTGTGAAGGATATTCGAAGCTAAAGTTGTAATCGAGATAGCACAGAACTTTTGATTGTTACCCAATAGTCTAAATTTTTGTGGTATTGATTACACTGTTAACGTATTCCTTAATTTGCTGAATTAATAATTAGCATAATTTTTGCATATGCATCTTCCTATTTGTGAGAAATGTATACTTGACTGCAATTTTTTAACTTTTTCAAAAAAATTAATATAAGATTTTATATCTCGGGTACCAGAAATGGTACCGAAGAAACTTTACTCAATTTGGATTCTTCAAATATTCCTTAACAACACCCTCTCTAAAATTTTTAATTTAAAATACCAGCTTAAGACCACGATTTTATTTTCTATTTTGATATATAAAAAAAAAATACTACCTAACATGGAATTTAACAATTTCATCAAAAAATATCAAAGTAGAAAATGAAATTGTGGCCTTAAGCTAGTATTTTAAAATAATACTTTTACACAGGGTGTTGGTAAGAAATATTTGAAAAATCCAAATTGAGCAAAGTTTCTTCGGTACCATTTCTGGTACCCGAGATACAAAATTTTTTATTAATTTTTTTGAAAACGTTAAACATTGCATTCAAGTATACATTTATCAAAAATAGGAAAATACATTTGCAAAAATTTTGCTAATTATTAATTCGGCAAATTTAAGGAATACGTTAACAGTATAATCTATACCACCAAAATTTAGACTATTGGGTAACAATCAAAAGTTCTGTGCTATCTCGATTTCAACTTTAGCTTCGAATATCCTTCAGAAAGGACACTGTGGATAAAAATCGTGAGTGGCATCGTGTTAAGCAATATATTTTTAGTTTAAGCCTATATCTACTTTTTCTTTAAAACATACGTAGTTATTTTTATAAAAGTCAAAGTATTTTAAGGTCGTTATTTTTTTATTATTTTCCTCAAAAAACAACTTTGTCCTTGCGAGACAGGAAGACATCCTTTTTTTTCCTTAACATTTTTTTTTTGGGTGATCTTGACAACCCCATGCAACTTTTGACACCTCTTAGAACGTGAAATTCGAAAAAAATTCTAATTCGATACGCCCTAATGGGCATGGGCACCACTACATTTAAAGCTTCTGTGTTGTTTCAGTCTTTGTCTTTTGTCTTTGTTTTGTTGTTGCGTTTTGTGTTGCTACATAAGCCTTTGCTCTCAATTCTTGCTCTCAACGCTCCCAGAGCGCTCTCTGCCCATAGCTGATCATACATGAAAAAAAAACCAAGTTACCCTAGAAAGTTTCTGCGAGATTTCAGTCAGTATTGAATTTCTTTAGCTTTTCTCGACTAGATTGAAAATCAAAATAAGTATCTTCTATGTCATCCTGACGTTACTAAATCAATTACATTATAATTCATCAAAATGACATGACATGGCGTCCGTGGCGTAGTTGGTTAAAGTGTGTGGCCGCTATGTCAATGAACTTTGGAAACCCAGGTTCGAATCCCAGCAGCGACAGAAAATTATTTGAATTAAAATAATTTTTCTGTACGGCCGCCACCTCTCTGCAGAGTAATCAAATTGCCATGTAAAGCTTCTTGAGAACGAGAACATTCCGTTCATCGCCGTTCGGAGTCGGCGTTAAGCATGTAGGTCCGGTTCTCGGTCAATTGTGTACAAACTTAATAACACGCACAACACAATTGATCATAAGAAGCTAGGTCAAAGTCCTTTCAAGGGCTGAAATGGCCAGTTATTTATTTTTTTTTTTTAAATGACATGAAAGAAATTTAATCAATTTTATATCTAGTCGTAAAAGCTACAGAAATGCAATGCTGACAGAAATCAGGCAGAAAAATGAATGCGTCTAGCTCGAACTTAATATTTGTCGCTTTTTTTTTTACTGAAATAACGAAAGCCAGTAGTAAATTTTATCACTTTTTGTACATGAAAAAAATTTTACTAATATTCGGCTTCGGCTCCGGCTTCGCTATTCGGCCGAATACTTCCACTTGGCGGAACATTCGGCTTCGGCCAAAATTTCACATTCGGTAGGACACTAGAAAATAACAATCACCCAACGACTTTTCCCAACGTTTCTACGAATCAATGACAAATAATATTTTTTATTTTTTTGAGCTTTGAACCAAGGATTTCAGGTGTTTAACCTATTCAGTTAAGTCTGTCTTGGTTCAAAAATGGGATTAAAGTATAGTGGGAGGAATGGGGCAATTAAGTGAAACATGTGTAGGATGTTCTAGAAAGTCAAGAGATGGAAAGACGTAGAAAGGCAAGTTTTATGCATTTTGCCTCATTCAACTTACTTAGTTACCATACTTTCCGCAAACTTTCTCAATTTTATCACTTGAACAATTAATAATGATAATTAAGTGTTATAATCATTTAAGATAATGGAGTGCAAGGAGGTTTATCAAATATTTTACAATTATATACAATTCTTCATCCATAAAAGTCATGCTTCTTTTTACCAAAAAGCAAAATTGCTAATATTATCCTCAGGATGAAAAGATTTTAAGCAAAGTATTTCTTACTTTTTTATTTAAAGTGAATTATTTAATACTGTGAATACCCTTTGTATTTTAATTTAATTTATATTGATTTCTCACTTTCATTCTTCTCAAATTTTTTTGAATAAAATAAGAATTTTATAAACTTCATTTTAATTGTCTCGTAAAATTTACCAGAAATCTGCCATCGTGGTACGTTACAAAAATGCCGGTAAATATTGCTGAACCTACATTTTTATGATAATTTGTTTTGGTCACTTTGAGTTGTTGCTGTAGGTATTGTAAGTAAACTCTTGTTATTATTGTTTGTTTTCGTAACATTTAGTCCAAATATTTTTGTATAGAATTGAAATCGGTTTGTACTGATAACCATAAGAACAAATATAAATAATTACAATAACAATAATATTAACAACAAACACAATTGCAGAAGGCAATACAAACGCTGTGCTATTATCAACGTAATTATAATGATCATGATCATGCGGCACAGTCATCATCAATATTCAGACAGGATTCAGTGGTAGACTGAAGTTTAAATTGCTTTTGGCCAATTTGCGATTACTAAATGATTTCGAGGCAACAACTTGGCTATCTTCATGGCACACATACAGCTACACAAACACACACACTCATACACGCAATGAAAGTCAATAACACATTATATCAGAGTGTGTTGTGTGATGCTGCAAACCTTTCAAGCTCTTGTGCTTATAGCTAGATTTATATGTAGAAGACATTGCATTGATTATTCGAATAAATTTTGCGAATTTGATTTTGATTTTATGCTTTGGAGTAAATGTATTTTGTGCAATTTGTGGCTTTCATTCAGTACACAATGCAGCCAATAAAGGTAGCTGCAACGCAATCTCTGTCAGCTCTATGCAAGTCACATCTTAGTTTGATGACACAGATGCTGAAGGATATGAGTGGAATGTGTTTGTGTGTGTGTGTGTGTGTTTGGATTCCTGCTCTAAGTTCATGCATAGAACGATTTATGTTTGGAAGTTTATGTAGAACATTTATTTAATTTTTGGTTTGCTTCGAAAGGATTTCCATTGGCTTCGTCGGTGGGATGATTGGATGATAGAAAGTTAACTAGTTTGATTTTAGTCCAACGAGAACTAATTATTAATTGGGATTTCGTAACATTTCTCTCATATGTGAGAAATCAATTAAAGTTTTCAATAAATTTGTTATACTGCCAGATTTATAGTTTTTAAACAGAATAAATTATAATCTTTCTGTGTGCATCAATTTTTCTCAGCCATTTTTGATTAACGGTTCTTATTAATAAACCGGTGAGTACAATTGTACTATCATAAGTCAATGCAACTTACAAATTGTTTTTTGTGATATGCATTTTATATAAGGGGGTCCTTTTTGAATTGAAATCTTAGCTCCAACAATTATTTATTTCAATAACTGTCATGTTATGTGCTGCATTGTGCTACAATGTGCCATGTACTGTAGACCGTATCATGTTGCATGCAAAAAAAATAACAGTACGCAGCACACTTCCTAATTTAAAGCATTTTTTAACGATAATTTCGATATTTTTTTTTTTTTTGACATTGTAAGGGTCGCGCATTTAAGTTGTTCTTCATATCTTCGGCATTTACAGTCCGTTATTAAAGACTGTTATATAAATTGTTTTGTTTCGAGAAGTTCAACTTTTTTGCATTTAAAGCCATTGGAGTCAAGCACTCCGTTCTTGTACTTACCCACCAGATCCCAGTTTCTATCATAATAATTCACCATTGTAAGGTCATAAACTTAAAGCTCGCAAAAAATTATTAAACTCTTTCGAAGCAATTATCGAAATCATAGCAATTATCCCAGTAGAACTATTTAAAATAATTTTCTAATTTTTTTGCCGAACGTAGGGTTACTTCTTTTAAATTTTTCGTCATATCTTCGACGTTTACACTCCGATCTTAAAGCATGATATGTCGATATTTTTGTCTTGAGTAGACCAAATTTTTTACTCGAAAGGTCATTGGGTTCAAGGATCCCATTCTAGCACTTACCAGATATCAACTTCTACAACATAAATTAGAAAAAGAAGAGTGAAATCAAATTGTGTTTTTGAGCCGTTTCCCAATATTTCGAAGTCCCTCACCATATGGTACATTTTAATTTGCATTTTTTTATCATTTAAATAAAACACAGAATTTTTACAGTGGGAATTATTTTATTAAGGGAAAATTTTTTCCATCATATATTTTCGGATGGGTAAGTATTAGAATGGGTTGCTCGATCCTCAACGACTTTAAGACAGCGCAGGGCATTCCATAGCTCTCTGAGCTCTACTCAGCTCTCTGGGAGCTTAACTTTTCATATGTACATAAAGCTCACAGTAGAAGAGAATTAATTCAGTCGTTCGCAGACGGTGATGCTCAAAAATGATATAAACAAAATTCCGCAATCCGCAGTCCCGTTATCGAATGCTCGCTTTTTTAATTGATTGCATGACGTCATACAGTACGTTTGCTTGAAAAAAACGTATGCAAATGTTCGATCGCCTAGGCAAATTGACGAAATTAAAAATAAATTCTTTCGGACAAGTAAAGTAAAAATATCTACTCTTCTGTATAAAAATACGAATATTTTCGTATACGAAAAATATGAATTCTTTAAAATTTTAATATTTTTATCTCCTAAACTATTCGAGACCGACAAAATTTTATTACACCAATAGGTTTATGAGATCCATATACATATTATAAAAATAAAAAAAAAATATTTAGGCGTTGGCCTCACAGTAAAATTAATTCAAAGTCTGACAAAATCGCTTGTGACGTCATGCTCTCTCTCTCTCTCTCTCAGTTGCGGAACGCGTGATCTTGTTTCTATCATTCTTGAGCATCGACATCATCAAGAGTGCGTTTATTATTTTGGCTCTGAATGCATTTGTTTTTGTAAAGTTTGCTGGAAAATATGCTGAACAGAGTGCGTAGAGTGCGTAGCCCATACGCCAGAGAACAGAACCATGGTTCAATTCCATCTGACACAGAAAGTTTTTTTCAATTGAATTAATTTTTCTGTTCGGCCGTCACCTTCCTGCAGATAATGGCAAACCTCAGAGACCGAGAAAAAATTTCTTTGTCAACGCTGAGTATCGAACCAGCAATCTCAGTTTTATAAAGCCAACGTGCTATATGCAGGGTTAAGGTCTTCATATGCATATGATGACTACATACCAATTAATCAAACTACTTTTGCTGTAGATACGCAGCGGTAAAATAAACAGCGCTCCTAGCGGGAAAATATAACAGCCTTATTCATAAACACATTTTAGAGGCAGTGTAACTTTAAACAAGAAAACGCTATTCATAAACATTTTCGCAACCATGTTTTTTGTTTGTCTTTTCGTTTAATATCAAAGACATGCTCCATATGCGGCCTTTGCAGCATTTTTTTTATGTGACGGCCATTGCAAATTCATTGGAATTCTTAATTTTTGTAGAGATTATCTTTAGTTCAGACACAAACCTTACAAACATGAGCAGCGAATGAAAAAATGTTTATGAATAAAGCCCAAGAATGATAGAAAAATAGATTGCGCAGATAGTAAAAATAATTTTCTACGATCTGCGCATCTACGTTACGATAGACTTACGATATGAGCTTACGATATGGCTTTCTGTCAAGTCTTGTTAAAAATGTGAACAAATATGAAACAATGGCAAATGATTCAAGAAACAAACGTGGTCTAGCGTGACGTCATGATCGTAAAAAATACTTTGTTCGTAGCTAGAAATGTCAAAATGAAAAGTAAACAACATAACGGACCTGCGCAATGAGTAATCTATTTTTCTATCATTCTTGAATAAAGCGTAGTATGCTGTAGAAACGAAAATTTCTTAGCATTTAATTCTACACCCGAACTATTAGTGTAGAGTAAAAAATGTTTGTATGGAGAAAAAAGTAACTACAGTACGACCTTGCTCAATGCAACTAATAGAAATTCGGGCAATTGACATAGTTAACGTTGAAGAAACGCAATTAAACTTCTAAACATAAAGCTTTATGTCTCTGAATCTTAGATATTGTGGGTTAATGCACTTTGTATCCTTAAATATTGTTTGAATAGATTTTTCATTAAAAATGTATTTTACAAGCAAAGAAGAACTGAAAGAATATAAGATAAAAGTTTATGCATGTTTACGCAAATGCAAGTTGCGATAATTGTGCAATTCCATGACGCCAACTTGACACTGTGCGCAAGAAAAGTTGGAATAAGTTCTTTCAATAGATAACTATTTTATACATACATACATAGCTTAGTTATATAATTTTATATCGAACTATTTACTATTAATAACACAGTGTGACGACAAAAAAAGCACAACCAAACTTTATAGAAATTCTTAAAGTGGCACATGTTGTGAGTCCATCGCACTTGGTCTGACCTCTCAATGTCGTCACAATTTTTTTTAATTCGTTTTTAAAGTTGAAGGGTTCGATTTTTGTTGCGCGGACGTTCATTGAATTTTTACAGCTATTTGCCTTGTTGGAAATGAAAAACAAATTCCACTTCTTTTCAGTAGAATTTCACGTAGAATAAGGGTGTATAAAAATAAATACGATAAAATACAAAATGAAGCGTGTAGCGAAGCAAATTCCCTAATTTTTCTTTAATTTCATAAAAAAAATTAGTGTTTCTATAAATTTATATGATATAATGCTGCATGAATGACATCTTTTTTTCACAAAAATTAATTGCATGCAAAAATACCTTTTCATTGAATCCAAAACCATCAATATCGGTTGAGAATTGGCAAAATGGCGGCAGTTTAAGCGTTTTTTTTTCGTCATACAAAACTGATTCCCATGTATATGTTGCTATCATACAAAGTGCTCTCATTTTGTCAAATCTAAACCGATTTTGGACATCTTTAGCTCATTGGAAAGAAAATATGATGAGTAACATACAGCATTGCCATATAGATATTTGAAAAATATAAAAGCTACTATGGAACGAATGTTTATTCGTTTTTTTTTATTATATTTTTATTTTCAATAGAATTTTTATATGAATGAATGTGTACGAGTGTATAAAAAAAGCACGCTGCACACCATATAATCTGAAACATTTTTGTAAGATAATTTTGAAAAAATTGTAGAGCATTTCATTTTAAGAGCATTGACGAGCGTGAATCGTGCAGCGGCGCGCCGAACACCTTGACGACTGCAGCGCCCGGCGCTGCCACAGTCGTTTGCCACAACGGCGGGTAGCCATAAGTGTTCAGTGACCACAGGTCAAGCCCTCTGAGAGTGCAGAATATTTTACATTTTGACCTGAACTCAAAAAATGTTGAACTGTTCTTAGTGGAGAAAAGATCAGAAAAAATGCAACATTTTTTCAATGCTGTACTGTTGCTTACTTTTGAGAAAAATTGTTATAATATTAATTTTGTCATCCTTGAAAAAGCTCAAATTGTAATGAAATGTCAATGATAACATTTAATATTTTCCTAACATGTCACTTTTTTTGTTCATTCAGTTGGTAGCATTTGAGGGCAGAATCTAAAATCGTCAACTTTGAGAGTGAAAAATTCTGCATTTTTTCTACTTTCGAGGTCAACATTGTCGATAAAAGAACTCGATTTAATTTACAGGTCAGAATTTTTTTTGAGAAAAAAGCACATAAAATTCCCAAAGAGGGCAGAAAAAATGCAGAATATTTTTGAGAAAAGTAAACGCCATAAGATAGGACTGTAAATGCCGAAGATAAACTTAAATGAATGATCTACAATTTTTTCAAAATTATCTTACAAAAATGTTTCAGATTATATGGTGTGCAGCGTACTTTTTTTTATACACTCGTACACATTCATTCATATAAAAATTCTATTGAAAATAAAAATATAATAAAAAAAAAAAAAACGAATAAACATTCGTTCCATAGTAGCTTTTATATTTTTCAAATATCTATATTGCAATGCTTTAGATATATGTTACTCATTATATTTTCTTTCTAATGAGCTAAAGATGTCCAAAATCGGTTTAGATTTGACAAAATGAGAGCACTTTGTATGATAACAACATATACATGGGAATCAGTTTTGTATGACGAAAAAAAAACGCTTAAACTGCCGCCATTTTGCCAATTCTCAACCGATATGGATGGTTTTGGATTCAATGAAAAGGTATTTTTGTATGCAATTAATTTTTGTGAAAAAAGATGTCATTCATGCAGCATTATATCATATAAATTTATAGAAACACTAATTTTTTTTATGAAATTAAAGAAAAATTAAGGAATTTGCTTCGCTACACGCTTCATTTTGTATTTTATCGTATTTATTTTTATACACCCTTATTCTACGTGAAATTCTACTGAAAAGAAGTGGAATTTGTTTTTCATTTCCAACAAGGCAAATAGCTGTAAAAATTCAATGAACGTCCGCGCAACAAAAATCGAACCCTTCAACTTTAAAAACGAATTAAAAAAAATTGTGACGACATTGAGAGGTCAGACCAAGTGCGATGTATTCACAACATGTGCCTCTTTAAGAATTTCTATAAAGTTTGGTTGTGCTTTTTTTTTTGGTCGATTTCGTCACACTGTGTAATAGTAAGTATAATGTATGTGTGAAAGTTGTAGTTATCTTTTCACATTTAAAGTTTTAAGCAAAAAAGTATTTATAAGGCTTAATTTTTTTAAAGCAAAAATAATAACTAAAATTTGTCCCATAGTTTTTGAGTACAAAATAACCGGTAATTTTTGATTTTTAGTTTTTAAGGCAGAAATAAAAATGAAAGTTAAGATCAAGTTTACAGTTGAGGTAGATTTATTGTTGTGACATTGTTCTGTGAAACTCCTTATTAATATGCCAAAAAAAATTTTTGAAAAACAAATTTATAAATGCACCTGAAGCTCCCATTGGCAAAAAAATCGCTCATTGTAGTTATGTAAAATAAAAAAATCCCTTTTTAAGAAATTATTCTCTTAATATGCGGAATATGCAACACTTGATTTTCTCACGATCATACTCTCGCTCTCAATCTTTCAATAAAGCTACGCTCTGAGTTTTCTCCCTAGTGCAGCGATGGGTTCTATTCCAGATAGAACTCTACGCCACGTTTCGTTGCGTAGCTTTACGATTGCATAATCGAGCCTTTACACTAAAATCGTTCTTATTCTAGAAAAGAAAGAGTGTATACAAAGAAGAAGTTTCACTTCTTTACTGTATACACGGTATACTGTATCTTTTTTTTCTGAGGTGAATCCAGTTTTCGGTCCACTCCCAACTTTTCTTTCCGTAGTCAATCGTTTATTGAATTTTTTTAAGCACGAGAGTTACTTTCGATTTTGCAACGTCTTTGTCTGTGTGAGACAAATGCGAAAAATGTGGTTTTTTGCGCAAAATTAATTCGCGTTGATTTTCTTTGGTTGAACTCATTTTGCATACTGTACAAAAGTTCAAAAAATATGATGCTGTAATGTAAAAAAAAAAAATTCTCATACGATTAATACCATTACATACCGTGATACTGGTAAATTTGACGTGACAACGTGCGTTTGCAGCCAGCTTTTTTCGTAAACACCTCTTATTCATCAGTTAAGGCTAAATTGCTGCAAAAAAAAAATAAAAAAAAAAAAATAATATAAGCAGTAGTGGGGATTGAACTCGTGTCTTCTAAGATACAATTCCGCTTTTACTACAACTGGACCATTTCAATTCTTTTCGAAACAAGTCTGCCTTTTATCTGCATTTCAATGCATAATATTTATCAGCGTAAGGTCCTTATTATAAAATTTCAAAAAAGTATTCAGAAAATAGTATAGTTAATTGCTGAACTCATTAACAAATAAAAAATATCCATATATGATTCATTTGCGAAAAAAACTTGAAAATATCATTGATTATCACTTACAACTCATTTATATACGATACAAAACAATAATATTAATGATGGATTTCTGCACTCGTTTATGACACAAAATATTAATTTCTATGATTCAAAATCGTCTTATGAGTTGTGCAAGCTAACAGCCACTTGTTCTATTGTAAGCTGTGCGCGTGTTCATTTAGTAGCCGTTCTCCGTAGAGTTCAAAACAACAAAATCAAGATCAAGATCGTTAAATCGAAAAAAATTTGTATTTCAAAAGTGTTTAAAAACATTAAAATAATTGTTTTATTGTAAAATCAAGTGAACAATATACTTTAAATAAAGGTAAGAGAGTTATTAAAAAACGATACAGCAGTTTCGACTATGTCGTAACACAAGACGAGTTAATCACTTCTTAGTGATACTAAAACAAAGAAAAATTTGGTACAATTTTTAAATTTTTTATATAGGAAAAATCTATCTTATTGCATTGAGAAAGGTTGTACTGCGTTTTTCTCCACACAGGAATTTTGACTCCCACTGTGTGGAATTATATGCTTTAAACATAAAACCATGCGCAAAGCAAACAGAAGTATCAAATGCTAGTTTCATATAAATATTTGTTTAACTGGCAGTGCCCTCTTGCTTTAATCAGCAACACTCAGTACATACATATATTCTATTATATGCAAGAACCAATGCAGTCGATAAATAGGTAGCAACCTTAAACAAGAACCATGCCCAAAGTAAACAGAAACATCAAATATTGGCTTTATATTTCATGGAATTGTGTAAAATTTATATAAGTTAGAGAGTTCAAACATGAATTTTTTTTCCCAGTGAGGATCAAGCAGACCAACAAGTGCTTACATCAACATTGTATGATCAGTACACTAGGCACACCAAAGGCTCAAAGTGTGATCTACAGGGTGTTTTTTTTAGGGGTTTGTTTTTCGAATAGAGATAAAACTGGCATTTTGTGGTCAAATCTGGCAACTCTAATGTCATTTATGTTCAGTTTGGTTTGCCATTTCCTCATGAACAGGTTGATGAAAAGAACAACGCTTGCAAATGGGCCGAAAATGAGATTGATCTCGATGCTGATTTTCATCGCAAAATTTTGTTCAGTGATGAGGCTCATTTTTGGTTGAATGGCTACGTCAACAAGCAAAATTACCGCATTTGGAGTGAAGAGAATCCACATGAGATCCTTGAGACACCATTACATCCACAAAAACTGACTGTTTGGTGTGCTCTATGGGCTGGTGGAGTCATTGGGCCATACTTCTTCCGAAATAATGCTGGAGAGTCAGTTACCGTTAATGGAGACCGGTATAGAGCCATGATAACCGACTATTTTGTTCCCGAATTGGATGGCATGAATGTGGATGAGTTGTGGTTCCAACAAGACGGCGCTACATGCCACACAGCGCACGTCACAATCGATTTATTGAAGGAAACATTCGATGAGCGCATAATTTCGCGGAATGGACCTGTCAATTGGCCACCAAGATCGTGTGATTTGACACCATTGGATTATTTTCTTTGGGGATATGTGAAGTCGCTCGTCTACGCCAACAAACCAGAAACGTTAGGGGACTTGGAGGCCAACATTCGTGGCGTTATTGCCGACATACGGCAATGCTCGAAAAAGTGGTTGAAAATTGGACCTGTAGAATTGGCTTTATTCGAGCCAGCCGCGGCGACCACATGCCCGAAATCATATTTAAACATTAATGGCATAAAATTATCCTTCCAATAAAGCCAAATTGATGGACATTAAAACGGTTTTCTTGTGTTTTATCTCTATTCGAAAAACAAACCCCTAAAAAAAAACACCCTTTACAAACGCTATCAACCACCGCTTGATCACTATCAACCGCCCAACTAGCCTCCGAGAATAACGTAATTCAACGTAAAAAAAAAAAAATAAATAAAGTGTTTTTTGTCCAACCCCTGCTCAATGTTGCCTATAGATAAAATTCTGTAACAAGCATATATTTTTTCCATTTCATTCTGGCATGAAAGGGTTAAAAATAATAAATAAAGCAGCTAATTTCGCTTAAGAAACATCATCTTAAAAAAAATCAAACTAAATCAAAAAATAAATTTAATTTTCAATGCGGTAAATGCGGTGTGCATACATCAGGCACATTGCAGCACAATTTCTTTTTTTCAAAATCAAATCTCTATGCTCAAAAAAATTTATCTCCATAAAACAAAATTTCATAAACTTTCAATGCATAAATAAACTTATGCAGTTAGCTCTCTTTATTAACTCTCTATATAGCTCTCTTTATTAACTGTTATATTCACCTTAAACTATTAAAACCCTAGGCATATCAAGATCAAATAAAAAAAAAGCTAATTGGGTATGCATTAAATTTTTATATTTAATCATTGGAAACTTGCATGTCCACGTTCATTGATCCTGTCTCAAAACCGAGCCTATTTTATTAGAAATATAGATGAGACAATAACTCATTGCATTAATGTTGATCATTTCCTGCACTAATACCTGAATTGATTTCTTTTGATGGTGGCCTTAAATCAAAGTTTCAATCAAATACCAACAACTATGCATGCATTCATGCAGAGCCATGCCGATTCAATTCAGTCGAAATGCAGCCTTACCTCAAGCTGCTCTCAAATACAATATAAACCTGTTGCTTTTGTTGTTGTAGATGTTGTTGTAGCTTTTGCTGCTGCTCACATTCACATTCAATTAGCATTAAATGCATCTTTGTAAATTTGGCTTGAAGCTTAAAATGCGGCAGCATTTCTGTGGTTCGCAGCAGTTTTGCGTGTGCCGTGCCAGAGAAAATCATTCAATCGAATCGCAAATCAATCGAAATTGAAATCCATTGAATTGACAAGAGTTATCACAACAACGACAACAACAACAGGAAAAACAGTAGCTCTTACCAACCAACCAACCCATCAGTTAATACTTTATAAAGTCAGTCACGTGAGTCGGTAGCAACAGCAGCAGCAGCCGTAATTGTTCAAAACAAATTGTTAACAATTTTAGTGTCAGGCAAAGGCAATGCTTGACCAACTCTATTTAACCCGCACTTAAAATGTGGCAACCAAATAATTAGCAGTAAGTTTGTTTGTAAATAATAAAAAAATAAAAAAAAAAAAAAATTACTCAAACAGAATCAGCCAAGCAGCACTGCATGTTTGTTTTTGTTTGTTTGTTTGTTTGTTTTATTTTTATGGGCGTTGTTGCTTTTGGTAATAGCTATGTATGAATTTCTGTAGTTAATGTATCCACTTAATCACTTATTACTTTTCATGCAATTATAAAGAAGCACAGGCTGCGTATTAATTCGTTATTCATTTGATTTGCAGTTTTCGCTTCCGACTGTTTATAATCAATAATTTATTCGTATTCATTTAAGGTGCATAGAAATTCGACTTTGCGAATTGTTAACGGTTTGAAAAACTTCATTTGGTACAAAAACCAAATTTGAAATCAACGCTTGGTATTGAACGGATATGATGTGTATTTATGTTATATACTTGCTCTTTTGCTGATAATATTTATTTACATTGGTACGAGTACACTTAAAGAAAAACTAAAGAAAATACACTTTGTCAGAAAGACTTATTGGTTAGATTGTATCCAAAGATAAAAAACAGATACAGTAGTTTCGACTATGTCGTAACACAAGACGTAGAATTAGTCAATTCGCTTTTGATGACATCTTTTTTAAAAACTATTTAGCAAAATATTTATTCCATACACCTGAGCATATGACCTTTAAAAGAGTGCCGGAGAGGGTTAATATGTATGACCGACCCCCATTACTTTTGCAAAAGGAACATTTTTGCCTTTGACACCTATTCCCTCCGACTACTCCTTAGGGGGGCTCCCTTACAAATATTATGGTTTTTGTATATTTATTCCATACACCTGAGCATATGACCTTTAAGAGAGTGCCGGAAAGGGTTCATATGTATGACTGACCCCCATTACTTTTGCAAAAGGAATATTTTTGCCTATGACACCTATTCCCTCCGACCACTCCTTAGGGGGGCTCCTATACAATTTTTATGGTTTTTGTTTATTTATTCCATACACCTGAGAATATGACCTTCACAAGAGTGCCGGAAAGGGTTAATTTGTATCACCGACCTCCATTAATTTTGCAAAAGGAACATTTTTTCCTTTGACACCTATTCTCTCCGACCACTCCTTAGGGGGGCTCCCATACAAATTTTATGGGTTTTGTGCCGGAAAGGGTTAATATGTATCAATGACCCCCATTACTTTTGCAAAAGGAGCATTTTTCCTTTCACACCTATTCCCTCCGACCACTCCTTAGAGGGGCTCCCGTACAAATTTTATGGTTTTTGTTTATTTATTCCATACACCTGAGCATATGACCTTTAAGAGAGTGCCGGAGAGGGTTAATGTATATTACCTCCATTATTTTTGCGAAAGGAATATTTTTTCCTTTGACACCTATTCTCTCCGACCACTCCTTAGGGGGGCTCCCAAACAAATTTTATGGGTTTTGTGCCGGAAAGGGTTAATATGTATGAATGACCCCCATTACTTTTGTAAAAGGAGCATTTTTCCTTTCACACCTATTCTCTCCGACCACTCCTTAGAGGGGCTCCCGTACAAATTTTATGGTTTTTTTTTATTTATTCCATACACCTGAGCATATGACCTTTAAAAGAGTGCTGGAAAGGGTTAATATGTATCACCGACCCCCATTACTTTTGCAAAAGGAACATTTTTGCCCTTAATACCTATTTCTTCCGACCTTTCCTTAGGGGGGCTCCCATACAAATTTTATGGTTTTTGTTTATTTATTCCATACACCTGAGCATATGACCTTTAAGAGAATGCCGGAGAGGGTTAATATGTATGACCGACCCCCATTACTTTTGCAAAAGGAACATTTTTGCTTTTGACACCTATTCCCTCCGATCACTCCTTAGGGGGGCTCCCATAAAAAATTTATGGTTTTGTCGATAAAACCGGAAACTGTCGATAAATAGGTATCAAGTTTAAGCAAATAAAAACATGAAATGTTGGCTTTATATTTCATGTAATTGTGTAAAATTTATATAAGTTAGAGAGTTCTAACATGAATTTTTGTCGCATTGAGGATCAAGCAGACCAACAAGTGCTAACATCAACATTGTACGATCAGTACTTTAGGCCCACCAAAGGCTGAAAAAGTTATATAAATACCGACACCTGATCACTATCAACCACCCTACTTACCTCCGAGAATGACGTATTCTACGTCAAAATCGTTACGGCAAAGACACAAATATTGTTAGATTTTCATCAAAAAATCTACTTTAACTCAAAGATTAAAATTCTTGGGGCAAAGACTCTAAATAAAAAATTGGATTCCCTTATAACTATCTTGCTATGTTCGCCTTTTCATTCTTTTTCCCACGCCTACTTTCTCATTCCTCCTTCCCCTCCCCTTACGATTTAATCTACACTATTTCCAATTGTAATTCAGAAATAAACGATTGAAATTTAGAAAAAATTAATTGAAATTCAAAAATCCATTTGAAATTCAGAAAAAATCAATTGAAATTCAAATTAAATTTCTGAATTTCAAGTTAAATTTCTGAAATTCAATTGATTTTTTTCTGAATTTCAAATGGAATTTCTGAATTTCAATTGATCTTCTCTGAATGACTATTGGAAATGGTGCAACTATAAGATACATACTATCAATTATTGCCCACATAGTAACTGCGAACTATAAGAGTGTATTTTTAAGAATAATAGGATTTTGGAGAAAAAGATTCTTTAATGTTACAGACTTTGTCTTTGAAACAATGAAGCTTCTTTTTTTTCATTATTTATATAAGTACAATCTGTCAGTGGACAATAATAATTAAAAAAAAAATAAAAGAACATTTTTGTAAGAGTGAAAACGGTTAGCTGGTGTTTTAGTAATTTCGAACGTCTCCTCAACTTTGCACTTTTTGAATGCTAAATTGCAGTTTCATAGTACTCGTTGACGGAGCCTCCGAAAGCAGAGGTAAATCTTGTTGATTATTGCCTCCTGTTTCTTGATCATCATAGCTCCTATGTTGAGTGAGGGCCTCGTAAAGTAGCGAAAGTGGATTGTTATGCATACCAACTTGGATGGCTTTAAAATTTTGTTGAGATGATGTTTAAATCGCCATACTCCTACCTAGTGATGGGACAAGGGTAAATACCCAAATGGTAAATTGGGTGTTTACATGTAAATACCCAGGTATTTACCCAAGCACCTGGGTATTTACCCAAAATGTGGGTATACATCAGAATAAAGAAAAATTTAAATAAAATAAAAGAATTTATTTTATACCCAGCGTTGGGTAAATACCCAGGTCTAAGCCCAAATCTACTCCTACCCAAAAACATAAAATGAGAAGACCTCCAAAATGTTAATTTTCAGAATTTCGTGAGTGAACGTGACGGACCATCGAGAAGTAAAACATGTCGTGTTCCTTATAAAGATTTCACAAAACAGAAAATTTGAATGAAAATTTGTTTAAGTCAAACTAAAACGATACTTCAATTCGACATAAGCAAGGTACAGAAAATTTCTGGTTGTGTTTAACGTAGACACCTGCCTTGACGGCTCAATTCTACGGTGCCCCTTGGCACAAGGAGTCTGTGGGTTCCAGGAGATGAGATCTAGTGGATTAATCTTCAGGAACGTCAATATAGCAACGTACGGTAATGACCGTCCATCCAATCAGATGATCTTCCGGACGCTAACCCAGCTATGTTTCATTAGCGTCCTTCCGACAATCCACCGAACCCAACTCCTTGAACCCGGACGCGACCAACGCCCTATTTTATAGTCTCAATAACGGTTCCACCACCACACTTAAGCATACTTAATTTAATAAATATCCTGTATGGATTGCATACCGATATAGAGACCATAGTACCAATCATGGAAGGCTAGTGTTATCACCTTCCACATTTATTGGTAGAAATCGAGACCGATCTAAAATCTCTGACAATTTGAGGGCATTGTCACCCGGTTGTAAACAAGCGCAACTCCAAGCCGATCACCACAGACCTGTACGCGGCATTGTGCTACCACAACCTGCACGAAACTCCCCGAAGGGCCAGCCCACGATAGTCTCCTGAGCTAAAGGATTTGCCCCAACATAGCACTTACACACATTGTCATATAGTGTATCACGCATGACTGTGAAGAATAATATTCAACACTTACTACACCAAGATCATCCTTGAGCCACCAAATGACGTTCAACAGCCTGTCCAGCATCACCAATTCTGAATCACTGCGTTGGCAACCACAGTAATACAAAACAACCTTGAACATCCCGAAAAACTCTTAACTCGAGTCGAGATTATCTTTGTGCCCAAATTCACCTTGAACGCTCTGAGACTACTTTTGGCAGAAGTGGACTCATCACGCCCGTAATTCACCTAAGAATCCGAGACCACCCTAGGGTGAGTAGTCCTAGGTGAGTCTCTTCATGCCGTTAAGCTTCAGATTATACTTCTAGCATACGCTTTCAGTCACTTCAAATGCTCCGTGTTATATAGCTCTACCATATACACACTTAATCGCCTACTTAAACTAGGCTGTTAGACTCTTCTAGTGGCTCACCGTGTACTGCACAAGCAATCCCTCAGTTTTGCAGTTATTACTGCCACCCATTTTAAAACATCCGTCTAATGCTCTCTAAAGACATGCTTTTTGTCAATGTATATTGTGTTCATGTTTCTGTCAGGACAAGGACTATCCCCGTGCTGACAAATTATTTTTTGAATCATTGCTACTCCTTCATAGGCATTAACGCTACTACTGATCATGTCAGACGGTCCAGCCTATTGCCATTGATTTAGCTAAACACGCAAGGCTCAAGGTGGGCCTGAATAAGCAAGGTACAACATTCTAGGCGTTTTTTAAAAAGTAGCTAGCTTGACTCGTCCTTCAGACACAGACACAACAACAGCCACTCCTACAAGCACAGCCATTCTGTTCAGGCAGTCACTCGCCGTCAAAGAAGTTTCACTAAAAAAAAAAAGTTATTGAATTTACATGATCTTTTTCGATCTCTTCTTAACATAGAATTAAATTCTTATAAAGTATATAATTTATTTTTTCGGAAAAGATTTTTCCATCGATTTAGCTTCAAAGAATTCAGTCTTTTCTTTCGAAGATGCAGCATTTGCTTGGTTAAAGAATAAATCATTAGTGCAACGATATTTTCCTTGTAGCAAAGATATTTTAGTTACAGTTTTACAATAACTTTTTTTTCTTTGAATTTAAGGCGTTCAATTTTCTCAGTGTACACATTAAATCTAATTAGAAGCATTTAATGGCATCTGCTTAAATCAAAGTGGGATATTTAAGAATATATTAATATTAGTCAATATTTTAAATGGTTTTTTTAAATCTATTAAATGTATTTTAATTTGATCTCTAATGTCAACTTCCGCCGGACGTTTTTGCTTATAAATTATATAAAATTTCTAAACATCACTTAGAATTTAAGCACAATAAAAAAGTAAACATTGTTATTTAATTTGAAAACAAGTTATTTAATTTGTTAATATGAGGGTTGCTATTTATATTTCTGGCCTAATAATAAAATAATTCTTTGAGTCAAAAAAATTGCTTAATATACCACGTTTTAGAACGAGTTCAAAAGCAAAAAATAATTTCTCCTAGAGTGGGGCTTTTAGTTCACCTAAAAACGTGGAGCGCATGCTATAGAGAATAGTACGGAGTGTTATTAACAATCATCAATTCTAACACGTTAGTGAACAAATAATTTTCTTAAATCAAGTCCCTTGACTATACTGTACAATGATAAACACTGTAAGGATGAAAGTACTTGCATGGGTGATAAATTCGATTTTGTAGACATCTGTTGTGTTCATCTATGATGATTTCTATAAGTTATTGAGAAATTATACTGTTTGCAATAAAAATTTTAATATGTTAGTGAACAAATGCTTTCTTAATTAATGTATTCTAAGCTGCTTAATATTCTCTATAGCATGCGCTCCACGTTTTTAGGAGAACTAAAAGCCTAACTCTAGGAGAAATTATTTTATACAATTTAGTTCGTTTTAAAAAGTCGCGTTTAAGTCTGCGTAAAATTGTACAATCGATTATGTAGGATTTATGTTTTTATCAGTATAAAAACAAATAATCAAATGGAAACCAAATTTTCCAAAATATATCCATAATTTCCCGATAAATTATATAGAATTTACTCGATAACTTATCGAAAAGTCTTCGAACAGTTTTGATTACTTTTCGATAATTTTTAAATATATCGATAATTTTCGCTAACTTTAAGAAAATTTCTCTATAAAATTACATTTAAATCCAGTTTAGATTTAAATTTAATTTTCATTTTCATTTTCATTTTCATTTAAATAATAGAAATCAGATTACGCCATCAGAGGCAGAAAAAGTTGCACCGTTCTGCGCAAGACGTTAGGTCTTTCGTGACGTAGATAGGAAAAGACTCTTTCTCTGTTCTTCTCACTGATTTTCTGTTCGTGCAAGAAAAGACGAAAGATAGTGCGAAATAGTTCTGTACGATTTTATTTTTTTCAGCTACAGTTGTTTTTTATGTTTTGCTCAGTGAAAAACAGCTGATTTTGACAATGGGTCGATCATGACGTAGGCAGACATGCGCATGGCATAATCTTGTATTTATTATTTTTGCATTAATGCTGTTAGCATGGTTACTTTATTTTCTTTTTTCGTTCCTTAATATTATACTATTTTTGACAGTCGGTGCAATTATGACACCATATGTCAAAAAAAGTATAAAACTATAGAACGAAAGAAGAAAATAAAATAACCATGCTAATGGCATTAATAAAGCAAACTAATAAAGCAAAATATGGAGGCAAATGACAATCAGTGCGACACATTCGTAGGAAAATGTCGAGTCGTCACTCCACCCCACATAATAATTGCATTATTTCAGCAGGCAATCGCTAATATGTACGGCCAAATATCCCTCTTATACAACTCTTGCAACAAAAACGAAATGAAAATTATAAGAACTAAGGTTGCAACTGCAAGAGAACAGAGTGCGATGCTGTTGCTGCTTGTCGAAATATGTGTGTACGTGTGCGATGCTGTTGCTGCTTGCTTGTTTGGAATATGTGTGTACGTTTCTCACACTGGTTCTGTGATGAACACACAGATAATCGTACTGCTCTTACACATGATGTTATAATACATAAAATACAAAGCATATGAAAATTAATACAAAATTTGAAGGAGTTAAATTTTGATTTACTTATAGAATCAAAAAAATTATATGTAGCAATATGATTATTTAAATACAAATCAAAAGAAGACATATTAAATATGTTACGACCATACTTGAATTTTCTTCAATGCATGCATAAAATATAAAATACTTATAATGAAAGTGACAAACATTTTCTCAAAATGTTGTGCTCCAGATTAACACTCCCGTATAACGTATTCTACGTTAAAAAAACACACACATTTTGGAGGCAAATTCATTTTGCATTTCCGATGGCTACAGACTCAACCAGAGACTCAATTTTCTTCAAATTCAGGATATCTTAGTTTTTCATCCCAAAGATTCAGAAATTGAGTGTGCTTTCTGACTTTAAAAAAATGAGCCGGCCTAGTATTTATATAATTTGAGAGCAAGTTGTACACATAGATTTTCTTCGTTGATATGACTCACAGTGCACTTTTTGAGCATGAAATTTGATATTAAATAAGTAAAATCGAAAAAATTTTTGATCGGAAATCTAAAGTTTTTACTATTTTATTACTTAGAAATGTCCATATTTTATTAATCTTATTTTTTTTTTTTAGCTTTCTTCAACACCTGAAAAGATATATGCTTCAAACTTTGGAAGTTTTTACAACTTTTTCAATAAGTGAAAATTTTGATATTTTTTTTCAACTTTAGAACAACGTCGTGAAGAAACCATTTGAGATTTTTGAATGCGGTTTCTTTATAAAATTTGTGTGTTTAATGTCTATTGTTTTTGTGTATTAACAATATTGTATTTGCTTTAAGTAGTTTACAATAAACTATAACCTAAAACCATTTGTTTAAACTATTTTTCAACTTTGGGTAAACTTTTAATTAAAAGAATCCATAAGAATCCAAAATGACATATATCAGTGTGCGCTGATGTATTGGCTTTTATGCCAAATAGGTTTTTTTCCCGGAAGTTCGCGATGTAGAACAAAGTGATAAATTTTGTAAAAAAACCCATTGAATTTTTAGATAATTCCGGACATATGAATGCTTTATCAAAAATCTGTTTGACTTTAAAAATATGGATAACGAGCTTAGATAATTAAATGAAATTTTTCACACATATTCTCATGGACCCAGGAATCTGAAATATGAAAAAATTTCTGGATACGCCTAAAATTACGTCCACCTCCCATACCACCCAGTATAGAAAAACTCAAAATATGGTCTAATAATTGAACTAGACAGACAAAATATGATACGAGTTATACCGATTCTAAGATGAGCATCGAAAATGGGCGTGACACGCCCAAAAATACGCCCACCTCCCATACTACCCACAATAGAGAAAACTCAAAAACTAAGCTTAAAATTGACCAACAGTGACAAAACTTGATATGTTTTTTATCAATTCTAAAGTACTAAAATTATCGCGATATTGATAAAAACCAGAAATTGACGTAGTTCATCAAATTTCCATACAATTTTAAAATATGGTGTAGGGTAGGCCAACTACCACTTTTTATTAATTATTTCATGCAAGAATCCGTGTTATGAAACATTGCTTAAATATAGTGTACGAGTTAAAATTTCAAGAGTTCAGACAAAATAACAAACAATTTGAAAGCCTATGTGCAAAAGAAAAACAAGACGCTAGAAATTACTTTATAGCTGGAGAAAAGAAAAGAGTTCAAGATGAGTTTTGAGAAGAAACCGGGCTACGCATTGATTTCCCTAAGCAAGGCTTTGGAAATAGTAACGATGGCAACACTGCGAGACGTTTTTTTGAAGATGTTGCAGTGACAGCATCAATAACAAAAATCAATGTGGAGCTTTAAAGAAATTTTAAAAAAATTTTGATTGCCATCAATTCTCGTCAACACATTGACTCAGAAAGGTTTGAAAAATTCGCATCAGAAACGCAGAACTTGCACAAAAATTTATATGGAAGTTGGAAGGGCATAACTCCAACTCTTCATAAAATTTTGTGCCATGGAAAAGATATAACAAAATATCATTTTTTCCCAATTGGTGAGCTATCGGAGGAGGCCCAATTTTGATTAAATCAGAGTTCTTTTAATAAAACAATGAAAAAACCGGTAAAAATTTCTTTATTTATGAATTTCAAAACGTGTTAAAAGTTATACATACTTATGGCCTAGCCAGACATATGGTTTCCGTACTACAATGTGTACTACAATGAAAGCTCAAGAAACCATGTACTAGCATAGTGACAGACATGTGGTACTCTACTACATAGTACACTTATCAGATGATGCAGAAGTTTGTCAATATAAAACAAGAAAATGGATGCAGCCAAAGTTATAATTGCTAAAAACTTAAAATTATTGGATTACCGGAGGAAAAAAAGGAAATATTTTATACTAGCTTCAAGGGCATTAAAAGGAAACAATCAATATAAAACGCTTGCATTAAAAAAAGGGATTTTGAGAAGATGCCGAACTTGCTGGTCAATGGCCAGTGTATAGCAGCTACATTTTTTACGCTACCGGAAATCGAAAACATATGATTTTGACAGAAGAGCTTAAAGCTTTGGCTGTGTTCAGTGCGATCCATCGCAGTAAATTTCAGAACACCACTTAATTTCAATGGTACATTGTATGCTATTGTAGTACAGAACTCCATTTGCTTTAGAACAAAAACAAGGAATACTGATGACACACATATAGTTTCCATATCACACTACAATTGGTACCACATGTCTGTCTAGGGTATTAGTTAGGTGTTTTCAGGCAATACTGATATTTTTATTAAGCACAATTAAAAAATTGTTATTAGTTTTCATAAAATTGTGTAAATTTGACAAGAAAAATAAATTAAGAGTTATTAACTAATTTTAGTTTAAAAAAAAATACCTTTAAAATCATATAAAAAATAATTTACAAAAAATCATCTTTTGAACCACCCTGTTAAAAAAACAAAAAAATTTTTGGAAAATATTTTGTGATTACTATTTAGCGCAATTAATTTTCTTAAATATAAAAAAAAACCCTGATGAAAAATCTCAAGTGGTTCAAAAGTTATAGATTTAATATCAAAAAAAGTGCCAAAAAAGTGCACTGTGCGACTATTGCTATTTATATTTCTGGTCTAATAAAGAAAAAAACAAAAAAAAAAAAATTCTGAACGAAATTGGTTCTCTTGTTTCTCAAAATATTCTCCATTAATATTAAATACATGGATTTGCATTAATTTGGACCAATTTTGGAAGCACTTTTTCCACTCCGATTGAGGTATCTCCAAAAGAATCGTTTTGAATGCAACAAACCGATTCTTTGGGTGTCGGAAATCGTTGACCATGTATTTCTTTACTTTTATTTCTAGGAATAAAAAGCTTATTGGGTGCCAAATCAAGACTGTACGGGGAAAGACTTATCCATTCAATCTTTTAGTTGGACAAAAAGATCTTTGTTTGAGCAGATGTGTGAGAGCTCAGGTTCTTATGATGCAGAATAGTTTGCCTCCTACATATTAGACTCTTCGAATTTCTACGATGACTTTTGGCACACAAATGGCGATGTAACATTCAGAACTGAGCGTCCTAGTTTGCTCTAATGCCACTGTTGCCACATGACTGGCAATGCCGAAGAAACAGGCAACCATTTGCTGCGATGTGCTTCTTCCGCGAACAACTTTTGTTGGATTTAGCTTGCTTTGCAAGACCCATACAGTCGAATGCTGTTTTGTTTCGGGCTCATATGCATAGATTCATGATTTTTCACCCATGTAGATGTTATACACAGCCTTTGATGCACCCTGGTCGTATTTTTTCAAGACGTTCTTGCACCAACCGACACGAGCCTTTTTTTGTCGTTTGTCAGATTATATTGGATCCAACGAACGAACGAACGTCAGCCACGATCGATTTCTTTACACCCGTTTTTTACAGGGCTGTAGGATGGTGCTTTATCGCCGTATAAAGAATTAAGTTCATCAATGTATTCTTATTTCGATAACACAGTGCGACAAAATGGAACGAAGTTAAAATACCTGGGAGATAATGCTATTTTTCTGAGTTAAAGAATGTTCTCTACTTGAAACTTGCCGGACACCCCCAAAATCTGGACTTATGGTCAAAAAAACCGATTTTACCTACCTTTGCCCACTTATTGGCGTATAACTTACCTGATTGCCAACCGATTTTAAAAATATAACCGGATCCTAAAAGATAATACTTAAAACTTTCTACCGATATGTATACTGCTTGGGACAACTTGAGAAAGCTGTGTGTATTTACTCTGCAAATACAAATTTTTTTCAATTTTTTTGACTTTTTTCAACTTTGACGATTTTTTACACCAAAAAATTATATTGAGACCACAATAGTCCTGTACGGATTCATAGAAAACATTTATTAAAAATTTTAACGCAATTTAGTTTTTAAAAATTTGTCAGTAATTCACAAAGTTGTTCAACTTTTCATGAAAAGAGATTTTTTTCCAAATATACATTTTCGGTATGACAACTCAAAAATGTTTGCTTGATCTTTTTTTTTTTAAGTCGGCATCATTAGTTTCACGTTGTAATGATCAGTAATACTCCGAAATCATTTTAATTTTATTTTTTCCTTCAAAACGTTTTTCTATTGTTGCCATTTCTTGGTGAAAATGTTCTCCTCGCTCATCGCTTAACTGGACTAAGTTCTCTGGGAATAAGTCCAAATGCGAATGGAGAAAATGAATTTTTATAGACATGTTGCATCCCATTGCACCATAGACATATAAAAATGCATTCACAATTGCGACATAGTCGTCGCTTCTATGGTTTCCGAGGAAATAAGTGCACAGCGAAACAAAACTCTTCCACGCACGGTGTTCCACGAAATTTAAATCGGTTTTTTGATCGTGAGTCCAGATTTTGGGGGTGTCCGGCAAATTTAAAGTATAGAAAATTCTTTAACTCGACAAGACCTACAAGAAAAATAGCATTATCTCCCAGGAATTTTGGACTGTCGCACAGTGTAATTTATGTCGAAATTTATAAAAAAAAAAATCGAAAAATAATCGTGAAGATATTTACTTATTCTCGTGATATTTTTTGTTTTTATTCTCGTGAAGATAAAATAAGAAAATCTTCACGAGCTCATTTTTATTTTTTTTCCGAGATGAATTTTTCAGTTTACTTTAAACAACACAAATAGCGCTCAAACGGCAAAATTTTCTAAAGAATGGTATGTTTAACAATGTCAATGTTGAACACGTCTATAAAAATATGCGACGATTTTTGACCTCCCAACTGCATATAACCCCTTAACTAATCAATGTTTGTAACAGGGTATAACAAGAGCAAAAAAAAAAAAAAAAATCCAGGCCTTAACGACTACAATTAGTTGACTAGTTGCACAACATTTCTTAAATGCAAATCTGTGAATTATATTCTTGAATGACGTGCGCTGAGAAATAATGAAATTTTGATTTGAGCCGAGAATAGATACTTCAACAATTTAAACGGAAATTCACGCCAAAAATGATTTAAAAGCACTTTACGCTTGGCTGCTGGTGTTGAATTGACGGACGTTTGTGCGGCGGCCAGATCATTTGGCGCGTTTAAGTAATTTATTTACAACAAATAAAACATAAAACAACAATAAACATAGCAACAAACGTAAAGGCGCAACAACTATAGAAAAACAGTGAATTTGTTGCGTCCTCCCCGACCTTCACGCACTGGGCCACGATCACATTTTACCAGCCTCTGCGGTGCGTTGAATGCTTTGCATTCAATTGAAGCTGCAATATTCACAATTGCTTGTGTTGTTATTGTCGGCGCTATTATTGTTGTTGTAGGTCGACTGATCGCTTGGTCTCTCACGTGGGGCAGCAACAAGTGGCAATCTTTTGCTACAAAGCGTGCAATTATCATGCAATTGATGCATTTTAACAAAAAGTCAGGTTGTTGTTGTGTTTCCCTCATAGTGTGAGAAGAAGTGATGGATATAATTGTGCCAACCGGAAGTAGCAATTGCGATGAAGGGAGAGAAGATGATGTGTTAATAAAGATTTTAGTGGAAGATCGTTCTGTTCGTTAAGAGTAAACAGCCTCTATTTATATATTTTAATGAGTTCGCATTGCTTTTGAAGTAATACGCTGTAATCAACATATTTTCAGGGTTTATTAATTAACTTTTAACCCTTTAACCTGTATTTTACCCTTTAACCTGCTTTTGAAGTAATGCGCTGTAATCAACATATTTTCAGGGTTTATTAATTAACTTTTAACCCTTTAACCTGTATTTTAATAAATTTAATTTCCTTTTTAATCTTAATTCTAAAAAAAAAGTCGTTTTCTCGTTTTAAGCTTAATTTTAACAGCTTTTGAAAGTTGATTTTTGGTGTTTATTGGTGTACAAACTAATGCGTCTACTTGATTCATATAAATAAATTGAAATTATTTAACTTTGTGGGTTAGATGGTTAAGGTTTTATTAAAATTAATAATTAATTTTATTTAAATCCATAAAGATTTTTCCTCAAACTTTTGATAAAGTACAAATGTTTAATGACCTTATTTTCTATTTTCTTGCAGGTTCTCAATATACTCCTAGCACCCAGCTGTTATTTAAAAAAGGTCAGTTTGTTAACATAAGAAATGTTCTTTTAGTATGATCATTATTATGCAATATGCATGTACCTATGTTTTCATATATTAATAATAAATTAAGGCATTTATAAACATTCTTAAAAATAATTGAAAAACTTTAATAATTGAAAAATATTTCGAATAATAGTGGACCTCAATATTTCTATGAGCAAAATTTTAAATTCCAGAAATGTGATATAGACTTTGATTTAAAACGTGGGATCAGGGACGTCCCTAGAGGCAGGCGAAGCAGATCCATTTCTAGGGCGCCAAAACGAAGGGCAGGCAAAATGGTGCTACAATGTATTTACTTCATCTTCTGTTACTTCAAATTGAAAAATGACTTAATTAGAAAGATTAGAAAGATAAATTTAGTGCCATAAGAGTTAAAAAATGATTTCGGACTTAGATATGACGCAGTCTGGAAGTCCAATTTTCGACCACTGTCCGTATCTATATCTCGCAATGGTTCCCACAATGTTGTCTTTCAAGATGATAGTTTATTCGCACAAACCAATGACTTCACAGAACTCCTTTAAAAAAATAATTCAAAGGTGTTAAGGGGATGGTAAGGTTTGTTTCGTCTAAAAAATACCTTTTTCAGGAATTTTTGTAGAAAAAACTATTACAGTAGGTTTATTTTACATATTATTATATTAAAGTACAACATTTGAAAAATATTTACAAAATTTTTTAAATATAGAGAAATAACGGATTTATAGTAGATCTCCGCAGGCGCCTCGAAAAAAGTTTTTGTACGGTGACCAGCCTACAGTACCACTGGATCATCTGAAACCAAAAAATCTAAATGTTTTCTTTAGTTTATTACTTTATCTCTCCAGTCACGTCGAGCTTTTTATAATTTTTTAAATTTTTCAATTTTTGGCACCATTTTGAAGCCAGAATGACGATTTTTGACGAAAAAAATCTACCTATTTGTTATTGTAAAATTGTTAGTAATTGAAAAATTTTAAAAAACTCGACGAAAGTAGAAAGCTACTTATATGTAAAATAGGTGTACAAAATTTCAAAACGATCGGTATAATCATTCAACCTACTGTAACTTCGTTAGTTTGGCTCCGAATGACCTAAAAATTAAATACAATATTCTTCAGATGTTGTACTTTCAGAAAAAAAAAAACAAAAAAAAATTAAAAAAAAAGTTGTCAAACCTTACCCCCGCCCCCCTTAAAACACAACATCTTGGTAGTCAATTGACTGGTACATTTCAAGAAATAACGCGTTCGACAAATTTTTTCTTTAGTAAGTCGATTATTTGACACACTGGTACCGTCCTGTTGGAAAACATATCTTCTTCAAACATCCCCTTCAATTGGCACGCGAACAATCGACAATCACTGGCGCTCACTGTTGACGGTAACGCTCTCGCAGGTGCTTCACGAAGTAATTATTGAAATTTACATTGTGGCTACTTTAATGAAATTATCGTGTTCAGTTCAAAGTCCGGTGACAACCGTGGCCGAGTGCATTAAACAGTGCGTGTACCACTCGATACCAGACAGGAATTTTCTTCAAATGAAATTAATTTTTCTAATCGGTCGTCACCTCTCTGCAGACCATGGCCAACCTCAGAGAGTTAAAAATGCCTTCTAAGCCTTCTTGAGAACATACATTATCGTTCGAAAATGATCCTGATTTTCATCAAAAAAATCATATTTCCAGACAAAGCTCATTTCTGGCTAAAAGAACACTTAAACACACAGAATTGCCGAATTTGGTGGTATGAACAATCGCACAAGATACAGGAAACTACATTACATCCGCAACGGGTGACGCTATCGCGAAATGATTAAGGTCTGGTAGTTTCCAAAAATTGCCATGTGTGACCTCTATGTGCACTGGTTCCACCAAGACGGCGCAACAAGCCATACAGCCACCGATATAATCAATTTGCTAAAGGTGACGTTTTGACCTTGATTATTTCTTGTGGGTTTACGACAAGTCATTGGCGTACAGCTTGAGTGCGAGTTAACATTACACGAGTTATCTCATTATCACGAGTTAGAAATACTTGCAAAAGTGACAAAAAAATAGAACAAATATCGTACGTCAACCGCAGGCGAGGTGGTCATCTAAATTAACTAATTTTCAAATAATGTGACAACCTCTGGAACAAAGCCAAAAGATTATTCATTTTGTTAAATTTTATGTATTTTATTTCAAAAGAAAAAACTACAGTCAATTAAGAAACACCATTTATTGTATATAATAATAATAATAAAAAGCTGGCCATTTCAGGCCTTGAGAGGACTTTGACTGAACTCTTATGATCAAATTGTGTTGTGCTTGTTATTAAATGTTTAAACACAATAGGTCGAGAACTGGAGCTAGTAGTCTAATGTGAATGTTCTCAAAAAGCTTTACATGGCATTATTTACTCTCTGAGGTTGGCCATTGTCTGCAGAGAGGTGACGACCGAACAGAAAAATTAATTCAATTGCAAAAACTTTCTGCGTCAGATGGAATTAAACCAGCGTTCTCTGGCGTAAGGGTCACGCACTCTACCCACTGCGCCACGACCACTTCTGTATAATAATGTCGTCGATATACACTGAGGAGCAAAACTGTAATATAGTGTAGCACATCTAATTTCAGGAGCTGTTGTCGTGTCCAAATAGTATTGAATTTGATTATTTTTTTTTAATGTTATTGGTCTCTCATGTTATTACTATTTCTCCCAAACCAAACAATAAAAAACTATCAGACAAAAGTGTAAAAAGGCAAATGTTACAGTTTTGCACTCATTGTTTAATTATTGTTTTCAACGATTTTTGTAACAAAAATATATGTATTATTAATAGCATGTCCTGTATTTTGCTTTTTTGAGTTCCTGAATGCGATAGACCATACTGTACGTATATCTCTTCACAAACTCTGGTGATACAACCTCCCATACTTCCTTAGTTCGCTTTGACAGCTCATTCATTCCATTGCGGAGACTAGGATACTAAGAAAGCTGTGATTTGGTGTGAGTCCACAAATTCTCAATTGAATTCATGTCTGGAGATTGTGGAGGCCATTTCAAATTACAAAATGTTTGCTTTTGTATCCAATCTTTGACAATACTTGCTTTGGAAGTGTGCTTTGGATCATTGTCTTACTAAAAAATTACTTATTCAGCAGCAAGACCCATATTTTCGATTACACCTGGTAGATTTTGTTGCAGGATGGACAGGTACTGTTCCTTACGCATAATACCATCGATGCGTATCAACTCACCAACACCATTTTGCGAAATACAACCCGGGACCATTATCGACCCACCACCATGTTTCACTGTTTGCTTCACATGATGTGGCAGGGTTATAACATATTTGGGTCCCTGCTTCAATACCACGCATGACCATTTGATTGGAAACGGTTGGTCTTAGTCTCATCGGACCAAATGACCTAAAATTTAAAAAACCACAAATAAAAAAATTTTATTTCACAATGTTTGTTTAAAGCAGTGGGGCCCAAGAAATTTTAAGCGCGGGTTAATGCTTAAAAAAACAAAACAAAAAAAAAAAAGAACACAATTTATTGCTCATCGTTGCATTTGGAAAAAAATCAAACAAAACAAAAAAAAAAAACAAATACAATTCAATTAAATCACATGTCATGAAAAATTAATCCACACACAAGTAACGGAACAATCGGCTTCAGCAATCGACATCATCGAGTGTGCGTTTTTTTATTTTAGCTTTGCATGCATTTGTTTTTTTGTAAAGTTCGCTGGAAAATGTGCCGAAAACTGAACGAGTGTATTTTGTGTTGTTGTTTGTTGCAGGCTTTCTTTGATTTTGGCTCATCGCAAAGACAAAACTAAGTTATAAACAAATTTGTATGAAGGGCCATACGGGCCACTACGTGGGCATGTTTGGTTTAAAGACTCACCATAATGGAGCATAATCCTGCCTTAACCGCGCATGTCTTATGGTCAGCATTGCTTTTTTTGTTTCAATCTCGAAATGGTTCGCCAAGCTGTCCACTGACTAGCACCGATATTCAAGACTTTAAGCACTGCCGCAGGAGTGACTGGTAGCATCATTGCGGGTCACCAAGCTCGCAAGATGCCGGGCTTACGGTCATTAATTTTACTTGGCCTACCTCCTTTGTTCTCAGTTGCACAGTCTTGCCTAATATGGAACTTTTTAGCCACTTTTCGTACTGAATCCCCATTCCACAACAAATGTATTATTTGATTCTTTTTTTAACTTTAGACCCGTTTACATGTTTCACAACTTAATCCCGTTTATCTGAGTCACATTGACCCGTAGTGTATTTTGTATGGAAATTTTTAATTTTTCAATGAGTTAAAATTAAAAAGTGTTACTTCATGAAATATTAATTTTAATATTTGTTTTTTTTTTTAAATATATGTTTGAACAAAACATTTGCAATTTACATATGAATGTTGAGAAAAAAAAAAAACAAAAATAAAAAAAAAAAAAAATTTATAACCGATTGATACTGTCGCTTCTATTGAGCTGTATTTGATGTGATAGGCATTGATGGATCTGCTACATCATTATCATCGTAGTCTTGCAATATATCAGGTTCTTTGTATTTGTGAAAGTAACACGATTAACATGAATGAACATAATGCAAAGGTCAAAAGGCTTTTTGGCTTCATACCAATCAAATTCAAAGCAATTCTTAGGCCTTGGGCTATTTGGAAACTATTCACTCAATATGACTGTCAAAAATTCAAGTAGCACCAGGGTCTAGTATAAATTTTGACAATCGGCAAGAGAATTTTTGATACAAGCAAAAATAGAAAAAAAAAAATTGTGAGCTTGCGACTCGAAAAGATTTATTATTTTTCCCAAAATTGCTCTCGTTCAGACATGGGGATACATTTTTTGGTTGTGCCATATGTGGCACACTATGCATTTAAGGGTTAAATTCGTGCTAATACACTACCGAAATCAAAAACGTCAAAATTTTCAGTTGTCAAAAGGTCATCAACCATTTGGCACAGTAAAAATGACAGTTATATTTCAATATAATTGTATTCAAGTCAGTAAGTTCTTCTCTTCCAAGAGTGAAAAGTTTCCGAAAAACACACGGCCTTATTGATTGTTTCATCGGAGTGTTGCATCGCTTTTCCAATTTATGTTTAGCATGATACATATAACGCAAATACTACAAGACGTGCACAACAGATCCACATAAAAAGCTGTTTTCGTACGTGTATCTGTACATACGTATGAAAAGTACATACGCCAACGACAGAATAATGCTGTCTCTCACTTCCAATGAACTCACAGTTACAAAAAATGTAGAAAGGATTGCACAACAGCAAAAAGTAGTGCAAAGAAAGAAAACAAGTACTACAAAAACTGATCCTCCATACAAATCGTTTGGTAGAAAATGTCGGGTCATTTTGACCCAGATAAACGTATAGTGCACATGTCAGTTTTTTGTCTCTGCTATGCACATATGTCACATATGTAAAATTTGTTCAACATGGTTGCAAAGATAAAAGTTCAACAAATAAAATGGTTAATTTTCTTTTTTTATTTTTGATTTTTAATATGTTTTTTTTTTTTTGCAAATGAAAAGTGCCTCGAGTCAATATGACCCGATAGACGGGTTTAAGGCTAACAATTGATTATACCGCTTATAATATCTTATTCCTTATTGATTATAATATCACCTATTGAATAAATTAAAAATTAAGAAAAAGCTATTTAGCTTCAAAATAAGCAATAGATAACGGTACAATGCAAAATTGAGAGTGAGTGCAAAACTATGGCATTTACCTTTTATACATTTTTGTCAGCTAGTTTTTTTGCTGTTGGAAGATTATCTTCAAACCGGTTTGGCAGAAAAAGAGTACAAGAGTACCAATATCATACAAAAATAACCAAATTCATTACTATTTGGAGACGATAACAGCTCCTAAAATGAGATGTGTCGTTACAAATGCAAAGTTGCGAATCTAATAATCATAGCGAAAAAACCTTTTTTACTCAACAGCAATTCGTCGCGGCCATCATTAATGCTCTTGTTACAATATTTAATAGTTTTATGTTACATTAGGGGTATTCACACCGAACTCGTTAGTTTGATATTTGGTTAGTTGCTACTTCGTTTACTTTGTGTGAACACATCCTTTCGTTTAATCTCGTTAGCCTGGTAGTTGTTGTGGAATAACAGCTGATTTTGATGTTTATAGATTACAATTGTTGAAAATTTATAAATAAAAAGTGGAAAAAACCACAAACAGGGGCAAAATCTGAAATAATTCAGCATTTGATTGCAAACGCTATGCAGAATACAAGAACATTAATTTAATTTGTGTTCAGATTGTTTTTTTTTAAGGCGCTAAAATTCCATGGAGTTAAAAATATGGAAGCTGCTCGTATTTTGCCAAATAACGAAAAAATTATCAGGGTTGCTAAGTTGTTACTTTGTTACTCGGTAGTTCGATACTTTTAGAAAAAGAAAATGCATGTAAAAAAGTAACAAGTAACAACTAAAAAACTAACGAGCTCGGTGTGAATACCCCTATTACTTTATGCGTGTCGTTCCTGGTTTGACAGAGTATAAAGCTCCCCTTAAGCCATATGATACAATGGTAAAAGAAAAATTTAATTTTTCAGATTCCCAACTCCACGTTTGTAACGACGATGTAAGGATATTTTTTATTAAGTTATGGGAAAGTTTAAATTTATTTGAAAATTTTAATTCATTTGATATTTTATTTATAGGTTTGCATAAATAAATACAGTTGACTTGAGTTTAATTTTTTCAGGATCTTTCGATGTTGCACTTAGTCGATGTCAAGCTAAAAGTCTTAAAAATGTTTTTTTTTTTTAACTTTAATTCTGAACCATCTCAAAATCGATTCCATTTGCCTCAAGTCCACATTGAGCTATTTTGCATTTTTCGAATCCATTTAGCGCTAACAACATGAAATCCAATATGTTCAACATCAGAATAAAACATGTCCACCTTGTTGAATATTTCTTTCGTTTTGATGTCGTCTCACATCGTACCGCTGAATATAAATATTTTCCAGCTGTTTAAATTTTTCGTGTAATTCATGCTGTATAAATATGAATATCAATATTTTGAGTGTTTTTCCATTCCAAGGGCTCAAAAATAATCAAATGAAAAAAAATAAACACTCACCAAGCCAGCCATTATTTCTATGAAAATATTGCACAGGTTTTTATGTTCACAGTCAAAACACCAAAATAGTTCCATTTTGTGAAACAGTTATATCGCGATAGGGAAAAAGTGTCCACAATATGTAAATGTTGATGTGTCGTAAATGCTGTTTGTTTATAAAACTTTTAATTTTATTATTTTCACAATTGAACAATGTTTTCTGTTTTAGTTATTGTTGGTGTTGTTGTGCGCTCATAGTTTATAGCAGAGCTGAAATGCAAAATAGTACACTTTGAAATTATTTTGAAAATATATTTAATGCAAATATTAACAATGTTGGTAAATATATATAAATATATATGTACATAAATTAAATAAATATAAATAATGCACCTAAAAAATACGTAATGTTTTTGCTGGAATAATATTTAATGTTTTGCATAAAAAACAGTGTATTTTAGATTTATTAGAATTATTTTAACGTAGAATACGTTATACGGGGGTATTAATCTGGAGCACAAAATTTTGAGAAAATGTTTGTCACTTTCATTATACATAAGTTTTTAATACTTTATGCATGCATTGAAGAAAATTCAAGTGTGGTCGTAACATATTTAATATGTCTTCTTTTGATTTATATTTAAATAATCATATTGCTACATATAATTTTTTTGATTCTATAAGTAAATCAAAATTTAACTCCTTCAAATTTTGTATTAATTTTCATATGCTTTGTATTTTATGTATTATAACATCATGTGTAAGAGCAGTACGATTATCTGTGTGTTCATCACAGAACCAGTGTGAGAAAGAGAAGAAGTATAATGACCAAGTAGCGAACGATGTGTACATACACAACATTGATAAGCGAAGCAGAGAAACAAAATTGTGCTTACCCAGTTGGCCACGTCTTTAAGACATCCTCAATGTCTTACAGCCTTATTCATAAACACATTTTAGAGTCAGCGTAACTTTAAACGGGCTTTAAACAAGAAAACGTTATTCATAAACATTTTTCGTAGTTGTTTAAGAGCTGCGTAACTTAAACGCCGAAATTGGCGCTTAAAGGTTACGTAAATACAACCATGATTTTTGTTTGTCTTTTCTTTTAATATCAAAGACATGCTCCATATGCGCCCTTTGCAGCATTTTTTTATGCGGCGGATTTTTTTATTGGAAATCCATAGGAATTCTTAATTTTTGTAGAGATTTTCTATAGTTCAGACACAAACCTTACATTCATCACCGAGCGTTTCCACTGCCCGAACGAACGAAGAAATCGCGAACAAATCGTAGCGATGAATTCTTCGTTCGGTCCAACCGTTTCCACCGCACGAACACAAGTTGCGAACATTGGTAACTCGTGATCTTGTTCGTTCGTGCAGGGGAAACACTTAAATTCAATGCTTGCGAGCATCAGCGTTGATCAATTTTTGTTTATGCAAACGTACTAAATCGTATTAATTTTGACTACTTTCATGCCTTTTAATTAAAGATTTATATAAGTATTTATATAAAGAATTTATTCTATAAGGAATATTATATAAATAATTTGGTTATATAAAGTGGTAATAAAATAAAAAAGTAAAACAAAATTCTTTTGCGTTAAGTTTTCAATATATTTTCTTTCTTTTTTATTTTTCCTACGTTATTAACTACCATTTCAACGAATCTACTACTCTATGCACAAATAAACACTGGATTCGCCCAAAAAGATCGAGCGTCGGCCGATCAGAGCGAACGAAGAAATCTTCGTTCGTTCGTGCTAGAAAAGTGTTTACACTGCGCGAATAGCGCTCGCGAGCATTTTGTAAAAAACCAATGTTCCGAACCTTGGTTCAGACCAAACTGTTTACACTGCGTGAAGGAACGAAGAAATCTTCGTTCGTTCGGGCAGTGGAAACGCTCGGTAAGCAGAAAATGAAAAAATGTTTATGAATAACAATGTTAGCAAGGTTGCATAGAAGCTGCGTAAAGCCTTAAACAGTGCGTAACTAAACAAACGTTTAAAGGTTGTTTAAGGAAATCTATTGAATAAGGCTGTTAATGACTAACGTATTCTACTTACGTCTGACCTATGCGCCCGTGTTATCTAACACAGGCTTGAGCTTTTTTTTTTTATTAAGAGAAATTTAGAATAAATGCATGAAGTTAATAAAATTTATGAACTTTTCTGAGACTTATTCTTATTTGAGATGTTTTTTCAGACTGAAATATTAACTGAATATTAGTATTTCTGTATTTCTGGTATGTGGGTTGCTAGATATATTTTGGGAATAAATCTAAGACCGAAGTGGCATCGTCTCTCAAGTGGTAGAGTGGCCACTTGACCAGTTTTTTGAAGGAACCAGGCGACGATATGGTTCAACTTGAACGAATCGTTACCATATAACTGTAAAAAAATTTGAAAATATAATTTCAATAAAAAAAATTTTTAGGATGAGGATTTTGGAAAGCGACTAAGACGCGGATTAGATTTGGACAAAGATTAGGATCAGGAATAAGAGAAGGAATAAGACAAAAATGTAAACAACTCAAGAGCTTGACTCAAAAGCATGGAATTTGACAAGGTTTAGGAGAAGAATTTACACAAGGATTTTCAAAATGACTTCGACAAGAATTGGGACAAGAATAAGGATAAAGGTTTGGACACACCTTAAACAATATTTAGATCAAGATTGGGAAAAGAAATAGAGCAAGAATTTGGATACATTTAAGACAAGATTTCGGACAATGATTGGAAAAATAAGTTGAACAAGGATTAGGAAAACGATTCGAACGAGGGTAAGGTCAAGGATTTCGGCATAGATTCAATCAAGAGTTTGAACAAGAAGTAGGATAAGTATTAGGACAAATAGAGGAATAAGGACAGGGATGAGCTCAAGTTAAGGAAAAAAGGAAAGATAGCGACAAGAATTAGGACAAGGATAAAGATACGCTGTTACCGCCACTGCTAAAAATTTACATAAAATTTACTTTTTTAATTAACAATCTTTTACAATTGTCATTTTTGATTTACACTTTGCGAATGTCAAACAAACGAGAAAATGAGCAAAATGGATGGCGGAAGTAAAGCCTTGAAGAAAAGAACAAGACTTCCTTTTTCTTTCCCTTTGCTTGAAATCTCGTTTGCTGGACGTGCGTAATTGCTGCCTAAATTTTTTTATTCTGGTTTCCATACCACAAAAGTATGTACTATATATTCATGAGTTTATAATTCACTATTAAATGAAATCTTTTATTGAAATAGGAATTTTAACTGTTATAAATTGTTGGACTCAAGTTATGAATAAATATATTTTGTTCAGAGAAACTGAATGCGTTTCTTTCCATCAGGCAGTTTAAAATCCATTTGGTAATCGGAATACACGAGGCAAATTTCCTCTGCAACGCCAGTCAACTTGTGTTGCCTACATTAATTAAAATTCTTTTGTGATTGACTTCACCACCCTGCAAATCGCCAACCATAACCTGCAAACCATCCAGTCTTGTCACACGCGGTGAGTACAAAATGAGTTTTTCTTCAAAACAGGGCCAACCTACAGACACCATACCTAGTGAACCCCTACCACGAAATCCACCACCTAACTGCCATGCATGTACAAACCCATTAGATACAGATACGATAAAGTGTACCAAATGCCTTTCGCAATATCATTTGCTCTGTACAAACCCAGCAATTGTATCGACAGACACTTGCTGGATTTGCCACAGTTGTCAAAAGACAATTAGCGAAGAACTTTCGCACTCTTCATGCCGTCAAGAAGCAACGTTATCTTCTACACCACCATATATTGCGTCAAATGCATCGCGATCACGTAGAATAGTTCTTGAGCTACAGCGCTTAGAAGAAGAAAGAACTATCCAAATGAACTATGTTAGGGAAAAATATAAACTTCTGGAAGACGACAATGAAGTAACTGATGGTAGCAGTAATTATAATGAAACCGTCCGCGAGTGGTTAAATTCGCAGCCAAATCCTTCAAGATCAAGCCTTTCGCATATTCGATTTGAAGATGAAGTGACTCCACTAACCTGCACGACAAGCCTACTTAATTCATTAGCTGCACCGCGGGAAGAAATCCCAGTTCTCCAAGCTGTGTCAAATATCACAGCTGTGACGTCATGCACTGATGTCACATTGCAACATATGCAGCCAATAAATTCAACAATGAATGCTGCGCCCCAAAAATCGTCCGTGCAACCTAATTTTTCTATCAATGCACCAATTTTGGCCACCACCACCTTTCAAAATAAAGCAGCGCCGTTGTATACACAAAATCTGCAAGATAATTTAACACCTCGTCAAATCCTAAATTCTTCATTGTTCACCACCTCTAGGGAGCAGTCACTCAAGTGTCCAAATTTGTCAAGTGAGCAAGTACACGCTCGTCAATCAGTGCCAAAGGACTTGCCGATTTTCTCCGGGATCCCAGAAGAATGGCCCTTGTTTAGCTCAACGTTCGAGTGGTCGACCAAAGTTTGTGGTCTTACCGACGCAGAAAATCTTATTAGAATACAGCGATCACTGCGAGGAGAAGCGCTACGTGCAGTACAACATATTTTAATTCATCCATCATGCATATCTGCTGTTATGATGACGCTAAAAATGCTTTTCGGTCAACCAGAAAAAATTTTACAATCCATTAAAAATAGAATAAAGCTAGCTCCTCCAATAAACGCCAATAAGCTGGAAACATTTACTGCGTTTGCTGTCCACATTAAAGGCCTGCAAGCAACCATCGAAGCATGTGGTCTACACGATGAGTTAAACAATTCCTCATTGCTGCAGGACCTTCTTGACAAACTCCCAGCCTACTATCAAATTATTTGGGGCACACATAAACTGAATCTGACGAAAATTAATATGAAACCTAACCTCCAGGAATTTGTAAATTGGTTTTATGAAGTCGGATTATCTGCAAGCAGTGTCAATGTGTCAAATAATGTTGCCAGAAACGATGAGAAAGAATCTGTTAATCTCAGACACAAAAAAGCATTTCTCCATACACATGCAGAGAGCAACAAAAACAAATGTTGCGTTTGCAATGGAGTCTGCAACAATGTTGCAAACTGCAAGCAATTTCAAGCTGCGACTCGCGATGATAAATGGAACATCATAAGAAAACACAAACTATGTAAACAATGTTTACGACAACACAGCGGCTTATGTAGAACAAATAAGGTTTGTGGAGTGGATAACTGTCTGTATAAACATCATGCTCTCCTTCATCGCTCTTCTCAAGACAACAAGCTGTCAAAAACAGCTGACTTAAAATCGCCAGCTCAAAATTGCAATGCACACAATGCACAAAGTGAAAATATTCTTTTTAAAATAATCCCAATAGTGGTGCATGGAAATTACGGTCAGAGCGTCAACACCTTTGCCTTTATCGACGAGGGATCGTCTGTCAGCCTCATAGATGAAAATATTGCTGAAGAGCTTCATTTGCACGGCCATCCACATCCGCTGTGTCTCAAGTGGACAAACAAAATTGAAAGAATGGAAAACTCCTCGCAGCAACTAAATATAAAGATTTCCGGTGCAAGCGAGAAGCAATTGACCATTTGCGTGCATACAGTGAGCCAGTTGTCCTTACCAACACAATCATTGGATTACGAGAAGTTAAGTCAAGAGTTTAGCTACTTGAAAAATTTACCAATTGCAAGTTATAGAAATGCGGTGCCACAAATACTTCTAGGCGTCAACAATTGGAAGCTGGGTATACCTATTGCCATTAAAGAAGGAGGTCCAAATGAACCAGTAGCTATTCGCACTCGTCTAGGTTGGCTTGCGTATGGCATAATGAAGAAATATACAAATACATTTGGCTATGAAAATATAGGTGTTGTTCCATCGAAGGACAATCTGATCGGAGCAGAGGATGAACGAGCATTAAAAATACTAAATCGCTATTCAAAACAGCGGTCGGATCGTCACTTTGAGACTGGGCTCTTATGGCGATTCGATAATTTCAATTTACCTGATAGTTATCAGATGGCAAAAAAACGTCTAGTCTGTTTAGAAAGAAAGCTAAATGCGGTACCACAGCAACGTGAAATTTTAAAATCAACTATTTCATATTATTTAAAAAAAGGTTATGTGCGTAAACTCACCACGGAAGAGTTCCAGCAAACGTCTGGCCGAAACATTTGGTACTTACCAATTTTCGTTGTTTATAACACAAATAAACCTGGAAAGGCGCGTATCGTTTGGGACGCAGCAGCAAGATCGCATGGCACATCTTTAAACTCCTTGCTGATAAAAGGACCAGATCTCCTGGTATCGCTGCCAGCAGTCTTGTTCAGGTTTCGACAAAAAAATGTGGCTGTTTGTGGAGACATCGAAGAGATGTTCCACCAAGTCGTGATCCGAAGAGAAGACCAAGATATGCAACGTTTTCTGTGGCGTGACAGCAGCGAGACAGAACCAGATGTATACGTAATGAACGTTTTACCTTTTGGACTATCATGTGCACCTTGCATATCACAATTCATAAAAAATTTAAACGCCATGAAGTTCAAAACTAAATTCCCACAAGCGGTAAATGCAATATTAGAAAACCATTACGTAGACGATTTCTTGGATTCGGCTGACACCGTTGAGGAAGCGGTAAAATTGGTTTCAGAGGTGAGATATATTCATTTTAAAGGTGGTTTTAATATTAGAAATTGGTCTTCCAATAATCCAGACGTTCTAAAGTACCTCAAAGAGACCGAGAACTCAAATGTTAAAAGCTTGAACATTAGCGGAGAGGCAGAGCTAGAAAAGGTACTTGGCGTATTTTGGAATCCTTCCAACGATTTTATAACCTTTAAATTATCAGCAGCCACCAAGGACAATGCAATTTTCCTCGGCACCAAGACACCTACGAAAAGAGAACTTCTAAGAATTTTGATGTCAATCTATGATCCTCTCGGATTGATTAGTAACTTCTTGATGAACCTAAAAATATTGCTACAGGAAATCTGGCGTAGTAAAGTTGGTTGGGATGAACATATTCCTGCCACTTTAACTGACAAGTGGAAAAGATGGTTGAACACTTTGTCCACGCTCGAACACATCAAAATTCCACGTTGCTATATTCGGCATTTAAATAATTACAAGGACGTAGACGTACAATTACACACCTTTGTCGATGCAAGCGAGAGTGGTTACGCTGCTGTAAGCTATTTTAGAATTGCGAGAGATGACGATATCGTGTGCTCTTTGATCGGATCTAAAGTTAGGGTCGCACCACTTAAATTGTTGTCAATCCCTCGGCTCGAACTTATGGCAGCGCTAATAGGAGCAAGGTTTGCCAACAATATAAGAAAAAATCATACGATTCAAATAAATAACATGGTTTTTTGGTCAGATTCGAAGACTGTTCTTGGCTGGCTGCATTCGGACCATCGAAAATATCATCAGTTCGTCGCCTTCAGAGTGAGTGAAATTCTCGATATATCCGATTTATCTGATTGGCATTGGATTCCAGGAAAGCTTAACGTTGCCGACAAAGCAACTAAATGGGCTAAGCAGCCTGATCTCAGTCCGCAAAGTCGATGGTTAAATGGGCCTGAAATATTGTTACGTCATAAAAATGAGTGGCCTCAAATGGAAAAGAATGCGAATAATGTTACAGAAGAGCTGAAGCTGAATGTATGCGTGACAATTTCGGAGGAGCCAATTTTCGAAATGCGCCGTTTTTCTAAATGGAAGAGACTTCTACGCACAGCAGGATACATCGTGCGCTTTATTGCAAATCTTAAAAATAAAGTTAAGCAAAAACCAATTGAGCTAGGTGAACTCACACAAAGCGAAATGCAGAGTGCTGAGGTAATTGTGTATCGCTTGACACAGAGCGAAGTTTTTAAAGAAGAAATTGCCAGTTTAAGGTTAAATAACAAAATTACAAAATCTAGTACTTTATATAAACTATCCCCGTATTTAGATCCAAGCGGAGTGTTGCGTGTTGATGGAAGGATTGACGAAGCCAATGTGCCTTGGGAACAGAAGCGACCTATTATTCTTCCGAAAGACAGCTATGTCACCAAATTAATTATTATGTACCACCACGAGAGGCTTTATCATATGCACAATGAAACAGCTATAAATGAATTGCGGCAAACAATATATGTTCCTCGTTTAAGATCTATCTTCAAAACCATCGTGCGAAGTTGTCAAATGTGCAAAATAAAAAAAGTTATGCCGCAACATCCTCAAATGGCTAAGCTACCACGAGCACGACTTTCAGCATATGTCGCACCATTCTCTTTTACCGGCCTCGATTTCTTTGGACCAATAATGGTTATAGTCAATCGTCACAAAGAAAAAAGATATGGTGCATTATTTACGTGTCTTACCATCAGAGCCATTCACGTTGAAGTCGTTAACTCACTTAACACAAGCTCATGCATAATGGCCATAAGGAATTTTATCGCACGGCGTGGAACACCTATAGAGTTTTTTAGCGATAACGGTACTAACTTTATCGGTGCCGAAAGAGAGCTACGAGAAACAATCGAAGAGGTAGACAAAAACGAGCTGGTTCGAAGTTTTACAACTGCAACAACAAAGTGGAGCTTTAACCCTCCAGCGGCACCTCACATGGGAGGGGCCTGGGAACGGCTTGTGCGTTCTATCAAAGTTGTTCTCTATGCAATAATGCCAAATCGCTGTCCAAGTGATGAACTGCTCCGAAGCATGATGGCTGAAGTCGAAAACATAGTGAATTCGAGACCTCTGACGTACGTTCCTTTGGACGAAGATACTCAAGAGGCTCTTACACCAAATCATCTGCTGATAGGCTGTTCAAACGGTATGAAACCACTGTCGACATGCAGCGATAGTGCTATAGTGCTTAAACATTGCTGGTTAAGTTCACAACAGTATGCTCAACAATTTTGGCGAAGGTGGGTGGCAGAGTATCTACCTACATTGACATGCAGGTCAAAATGGTTTGAAAAGGTTAAACCACTCAGTGAGGGTGATCTGGTAATTGTGGTTGACCCCTGTAGCCCCCGCAACGTTTGGCCAAGAGGAAAAATTATTGCGACAAGACTGGCGAAAGATGGTCAGGTACGCAGTGCAAAGGTTTTAACTACTACTGGAGTTCTTGAACGACCTACATCGAAGTTAGCAGTTCTGGATGTGGCGCAACAAAAGCAGTAAGACCTCGAGCTAACTCTCGTCATACTGGGGGGTGGGATGTTACCGCCACTGCTAAAAATTTACATAAAATTTACTTTTTTAATTAACAATCTTTTACAATTGTCATTTTTGATTTACACTTTGCGAATGTCAAACAAACGAGAAAATGAGCAAAATGGATGGCGGAAGTAAAGCCTTGAAGAAAAGAACAAGACTTCCTTTTTCTTTCCCTTTGCTTGAAATCTCGTTTGCTGGACGTGCGTAATTGCTGCCTAAATTTTTTTATTCTGGTTTCCATACCACAAAAGTATGTACTATATATTCATGAGTTTATAATTCACTATTAAATGAAATCTTTTATTGAAATAGGAATTTTAACTGTTATAAATTGTTGGACTCAAGTTATGAATAAATATATTTTGTTCAGAGAAACTGAATGCGTTTCTTTCCATCAGGCAGTTTAAAATCCATTTGGTAATCGGAATACACGAGGCAAATTTCCTCTGCAACGCCAGTCAACTTGTGTTGCCTACATACGCTGTAACGTTAAAATCTTCGATACAGCTGGGGTGTGTCCACGATACAGCCAACTTATTTTTATTTTTTTTTTGAAGCGAAGCTTTTTACGCCTCGTTCTGCGATTTGCTAGACTGAAATCAGAAAAAACGACACTTTTTTCCAATACCTTTTTTCTTAGAATTGATATTGTTTCTTGCTTGCATCAATTGAACCAGAAAATGTTAAATTAAAAATAATTTCTTGCCCGCTGCAGGAATTGAACCCACAACTCATAGTTCTATCGTTTGTTGGTACTTTCCTCTAACCATTACGCTAAAACCCTTTCTTTCATAATTTTGATGATTCAGTGATAAACATTAGCTAAAGCTATGTTTCAGCAGATCACTATAATCTATTACTTTAAGAGTAGATTAAGAAATATAATCTTTTACTATTCTAGGACTGTGTATTGGCTAGCCAACCGACAAAAGTAGCAAACAAAACGAACTAGAGCAAAGATAACTAAATTTACCGAGCTATGGTTTGAATCTTCGGTTTGTCCATGCGAACTAAAAGACCTAACGAACTAAAAGAAAGAACGAACTAAAAGAACGAACGAACTAAAAGAAATATTCACTAAGGATTGTGTATTAGATGTTGTTTCTACTTCCTACTAAAGGTCGTTATAAATACCGTTAAAAATAAACAACCTGTAAGTTGATTAAATTGTAACAAAATTAATGATTTTTGTATATTTATTCCCTACAACTGAACAGGGGGCTTTAAGGGAGGGCCGAAGAGGGTTAATATATATGATATATATACTTTGTTATTTTAAAGTTTTGAATTTAAAAATTATTTTGATCGAAAAAACGCTATTAAATTATCAAATCTATGAATTTGCGAAAATTCGCTTCTCTCGTGTGTCCACTGACGCACCTGTGTTTTTTTCCAACATGTTTCTTCTTCTTCAAAAGACTTTTTGAAACTTTTCATGCAACTCTCCTAATCAGCATGTGTTCCCTCTGCTGTGGAGTTTAGTCTTAAATTTGAAATTGATGTATAACCAGTAATAATCAACAGAATATATTCCATACCTTTTCCACCGGGTTCATTGTAGCCAGTTTAATATACAGGGTTTTCCAATAGAGACTTGACAACTTTGAATTAAATTTCTGTAAATTTATTCAGTAAACTCATCATTTTCATAATGGAAAAGTACATGAACGAACAAGATCTGCAAATTATAAAAATTTACGAAATTCGGAGTCAGTGATCGCAACTTTAAGAGCGTTAACTGCAATTTTCAATGTTAATTCTCGCCCTAGTAGACAGACACTAACAAGTTTAGTGCAAAAATTTGAGCCTACATATTCGATGTGTGATGTTGTCGTGCCAATGAGACAACGGGTTGGTCGAAGTGTCGAAAATATCGTTGCCGTTCAGGCGTCCGTAGCAAACGATACAAAACAGGCAATTACACGGCGTTCTCAAGAATTGGGCATCGCCCAGACAACTTTATGGCGAATTTGGTGTAAGGATCTTGGTTTACTCCCATACAAGATTAAGCTGACTCAAGAATTGAAGCCCATGGACCATTTGAAGCGACGTACGTTCTCCGATTGGGCTCTGGAAAAGATGCTCCAAGATGATGAATTTCATGGCAAAATCATCTTCAATAACGAAGCTCATTTTTGGCTCAATGGGTTCGTCAATAAGCAAAATATGCGTTATTGGTCGGGTGAAAATCCACATGTGCCTCATGAATCATCACATCATTCACAAAAAATAACTGTTTGGTGCGGTTTGCATGTCGGCGCAGTCATTGGACCATATTTTTTCGTCGACGATAACGATCGTAACATTAATGTGAATGGCCATCGTTATCGCGCCATGATTACCAATTATTTTTGTCCCGAATTGGAAGATATGGACTTGGACGACATGTGGTTCCAACAGAACGGTGCCACAAACCACACAGCACACGTTACAATTGATTTATTGAAGAGTTAGTTTGATGACCGTGTTATCTCAAGAAATGGGCCAGTCAATTGGCCACCTCGTTCGTGCGATTGAACGCCTCTAGACTATTTTCTTTTGGGGCTACGTCAAATCATTGGTCTATACCAACACGCCAACGACGTTGGAATAGCTCAGAGTCAACATTGAACGCGAAATAGAGGCCGTTTCGGCCGAGAAAAGTGGCCGAGCCATCGAAAATTGGGTCCAACGAATCGACCGCTGCAGACGTGTCTTCAGTGGCCATATGAACGAAGTCGAGTTCCATTCATAAATGTTTTGATTGTACTTTAAGCCGATAATAAAGTTTTTGAAATATCTCAAATGGTTTGCGTTTTATTTAAAAAAAAAGTTGCCAAGTCCTTAATGAAAAACCCTTTACATTAGGTGTATTCACGATCCGTAGTTTTTTGTAGAGCTCTTGTGCAAAAAAGTAAAAGAGCAAAACAAAATACACGTGCTGTCAAAATTGTGGTTTTTTGGACGGCTACAAATTGGTTATTTCACCACCTAGAAACACTGCTTTGAACGGTGATTGCTGTCGTGTACAGCGTTCAAAAATAAGCATATTTTGAACGCCTCCGAAAATGTTCATTCGCTCTCACTCTCGCTAATTTTTGATAGTTTTGTTCTTCATTTAAAGAAACAATAAAACTACTTGAACTCCATTCAAACTATTAGCGTGTAACCTCACCCAGACACATCAACTAGTTGAACAACCAGTTGTCAAACCGCAAAAAAAAAAAACAAAACTTTTTGATGTTTGACAACTGATTGAATGAATTGGTTGAAAAACTAGAAATGACACAAATGACACCTCAAGTACCAACAGACGACTTATTTTCAACAACTAGCAACAAGTTTATCAACTAGTTTTGCGATTAGTTGTTCGTCTATAAGGCCCTTAACAAATTTATGTTAAAAATTAATAATTTTTCTACAAAACTTTTGTGCTATGGCGGCATTCTTTATAAATGCAGTGGCTCACAGCTTATTTCAACCAGGACCTTGCAAAAATTTAAACCAGCTATAACAACTAAATAGCTGTGGAGTCCATAGCGTAGTTGGTTAAAGTGCGTGGCCGCAATGTCAACGAACCTGGAGACCCGGGTTCGAACCTCAGCAGCGACAGAAAATTATTTGAATTAAAATAATTTTTCTGTACGGCCGCCACCTCTCTGCAGACAATGGCAAACCTCAGAGAGTAATCAAAATACCATGTAAAGCTTCTTGAGAACAAGAGCATTCTGTTCATCGCCGCTCGGAGTCGGCGTTTAACATGTAGGTCCCGATCTCGGTCAATTGTGCACAAATTTAATAACACGCACAACACAATTGATCATAAGATGCTAGGTAAAAGTCCTTTCAAGGGCTGAAATGGCCAGTTATTTATTTTTTATTTTATAACAACTAAATTAAAAAGGATTTTCAAATCATGTAAATGCAGAATATTAGCGTAATATTTTAACGCATCAAATATGGCTTCATTAATTTCTTAATTAGTTTTTTTTATATTTTATAATAATTTAAAACGAAAAATCCAATCAAAAACAAGGTCACAGCCTATTTCAACCAAAAACTTAATAGCTGAGCAATGATCCGTTATGTTGTAATGTAACTGTTGTTTCTTTTTCTGTATTTTAGCTACTTACGGACAATACGCTTAAGTTCATTTTTATGTGAGTTTTGTGAGTAGGTCTTGCATAAAGGTTTGTTTTTTGTTTTTTTAAATAAGGCCACGTACGACAATTGAGAAGCGAGAACTTGTCCCCACTCATTTTAAAAATGGCTATTCGAACCGAAAAATTGATGAGATGGTTGGATTGAGTGACTCAACAGCCCAGAGCATCATTTATCGTTTTATCCGGTAAAATAGAACGCACGATAAGGGCAGCAATGCTCCCAACAAAATTTTCAATTCAACGAACGAGCGCTATGTATATTGTCCGAAAAATCCGAGAGAACCCAAAACTGTCAGCTCCAAAAGTGGCCATTGAAGTGGAGGCAGAGTTTGGCAAGTCATGCCATCCAGAAACTATGTTCTTCGGGAGCATAACTTTAATGGCAGAATAGCACGTAAGAAGCCCTTTATAAGCACAATAAATCAGAAGTGCCGTTTGAAATTTGATAAGGAGCACTTGGATAAGGATTCTAGCTTTTGGAATACGGTAATATTTTCTGATTAATCCAAATTCAATATTTTTGGCTCAGATGGAGCGTAAGCTAACTACAGAGCTGCAAGCAAAAAATTTTAAACCTACAATCAAACACGGCGGTGTGGGTTTGTATGTCGGCCTACGATGTTGGAAGCAAGCAATTTATTGAAACGACGATGGTCAAGTCTTACTATCTTGAAATTTTGAAGGCAAACTTGATTGATAGTGCAGAGAATATGGGTATTCGTGATGTTTTTAGATTTTATCAAGACAATGACCCGAAACATAAGTCGGGTATTGTACAGATATGGCTGATTTGGAACTGTCCGCATGTTATGCAACCACCAGCACAGTCACCGGATATGATCGTAATTGAAAATTTGTAGACCATTTTGGATAGAAAAATTCGAAAACGTAAAATATCCAAAAAATCCGATCGCAAATCAGCATTAATTGAGGAATGGCCAAAAATTACGCCGGAAGTGACGGTCGAATGCATGCCAAAGAGTCTAAAATTGGTTATACACCAGAAGGGTGGTCATACTTAGTATTAAAATATATTTTTTGCCTCTAAGGCCAATTTTGAAATTGAATTTGAACATGGTTGAAATAAGCTGTAACACTGTTTTTGATTGCTTTTTTTTTTGTTTTTAATTGTTAGAGATTAAGAAAAAATATAAAAAATAAATGAAGTTATATTTGATGAGTTAAAACATCAGACAAACACCCTGTATTTATATAATTTTTATATCCTTTTTTAGATTAGTTGTCAAAGCTTCTTAAAATTTATGTAAGGTGCTGGTTGAAATTAGTTGTGAGCCACTGTATGTATTGATTTTTTTTATCGGAGTCGGAGTGGTGTATTTTGTAAGACTTTCTTCACCCAATAAGCCTTACCCACTTCGACTCCTCGAAAAACACCTCGATTTCGACTCCGACTCCGCAGCCCTACTAAACATATCCCGCCACATGGTAAACTTCAATAATTTCAGCGGTATTATTGCACTATCAGCTTATAACAGCAGAAATGTAACAAGCAATGAAATATGAAAACCCTTCGTAGAATTAATTCAACAATTTCGGATTTTAACTTAATCTTTTCGAGCAAATAAAAATTGAATAATAAAAACCAAGGGCGCCCACAAGGGGCAAAAGAGGGGGACTTACCCCCCCATGGCTGGAAACATTTTATATATTTTTATTTCCTATGTTTATATGTTACATTTTCATATCATTCTTTTCATAAACGTGCACACCAATGCATACCTTTGCGCCCCCCCTTCCTCCTCTCGAAAAATTTCTGCGGACAGCTATGAACAAAACACATTTGACTGAACTCTTCTTCAATTTCTAGATCTGTTTGTGTGGTGTGTTCATAGTTTGTTGCACTTTTTTGCTCTTTTGTACAAGAGCACAACAAAGAGCTCTGAATCGTGAATACCCCCATTGTATTTCATAGAAAAAAAAAACCCTACCTGTCACAAGTTTTCATTTAACCCAAAACTTGACTGGAGATATATCAATTAAGTATGCAACACTGACACAGCAGCATTTGCAATTCTGCTGCGATTTAAGCGGGTTGTCGCACATGATGCATCTAGAATTTGTGAAGCAAGAAAAAACTTTGAACATTTATTTGTTGCAACCGGAGCATTTCTCTAGAAAGGCAGAATACAACAACAGCGATGCATTTATATATGCCATAGTTTCATTCTGATACAATTAACAGCCTGCAACAAAGCAATTTAAATGCAAAACAGCCTAAAAGCAGACTAAACGGCATGGCTGATGCATATTAATGGCAATAGTTGCTGCTGCTGTGGCTGCTGTTTGCCAGCCATGTCAGTGCAATGAATGCAGCTGTGAGCCTAGAGTTAGCAGCGCAGAAATATTTGTTAGTTTGTGTAGATGCAGTAAAAAAAAAGTATAGCTTCCGGCTTGATGCTGCGAAGTCGACAGCTGCGGCGGAATTTTTAAATAGGCCACAATTAAGTTGGTTAAATTTTTTTTATACAATTTGCTTGTTTAGTACTGTTTTGCATACAGATTTTTTTTCACAGATTTATCACAGTTTTAATGCAGCACAGCCTAGAGTGGGTTAGAAATCTTTAAGATATTGTTTTTTTTATTTTTTTCTTAGTTTTTTAGTTCTACTAAAATAATTACTGAATCTTTAAAAGCTTTTTTGCCCCGTTGGCTGTTTTTACATCTTTCACTTGTATTTTATTTTATATTTTTTTTTTCCTGACAGCGGCTGTCAGACTGTTTTCTTAAAAACCGTCTAGCTGCGGTTGATATGCAACCATTTTAAATGCCGTTGCATGAGCTCAACCGCAGCCAAGTTAAGCTACGATAAAAAACGATGCCAACATTGACAACATTTTTGGCATAAAAAAAGAATAAGTTTAGAGTAAAGAACTGACAGTTTCCTATTATTTTCCTTATCCTTTGCCAAACGTACATTTATGTTGACCTTTACGTTTGTTCATTAAATTTATCGCTTTGTTTTTGTTAAATATTATAGAAAATTATTTATTCTTTTTGTATTTATTCCATTATTTTTTTTCTTTTGCTACAATATAAGTTTTGACAGCCCGCTCTATACTCGTTCCACACTACAACTCAACTGTATAGCACCTACTCCATCCACAACCTGCTAATCTCCTTCTTCGTCTTCGGTCTTGCTTCAAATTCAATGTCGAGGATTGACCCGAGCAACAACAAGTCATTATGCAGTGAGTATTTAACTCTTGCACTTCCGTTTCCGTTTCCGCTTTGCCTTGCAACTGACCATTGTGCGCTGTCAAGTTTAACTGCAAAGTGCAGCGAATCTTCATGCAGCTAATGTTGTTTAGCCAAAGGCTTTAACCCATTATGTCTGTCTGGTTTCCATTCAAGTTGCTTTGATTTGTTTTTGTTTTGTCATGAAATATAAAAGCATGCTAAGTTTTTGCTGCATGTTAATTGAATAGATAAACAAGATATACATTTTTTTTGGTTAATTTTATCGTTTTCTTAACAAAACTTTGGCTTTGCTTAGAAACTTTGAGTTAACAATCGCTGTTGGAAAATTTATTGCTGTTCCTGTTATAATTTGTAGTTCTATATATTAAATAAAATTGTTTTTTAAAAGTATTTAATCGGCTTGGCTTTAATTTATATTTTTGTTGTTGTTATTAACATTTGTTTTTTCATAACCGCTGTTCGTTCAATCGCTTTGAAGTTCGCTTTTCTTTAGAACGCTGATAACTTGCGGTTGAAAAGCTGGTTAATTATTTTGTTATCTCATTATTTCTAAATATTTTTTAATTTTCCTAGTTTCTTTTGTACATTATTATTTATGCTTAATAGAATTTTTACGAATCATCCAGATGTCTTCGTCGATTCCTACTCTTTTACAAGATGACCAAGTCTTCACTGGCTCGGCTGACTGAAATCGAACCTGTCGGTTGGCACTTCCACAATTCTGGCTACCAATCAGCCATCGTTCTTTAAAGAAAATAGATCGTCTTCAATGCAACCCAGCAAACATTATGAATCCTAAAAGACTCTTTTAAGACTCATATAAATGAGTTTTTATCGTCATAATGCGCTCAAAAAGACTCTGTTATGAGTACATTTTCGTAGGTTGTGGGCTTCAAAATATGACTCATAATAATGACTGCTTTATGTCTCATTTTGAATTAAAAATTAAGACTCTTTTTAGACTCATTATAAAGAATCTTTAAGAACTCATATAAAATAGTCTTTTTGGACTCAAAATTAAGACTCTTTTAAGACTCATAGTTAATACTCTTTTAAGACTCATAATAAAGATTATTTTAGAACTAATATAAATTAGTCTTTTTGCACTCAAAATTAAGACTCTTTTAAGAGCCATATTTCATACTCTTTTTTAAAAATCATGCAATGGAATTTTTAAAGACTCATATGAAGACTTTTTCAGAACTCATAGAAGTTATTATTTTAAGAGTCATAAGTCATGTTAAAGGCTCTTTAATGGTTTAAAAACTCTTTGTAAACACTAATTGATACGATGATTAATTCTGATATTGATACGATGTTAATAAAATCTCAGTAACACCTTTCGAGAAATTATCGTATGTGTCATTTTTTTCCATTTATTTAATAATATTAATAATAACTAGTAAGAAATGATCTTCGACTGGGCCGAAGTTAAAATACCCCCACGCCCGAACCAAAGTATATTCAAAGACTTAAGCAATCAAGAAAATGTTTATCTGTAAAAACGTTTTCGTTATAGTTTTAACAGAAAATATTCGCTTTTCTTTTTTAATAAAGTCACTTTGTATGAGAGGTGGGCGTGGTTTTCACTCAATTTGGTTGAATTTCATACACATAGGACACGTTATATATCAAAGTTCATATGCAAAATTTCAAGTCCATATATTTTTGTGGATTTTAGAGAGATTTTAGCATTTTGATAAAGTCTTTTTGTATGGGAGGTAGGCGTGGTTTTTATCCGATCTGGTTGAACTTCATATTTAGAGTGTATTTTAAATAGCAAAACTCATATGCAAATTACAAGTCCATGTATTAATTTTTGTGGAATTCTAAGAGATATTACCGTTTTGAAAAAGTCACTTTGTATGGGGGTAGGCGTGATTTTCATCCGATTCGGACCTTTATTCGGAACTTGACATTTATTTTTTAGATAAAAGCTTAATTATTGAATTTCGTGATGATAGCTTTAAAATTACGGCTGTAATCGTGATCACAGACAGACGGACAGACGGAAAGACAGACGGACATGGCTCAATCGACTTGGGTGGTGATACTGATCAAGAATATATATACTTTTCTATACCTACCACACCTCCTTATAGGCGTTACAAACGGAGTGACAAAATTAATATACCCCCATTTACGGTTTTTAAAAGTGGGGGTATAAAAATAAAAATATTTCCATATTTTGCCATTTATCGTACTCATAAAACACGCATAACGAATACTCTTTTTAGAGTCTTATTTCGGAGCAATAATTTTAGAATCATATCAAAGACTCCTTTATGAGTCTTTTTATTGCGAACTCATAAAACACGCATAAGAAATACTCTTTTTAGAGTCTTGTTTTTGAGCAATCATTTTACAATCATATCAAAGACTCCTTTATGAGGCTTTTTATTGCATACTCAGAAAACACGCATAAGAAATACTCTTTTTAGAATCTTGTTTTTGAGCAATCATTTTACAATCATATCAAATACTCCTTTATGAGTCTTTTTATTGCGTACTCATTAAACATGTATTAGGAATACTCTTTTAAGAGTAATTTTTTTTGAGGCACTCAGAAAATGTTTGCAGGGAAGAGATATATTTTTGAACGATAGCAGTTAAAAAGAGTCCTTGCAAACTTCAACATAAATAAATCTTCTAGCCCTAATGGTTTACCATCAATTGTGCCAAAAAAGTGTTCTTCTACACTGGCTCAAACTTTTCGTAAGCTTTTGAACATCTCCAACAGGATAGGAGTATTTCCATCTTGTTGGAAGTTCGCAAATGTTCAGCCTGTACCTAATAAGGATGATACAATGAAGTTTAAGAACTACCGACCCATTGCAATATGCTCTTCGCTCTCCAAAGTGATGGAGATTGCAATAAACTTCCACCGTCTAGAATTATCTAGATAGCTGCGAACTGTTCAGCGACCGTCAAACCGCTTCAGTAGGTCCCGCTCTATTGCTGACATCATGGTGTTCCACACAGTCTTATTTCTAAGACGCTTGACCGAGTGCATCTAAAGCTAAAGTCATGTTAAACTTTTTGTAAATGGTGTTGGTGTTAACTTTGCTCGATGGATCATGGGTTTTCTTAACGACAGAAAATCCGACTGTGTTTAACGTAGACACTTGCCTTGACGGCTTAAGTCTCCAGTGCTTCAACGTGCATGCGACCAAAGCATTGCATCGACCTGCGCCCTTTTTAGTGCTCTATGTTGTGATGGCATATCGTTACTTTTGACTTGGGTGGAGACCTATCTAACACCTATCCGTACTTTGGTGTATGGGAAGCGGTTGATAGCTCCACCCACGATATGGGTAGTAAACCACAACCACCACGATTATCCTCGAAGAGCCATCCATATTAGTCAGCCTGACCTAATTTGGGGTCCGCTAACTGACAGTGATACCAATTTTTAAGCCTGTTGGTCAGAGTTTGTACAAAGCTACTACCAGTTGAGCCTCATCACAATTGGTTGCTAGTTTTAAAAAGTTCTTCTAAAAAAACTCCTCACATAACTCATCAATTGGATCCACAGACAATCTTACAGATGAATGACTACATGAATCATTCACCTTTTATGGCGTCAAGTAAACATCTGACATGCGAACTCATTTAACCGAGTAAGTTGCTCACTAGATGCAAGCGCATTACTCATGTCGTACTCTTCATTTGCCAGCATTATGCCCATGGCTCTCAAATCTCGAACGTTTTTATGAAGAGGACATTGACCATAGGCGTCCGCAGTAGTTTTAGAGGGAGGGGCAAAGGTATGCATTGGTGTCCACTTGTATGAAAATGATGAAAAGAAAATTAAGCATATACAAATTTTATATGAAATAAAAATATGTAAAATTTTTCCAGTCCACGAGGGCACTTGCCCTCCTCCCCTGGCCCCCACTGTGGACGTCCTTGCATGTGACCAATATTCAAAGACTGCTTCCCAATTGCATCCTTCAGTCGTGCTAAGATTTTTTTATGCAAAAATGCATTAAGAGAACCATGGTTAGTTCAAAGGAAGCCCAGACTTAGAGAGAACCCAAAGTCTGGACGACCTTCAACGAACGACACGTCATCAAACCAGACTCTACCATTCTTGCTTTGACTTCATCTAAATTTTAAGCGTTTTTTTAGCATAGCCTCTGGCTTCTCTACAGTTGTCGAATAAATCTTTCTTATCGACAGATCTATCCGAGTCGTGGTTGCCGGTATTTTGTCAAGTGAAGACAACGTAGGAGTGCTGGAGTAACGCAGGATTCAGTCCCATCGTTAAATTTGTTTCTGGTTTTTGTCAACGATCTTCTCTCATTGACTTATAACCCAATTCATTCGTTTGCGGACGACAGCAGCATTTGCCACTCATATTTTTTCAAAAAACTCCCGAGCTCTTTGGAGATTAAGAGAAAAGCCAAAATATGATTGAGACATCCGTAATGAGTGACCTCCGTAATAAATTTTGTTTTATGGTTCAATCGAGTCAAAACTACTATCTAGCCGCTAATGCAAGCTGTAGTTAATAGAGACACACGTGGAGAAAATACTACCTGAAATTATTACCGAAAAATAGCTCGGATGGGCTTAGACATCGAACTGTACACACAGTCTTAACATAGCCCATACCTGCACCTATCAATGCAACACATAAATTTTGGGACAGCGTTTAGGAAAGGTACCTAGTAACAGTATAAACTTTGTTAGAGTTAGATTGAACAAGGGGCGTGGCACTTTCCATACAACTCAATTTCCTTACATGGGTAAGCTTTTAAGTCAGGAAACTTGTTATGGTATGCAGTCAAAATTCAAAATGCAGCAACATTATTTTACTGAAAATAATTTATGGACATTGGAATAGGAGTCGTGGCATCTCCAATGCAACTTTAATTGGCTTAACAAGAGTTGAATTTTTTAACTAAGACAGCGCATTAGAACTCAGTATAGAGCCACGATTTAAAAAAATATATTTTCTATAAAATCGTGAACGTTGAAGAAATGGGCGTGGCACCTGTCATAAAACTCAAACTGTTTACATGGCTAAATTTTTAAAACCTACGATTTATAGCATAGAATCTTAGTATTGAGCCACAAATTACCAAACATAATCTTGAAGAAAAATACTTGTAGCCATTGTTAAAGGGACGTAACAACTTGCATACAACTTGCATTTTATGAATAAACAAACTTCAAATATTTCTATACATATATCTTTTGACAATAGAACATAGAACACACTGCTCCTGAAGCAACTTCAAGTTGACCTAAAATGGCAACGTAAACTGAATGTCTCCAAGTGTTTGTAATGTTTTTCTGATGAAATATCACTTTGAATTAAAATCCCAGCTGATTTCGTTTTGAAAATATCTCAATTTTTGCATTTTAACGTGATTGAACCACCTTGTACATTAGACAGCGCAATATATTCAAGTATAAAACTGTTTATATATGTATGTATGTATGTATATATATATATAATATACCTACGTGTGTGTGTGTGTGTGTGTAAAATATTGAGAATTGGGATATTGTTTCCACACCATCTACGGAGATAAATATCGCGGCGCGTTTTTTTTTTTAAAGTGGTATCCCCTGTAGGCCTATTCCACTATTCCGTCCCGTCCATAAATTACGTAGTCATTTTTATACTTAAATTGGGTCAAATTGGACAGCCTCTAAGAAACATATCTATCATTTATTACAAATGTTGCGAAGTAAAGGTCACTGCAGTATTTTTTAAGCGACTTGAGTATGTCAATAAGATTAATTTTCAATCTCTCCCAAAACTTGTTAAATTCCCTGTGAATCGACTCTCCAGCCTGCTCCGACTACAATCCCAAACCATCTCAGTCTAGTTTTATAATAGCATCCTTCAAATGATCTAATATAACATGAATTTTTATCGTCTGCGAGACACCAGTACTCTCAATGGCTTTGCGAAAAGTTATCAAATTTTTATCTAAATCGGTTAAATCGGTTTTTTTGGTTATAAAACAAGAATCTACAATTTTATTCATTGTCTGAAAAGCACACTCAAAGGGCTTCAAGGCATAAGGTCCAACCGTTTCATAAATATCGGGGTCATTAAGTTTTGCAGATTCCTTTAAAAGTTGTCTGCATGCATTGCCTTCAAAGATCTCTCCTTGATCATTTTTAGCCATTAATTTCAACTTTGTGGCCCAAATCAATGTTTTTTCCCGCCCAACAAGAGGTACGATACCACTCCAAAACAAATGATTGACAAAGCCCTGCAAAAGATGAAGTTCGGGAAGTTGTGGTCGGAGCAGGCTGGAGAGTCGATTCACAGGGAATTTAACAAGTTTTGGGAGAGATTGAAAATTAATTAACTTCGCAACATTTGTAATAAATGATAGATGTATATAGCCCTAGTCAAAATTATTTACACTTTCAGAAGAAATAGATTAAAGAAAGCGCTCGCTTTTTTGTTGTTTGCATAATTCGCAAAGAAATTTTTGGTTGTTGTATTCTTTGTAGTATGCAAAGTAAAGAAAACATGTTTTAAAAAACCTAACGAAAAATATCATTAAAAAAATTAGCAAAATATAACTATTCTCTGGCCTATACAGTTTTCGCACAATGTTTTGTGGACTGATGAGTCTTCCTGTAAATTCGAGGACTCTTTTGGAAAAACATTCATGTATCTTCCTTAAATCCTAAAAAGTAAGGTCGTGCAGCACTTATGTTTGTAAATAATTGTGTTTATTGACTCCAAGAAAGGCTGTGTAAATACTTATGACGCCAGAGAGTAGTTATCAATTATTAGTTTATTTTGTGATATATATCGTTAGGTTTGCTAAAACTTTTGTTTTTATTTTACATACTGCATAGAATGCAACAACAAAAAAATATCTTTGGAAAATTTTTCCAACAACAAATAAAGTGAGCTCTTTCTTTAAAACATTTAAAAATATTAGCGATGTGTAATAGTTTTGACTATGGCTGAATTTCTTAAAGGCTGTCCATTTTGACCCAATTTAAGTATAAAATTGATTACGTAATTTATGGACGGGACGGGATAGTGGAATTGGTCTACAAGGGATACCACTTAAAAAAAAAACGCGCCGCGATATTTATCTCCGTAGATGGTGTGGAAACAATATCCCAATTCTCAATATTTTACACGCACACACACACACGCACACACAAACACACACGTAGGTATAATATATATAAAAATATATACAAACATACATCCATACATATATAAACACTTATATATATGTATATATGAATATATTGCGCTGTCTAATGTACAAGGTGGTTCAATCACGTGAAAATGCAAAAATTGAGATATTTTTAAAACGAAATCAGCTAGGATTTTAATTCAAAGTGATATTTCATCAGAAAAACATTACAAACACTTGGAGACTTTCAGTTTACGTTGCCATTTTAGGTCAACTTGAAGTTGCTTCAGGAGCAGTGTGAGAAACTCGATATGAAAACAAAGTATTGAAAAACTATTTATAACATAATCTGACTGACAATAACTTGGACACCTCTAATGGAATTTAGGTTTTTTTTTAGAAAAAATAGTCCTGAAATCAATTAGGGCAGAGTGTTTAACTTCCGCATGTCTGTATCAGCATGTCTTCCATCCTCTTCAAAGATGGGAACATTTCTATTGAAATGCTAGAAATTTTTAAGCTAAGAAATGAAACTTTATCCAAAATAACATTCCAGATTTTTACTAAATAAAACTAGAAGAACCTCAAAAAGCGAATTGGCACATTCTTCAAAACTAAACTTTTTATGTTGATGGTTTTTTGTGGTGAATCGTTGGATGGTGGTAAACATATTATTTCTAAAATATTTATATACACTAAGGGAAATAACGCATATTAGCATTATCCACGCCTGAGTATAAATTTTATTAAAATATTTACGTGGATAAATCAAATGTTTTCCTTACAACTCGTTTTTTTCCCGTATTTGAATTTTATTTATACCACACACGTACACACATATTCCATACAAGCAAGCAGCAACAGCATCGCACACGTACACATGTTCCTACAAGCAGCAACAGCATCGCACTCTGTTCCTGCAGTTTATTTCTTGCAGTTGCAACCTTAGTTCTTATAATTCTCATTTAGTTATTGTTGCAAGGGTAATATAGCCGCATGTTTGGCCAGGATTCTTTGTGAGTGCGATTGATGATCGCAAAATAAATTTGTGTAAAGTTAGAGTGACAACCAGACATTTTCTCACGAACGTCTTGCACCGGTTGTCTTTGCCTGCAAATTTTTATGTTTATTTTATTTTTAATTTTTTTTTTCTCTAATGTATACTATTTTGACATTTGGTGCAATAATATTGCAACAACTGTCAAAAGTAGTATAAATTAGAGAACGAAAAAAGAAAATAAAATATGCTACCAAATGGCATTTGATGGACGCAGCTCGTGGGAAATATTCAAATTTTCTTTAAATGCGATATATTTATTTTTAAATAGTAAATACTTGAAAGGATATTAAAAAAAAAAATCGTGCACAATTTTAATATATTTTTTTGATTAATTCTGTTTAAATATTTTAATATTTTATTTAATTGAAAAAGTATTCAAATAAATTGTAAATATTTACGTAGTCGATTTAAGCAAATGCGTTATTGATGCAAAAATGACTCGCTTTTTGGATAAATTAAAAAAGTTTTTGGATAAATTTAATTTTTTTTTTCCCTTAGTGTACTTATAGCCTTGAGCATGAAGGCGTTATATGGACATTAGACCATATTGAAAAAAATAACATGCCCCACATCATCTAATCTCAAGCATTTTTGAAAGAAAATATCGAAAAAAAATTTTTTTTACCGAACGTAGGGGTCGCGCATTTAAGTTTTTCCTCATATCTTCGGCATGTAAAGTCCGATCTTGAAGAATGATAAATCAATGTTTTTGTTTCGAAGAGTCCAACTTTTTTGCTCTAAAGATCGTTGGGGTGAAGCACACCATTCTACACTAAGGGAAATAATGCATATTAACATTATCCACGCCTGAGTATCAATTTTATTTAAATATTTACGTGGATAAATCAAATATTTTCCCTACAACTCGTTTTTTTCCCGTATTTGAATTTTATTTATACCACAAACGTACACACATATTCCATACAAGCAAGCAGCAACAGCATCGCACACTTACACACATACTCCGACAAGCAGCAACAGCATCGCACTCTGTTTCTGCAGTTTATTTTTTGCATTTGCAGTTCTTATAGTTCTCATAGTTCTCATTTAGTTATTGTTTCAGGAGTAATATATTATGCATGTTTGGCAACGAAATTAAATTATGTAGGGTGGAGTGACATCTCGGTATTTTCAGGAATATCTTGGACCGATTGTCATTTACCTGCATAATTTGCTTCTGCCTAAACAATTTTGTACATTACTTTTTCGTTCTGTAATTTATACTATGTTTGACAGTTGGTGCAATATTAGTGAAGCGAACGAAAAAAGTGAAGCGATAATAAATTATACAGGCAATGGCATTTGATGAACGCAATATGAAGAAAATAATACCATAAAACCATTAATAACTAATATTCAATTTAAATATGTTTTTTTTTAATTTCAATATTTTTATTCAAATTTTCTTTAAATGCGATAGTTTATTTTCAAATAGTAAATATTTGAAAGATATTTTAAAAAAATTCGTGCATAATTTTAATATATTTTTTATTAATTCTGTTTAAATATTTGAATATTTAATTTAATTAAAAAAGTATTCAAATAAATTTTAAATATTTACGTAGTCGATTTATTCAAATGCGTTATTGGTGCAAAAATGACTCGCTTTTTGGATAAATTAAAAAAGTTTTTGGATAAATTTAATATTTTTTTCCCTTAGTGTAGTCATCAAGTAAAAAGAACAAACAATACAGTCTAGTGGAAAAATATAAGAGAAAATTTTAAAATAATTCCGTAAATTAAATTTCGGAAAAAAAAACATCTTTGTCAACCAAAAATAGATCAACCGCAGCCATAATTGATATCCAAATGGAAATACCAAACCGGAAATGTCGCAATGATTGCATACAGAGACAAAACCGCAAAAGAACTGAATAGTGGACTGAAATAAAATCATGTCAAGCATTGAATTCCAAGCTGGTATCTTTAATGAGACAAAGAAATTCTCTGCAACTGCGGAAATCTGAGCCAGATGCGAACTTCAACTGCAGTGAGAGAACTTAAACTTGTGCTAGTTTTTGTAACCAACAAACGAAATAATGTTAAAACTGAAAACAATGCAGAATATAATGACGACCGTCATGATGATGGTGATGATGATGTGATGTTGATGGTGATGATGATGTTCTTGACAAACGTGCTCATGTGTCATCAACAGAGTCAAAGCAAAGAAACGACACCCAAATAGCGAAGGCATGTGGCAAACCGGAAGTAGCAATAGAGAATGAGTTGTTTAAAAGTCCTGCAACTACAACAGCAAGTAGTGAGAAAGTCTAAAAGAACTACAGGCAGGCAATCAATTCAAGTTACAAAGGAACAAGTAAAACCAAAGCAATCACGAATTGGCATCGGCGATGCTCGAACAGATGTTGATGGTGATGAACTCGTTGAAGACAGGATGAACACAAAAGCCATAGCAGCAACTGCATTGCTAAAAAAAAAATGTTCCGGAAAATATAGAAGCCGAAATCTAAGGAAGATACTGCCATAAAAAAAAAAGGAAAAAATTGTTTGAAAATCAAAAGGAAGGCACAGACAGAACGAGAGAGAGAGAGAGAGACAAATGAGCTTTGAAAAATGCACTTCCGGAATATCGAAGAATATCGAAGAAGTAGCAAAAGCTCATTACTGCTGGATGGAACAATTTAACACACAAAATTAAGTACTTGCGTTTTGACAAACTAACCTATAATACTAACAAAAATTTTTATAATATTCTATCAAAAATTTATAGAATTTTAGAAGACACTAGCAGATATACCCGTTGTTACTCAGGGAAAAAATGTAAAATTTTGATGGTCAGTCCACGTTTTAATACAAATAATGAAAAATAAGCTGCACGTAATTTAAAAAATCTCATCTATTTCAGTTTATTGTTATTTAAATGAGTTTATAAATTTGCTTGACTTCTTTTATTATGCAAATATTACCATAAAAAAAAAAACAAAATAATTTTTGGAGTGCAAAAATATGCAAAAAAAAATTACTTTTTGTTGCGAAAATTATGGTTTTAAAGATTAAGAATTGAGAAATTTTTGTTTATTTAGAAGACAGTGATTTTTGATTATCAAATGCCAGAAAAAAAACAAAGTTCTTGCCGTAAAATGAATGGTAATATCCAAAAACTAAACTTTCAACTCCATAAAAGTGAAGAAGAAAAAAATCTCAAAATTTATAATTATTCATATAAAAGGTCCACATTTTTTCTGTGGGTTGAAAATAAAGAAATGGCGAGTGGCCGAGAAAATAGATTTGGAGCATAACTATTCTTTAAAAAGAATAAAAATAGCATTTGAAAAGAAAAAAAAATATCTCGTGTAACAACAACGTACACGACAGAAGTAAAACTTCTTAAAAAGTAAAGAATAAGAGAGATTTTAGTGTAAAATAGAGAGAGGAAGTATCTGAAAAGAAATGCAATACAAAATGGAATAAAAAATATTCTGTTTATTCAATATTTACATCGTTATTGATAAATGCTTCAATTGTTAATAATGATATTATTGGGTTGTGATAACTAAAATCCATATTTTCGATATATCGAGAAAAAATTGCATCTATTGTAGTTCCGGATTTTGTTGTTGGCACGTTGGTATTTTTATTTATAGATTCAGATAGTAAGCGATAGAGAATCATTGAATGCAAAATTAACGTTAAAATCTCCACCCAGATTCATGGTAACTTTATCTTCGCTTCTACCGAGAGCACGAGCGCCTATTTGTTTGTACATGCATATGATTGAGACTGCCTACATAGCAGTCATTTTTATGTTTAGGGGTCGTTCATAAACTACGTTACCAATTTAGGGTGGTGGAGGGGTTTTAAAATGTACTACGATCAATAACGATAGGGGGGGGGGGGGTCTCACATATAGCAACGTGTCCAAAAATAAAAAAAAACTTGAAAAAATTGAAATTCTGAAATCAGTTCAAGATTGTGTCCTATATTTGTATTGCGGCTTGTATTTCGTTTCAAAACCATCAATGAATTCTCATAAGTGAGTTTTATTTAATTTAAAATAAATTGGCATAAAAAGTACATACTATTTAAATAAAACAATTTTAAGGAAGCATACTTATAAAAACACTGAACTTGTTGATGTACAGGTGCAGCCTTTACGGGTATTCTCTCAAAGACCAGCATAAAAAATGAGGACACACTTGAACGGGTCTAAATAGAATCCGTTGAAGAATTCTATTTCGAAGAGTCCCAAAAGTTTCCAGCTTCTTCAATTCCAGTGATTGATAGCATCGTCTCTTGGATTGAAGATGGAATAGTTGATAAAAAAAAAAGTTGAAAATCGGTAACGTAGTTTATGAATGAGCCCTTAGTGTCAAGATATTTACATTATCATATTGATATATAGCCACTCCGCCTGCTCGAACATTCGTTCGCTTATATTTAATGACACAGTTAAAGCTTGGTATGCTGGCATCGTCATCATTGTTTAACCACGTTTCTGATAAGAGTTCAATATTTGATTTGCGTATGACAGCATCTGTAAGATCTCCAAAATGTGCTCGGAGGATCTGACAATTAAGAGTATATAAAGATAAACCACTGGTATGAGTCATAAAACCAATTATTTCTTTATCCACTGTTTTCAATCGATTAAGTGAAAGTCTCCGAAACTCTTCTTGTAAATGAGACACACTAACAGATGCTTTTCGACCATGATAAAATGTAGAATCACTTACATTTGTTGTAATATATAATCCGTCAATACTGGTGACACGTAAAAAAGCGACGTAAACTAATGATTGTGAGTGTTTTTTATCATATTCGTAAACAACTTCAGAATACGTGCTTCCCGTAGACTTGTGAATTGTTGTCGCACAAGCACAAACTAATGGTAGATGAGATCGTTTTGCATTGATAGTTTTAATCTTGGTAAGAGGGATTGTTGACGATCGCCTTTCGATTGGTACAGCCGTCTTAGTTATATTATTTGCTGCTATGTGACCAGCAACTTTTTTATAATTTTGTCACCAGTATTGGATGCATCCGGAAAATCGAGCCATACAACGCTGGCTTCTCTAGTATCATCAGTGCGCCATTTGCCGAGCCATCTACCACATCAATTTCAAATGTAACAAATAAATTTTCCCTGCATGCTTTTAGGATGAAAATTAAATGTTTGAAAGGCACTGGTTTGTGTCTGTGATATACTAGAAACGGAGTAGGATGCGTGCAATATTAATTGCATTTTGTTTGCCTTATGAAAACATCAATGTAGAATAATGCTGGAACGTCCGACTCTATTTTGATGCTTTTGACAGTCCAAGGTTCAATGCCTGCTTGTGGCAAAACTTTTATGGTAGACAGTGAACATTTTTATATAAATATTTGATTTTGACATTATTATAAGCTTCACAAATAAAGCCTTGAAAACCTTGAAAATTTTCATATAAATTGAAAACGTCAGATATCGTCACTTTGAAATTTCACTCGCATCCAAAGATGAAGTTTCACTTTAAAAATTAATTTCTTCAAAAAATGACAATTCCATAATTGTTTCGGGAGACAAAAATTCGAAAAACTGTGCCAAACTTTCTTCCCAGACTGACAACTTGAGCCACCATTTCTAAAGTAAATAGATCATGGAATACAATTTCAATGCGAAAAATGAATTAAAAAGGAGAAAAGCGAGTAAAAAATTCCGTTTTATTTTTTTATTTTTTTTTTTTTTTTTTTGCAAAAAACCATGTGTAGCTACTTTTATATTTCATAAATCATATTTTAAGAAAAAAATACATAATTCTACGCCGACTGAGCATTAAAACTTTCCTAGTCCCGCTTCAATAGAAAATACAATTGCTGGATGGTCCCAATTGCTGGATGGTAATGTGTTTAAAATTTTTATTAAAATTATTTTAAATATATTCTTAGAACTTGGTATAGTACATATAACACCTGAAATAAAAATAAATAAAAACATTAGATGTATTAGCAAGAGGTATAGGGTTGAGCAAAGGTAGTTGTCAGATGTTGACGTCTGTCATTTGCTTCTAAAGTCGTCACCGTGCTCAAGTACTCTACCACTCCAGATGCTCATTGTAGCAAAATTGCCACATTTGGGATTGGAAAACCCGCGAGTAATTCATGAGATGCCAAAGACTTCGCAACAGATGATTATTTAATACGGATTGTGGGCGGGAGTCATAATAGGGCCGTACTTTTTCGAAAATGACATTGGAAGAGTAGTTACAGTCAATGTATTGAACAACAGAGACATGATAAAATATTTTGTGTGGACGGAGATGGAGTATCCGGACACAGACGACCTTTACTCTTAACAGGACGGTTCTTAATGCCATACAAGTCACGCAATAATCAAGTTATTGTGCACAAAGTTCCCTGTCGCGTTAATTCACGTTTTGTAGACATCAATATGTCACCAAGATTTTGCGATTTAACGCAGTTGGATGCAATTCTTATTTCGAAAGCAATCATTTATTAAAGAAAACCTAGTAAGCAATGATCTCGACTGGGCCGAAGTAAAAATACCCCCAATGCGGAAGCAAAGTATATTCAAGGTCTTAAGCAGCAAATAAAATGTTTTGTATGAAAGGTAGGAGTGGTTTTCATCCGATTTCGTTGAATTTCATACTCAGAGTGCCCATAAAATATCAATGCTCACTTGCAATTTTTGTGGAATTAAAAGAGATTTAACCGTTTTGATAAAGCCACTTTGTATGAGAGGTAGGCGTGGTTTTCATCCAAAATTAATATCCCCTTTTACGGTTTTTAAATATGGTTGCATAAATATCAACTTAAAACGCTCGCAATACGCTCACTTTTCGCCAAACCTTCACTTGAGGTTCAGTAGGTTGCTATTAGACAAACTTTTAGAAGAACTAAAATTAAAAATAAATCCCGGATAAACGAACAACACTAATTGGCAAATTGACAACTAATTGTAAAATATTACCATTGGATACCAACAACCTCAACACCAACAACAACATTACCAATTTAACAAAATGCAAAGCGTAGCATCTAATTATATGATGCTGATGCAACAACACCAAATATACAACAACAAAATATATCAACCAATAAAATTTCGATCTGGAAACGCAAACAATGGAAAGAAACTAAGTAACTCTACGATTACCACCATTAGCGTCAGAAATCAAAAAACAACTCTTGGCCAACAACAAGAGTAGCACAATTTAAACTTAAATGTGCCAACAACAAACAACATGCTTCGGCGACAGCATCTTGGCTCAGATTACTTTGTTGACAATTGTTGGCAGCACAAGAAGCCGTAAGTAAGTAAAAGCAGTGGCATCAGCAGCAGCAGCAGCAGCAGGTATTAGGCAACAAACAGCATAAAATAAATAGTAAAATAAAAACAATAAAGTAAGAATAAATGAAGAATTAAGAATTAGGTAGGAACAATTCAAGGGCCAACTGAGAAAATCAAGTAACGCTTAGCTGCTTTCCCTGCGGCTGGTTTACAGCTCAGTGGCCACCACCACTACCACCACCTGGATAGATTTAAGCTCTAGCTTGCTTGAGAATTTTGCTTTTCTGCTCTTGTTTTTTACTGTATTATTCTGCTTGTTTTATTTGGTGTTGTTGTTTTTTGTTGTTCGGCGTTTGGTAGGTTCAAGTGTTGCTGGCCATTTATTTTATGCATTTTTAAATATAATTTTTCAGGCCACAGTAATCGGGGATTTTCTTGGACTCTCTGTTATATGCTTGGCTTTCGAGTTGGTTTATGTTTGTGGGGGGGGAGAATTAAGCCAGTAGCCGATAAATTTGAATTTAAGACACTGATATTGCTTTTGCTTAAAAGTTTTTTTTTTAATTTGAAATCGGCAGGGGCAATTTTCCAAGTTTTAATCTTTTTTTTTTACCCCTGAGCTACATATACTGTTAAAAAATATTATCTCATTTCTAATAAATCGAGCTCTTCATAAACTTTGAACTTGGAGAGGTTCATTGATAGATGACAACTTATAAATAAAAAACTTTCTATTTTATACTTCCACGCGTACTGCGTAAGGGGCCGATTAACTTTGTCACTCCGTTTGAAATTTAAAGAAGGAGATGTAATATGTACAGAAAAGTATATCAATCCTTGATCAGCATCATCAGATGAGTCGATTTAACGCATGTCCGTCTATCTATCGCCACGATAGCAGTTGTTATTTTGAAGAAATCATAATGAAATTTGATTTATAAATTTATTTTAATGTAACATTTAATTTTTAAGCAACGTAACACCACCTCCCATACGGATTGACTATATCAAAATGGATAAATATATAAAAATTCCATTAAAAATTGGAAATTTTAGGAATATTTTTAGTTTGAAATTTTTCAAACTTGAAAGATAACAAATCCTACCTTCCAAACTAAGTGAAGCAAACCATAAAAAAGTTCACGAAAATCAATATATTGACTTGATATTTTATACATAAGCTTTGATATTTAAAACGTACCATGAGTTTAAAATTTGGCTAAAATTATTGATCTGACCTCATCAAATTAATAAAACGATTGTTTAGAGTTAGAGTTACAGTTAGAGTTAGAGTGAGAGTTAGAGTTAGAGTTAGAGTTAGAGTTAGAGTAAGAGTTAGAGTTAGAGTTAGAGTTAGAGCAAGAGTTAGAGTAAGAGCAAGAGTTAGAGTTAGAGTTAGAGTTAGAGTTAGAGTTAAAGTTAGAGTTAGAGTTAGAGTTAGAGTTAGAGTTAGAGTTAGAGTTAGAGTTAGAGTTAGAGTTAGAGTTAGAGTTAGAGTTAGAGTTAGAGTTAGAGTTAGAGTTAGAGTTAAAGTTAAAGTTAAAGTTAAAGTTAAAGTTAAAGTTAAAGTTAAAGTTAAAGTTAAAGTTAAAGTTAAAGTTAAAGTTAGAGTTAAAGTAAAAGTTAAAGTTAAAGTTAAAGTTAAAGTAAAAATTAAAGTTAAAGTTAAAGTTAGAGTTAGAGTTAGAGTTATAGTTAGAGCAAGAGTTAGAGTTAACTTGGTGCAAAAAACGTTTGTTTGTGTGGGTAGCTCCTAAATCACTCCTATCACATTTGAAATTAAAAAAAATGTATTTATGTGGAATAGAATCATTCCATTTAAGAATCTCATCACTTATATATTTGTATGATCGGAAAGATACTCCATAGATGCATTCTACATTCATTCCTTCATTCAGTACTCGTATTTATTTTTCAAAGGAAATTCATTTTTAAAATATTTTTTTTTTAAATTTTTGATAAGCAGTAGTTGTTTGTTTTGAGGCTTAAACTTACATATGAACCAATTTGACTTAAAAAATAAATTTAATAATCCTTGAAGAAAACCTTGAAAGGTGCCTACAATATTAAGTTTAAGTAGGGACGTGGTTGTTTTTTAACCCAGAAACCTTTATCAAATATATTTAAACTGGAGAAAATATAAAAAAGCTCAGCCGTTATCAAACCTATGTTTGACAATGATGTAAAAAGAACAATCAAATAAAAACAAAAAAAAAAAAAAAAAGAGGAAACAATATAAATATTCAAGAAAGGTCCGAATGACACTTAAAGGCTCTTAAAACGTCAATGTCAAAGTTTATTACATGTTAGCGATGACAGATGAACAAAAAACAAAGACAAAAAAAAAATAAATGAAAAAAAAGATGAACTCAACAAACCGTTTGCCACAATGTGACCGAACGGATTGGGGAAAGTGTCAATTTGATATTTATTTGATATCGATACGACAATAGCAAGCTGCGATAACAACAACTACAACAACAACAACAACAACAACAACAACAACAACAACAACAACAACAACAACACCAACAACAACAACAATAAGAACAAGAACACGAAGTCTCAGCAAGTATAGCATTATTAATGCTGGAGTAGTTCGAGCCAGTTCACTGCCTCAGACCACCAAGCAAAAGGAGCACTCGCACTGCCAACAGCAACAACAACAGCACCAGTAACAACAACAATACAATTCAAAGCAATAAAGACAGAGAAGCTAGACGTTTAGCACGCTTCGCATAAACAAATAACGCGGCGAACGTCGTTATTTTGCTGATATGTCAAGCAACACAGGCAGCACCAACAACAAAAGCACTAGCAGCAGCAACAGCAACAGCAACATCATATCCAAGAAATTGCAGCAACAGCAAGTATTACAACAACAGCAGCGACAGTCAACAATGTATAGTATGACATGTGCGAGACAGAGCTGAATTCAGGCGCAAACAGCTATATTGTGGACAGCAGTGATTGTGCTAGGAATTGATAAACAATAATTGACAGTTAATATTGACAGTTTTAGAGGCGTTATAGTAATGTTACGGCTACTTGGGGATGAGTTGAGAGTAGGCTGAAGGGGATGGAGACAACTGAGTTAAAAGGAGAGCCTAAGATGTATTGATAAAGTGAATAAAGGTGAGTGGCATAACGTTCTGCTGCATCATCATAAATTTGAAGCACATTTTGGAACAAGCTAAGCAAGTTGCTGATATAATATTGCTCAAACGTTTAACGAATTTAATGCTCGCAATTCTATCAAAGCTATTGAAATAAACTGTCATTTAATATTTTTATTACTTTTGCTCTTTTTGAATACATTGAGGATATTGAGGAAGAAAGTTGGTGAATTGTTATGTAGATTTGATTTAAAAAAAATTGATTTATTTATTCTTGAAGTATTTCAAACGAACGTTATATGGATCGAAAATTAATGTTAGTGAAAATCCAGTAAAAGTAAAAGCCAATACAAAAGTCATAAAAGGGTTTTTTCCTATGACCTTCGAGCTAACAATTAGCAAATAAAGAAGGCCAGGTATTAGATTTTTTGGAATCTTTTAACTAAATTTTGAAATATTTTGAGAATATGTCCTAAACCAATAGTCATATAGATGTCAAAGTACCACCATTGCAAAGGATATTTTTAAAACTTTTAATGGTTACCTTTCAAAATAGATTGAAAACAGCGAGTTCTCAAGAAGTAAATCAAAATTCGACCTCAAACTTTTCTTTCGCGTACTATCAAACAGATAAAATACTGGCATACATTTTACTGTTGACGGCCATTGGAACATAAAGGTCCCATAATTTTACACACCTTTACAGGTTAATTAAATTGTTTTTTTTTTGTTACACTTTTGTTTTGTAATTTGGGGTCGCTGAACTTGCCGGTGTCAGATTCGCGAATTTTCCAGCGGCTGAGGAGTTGTAGTCAAAGGGTTACACTAAGCGTAATTGAGTCAGCGCATTGCGCTACTGAACTAAACTGGTAATGGTGGGAGTTTTTTGCTCTTATATCCAATTCTCAAATAATAATATTAAATTTACTTAATGTACTCAGCTCGCATTATATCTTAGCCAACAATTAGTTATTAAAATTATTGACTAATTTCAACATATATTACACTTTTTCCCTATCCAATACCCAATCCAAAGCACCAAGCAACTCTTCGAACAAAACAATTTTATTTTTTTTTTTTTATTTATTTATTTGAGTTTTTTTGTTATTGCTTTATAAGCGTGCAACGCTTGACTTCAACAATTTGTGTTTAAATTAACGTGTTTTGTTTGGCAGCCTCGAGTGCTGGGTAATTCAACACTTTTTACTATTTGGCTCACATTCGTTTGCTGCAACATGCTGCACATCGTCTATAAAATGACCTTGTCTTCATTTTATTGCTGTTATTTGAGCTTAACATGTATTCGTACTCCGCTTGAGTATTGAACTGCATTTATTTGCACCGCGTCAAGGTTAAGCGGAATATGTGCAAGCAGGGCAATAATTAAATTTCAATAAAATAAGAGTGTGCAAAATATTGAAAATTTTATAAAAACTTTTTAAAGGCACATAGAAAAAAATTATGGCATTTTTGTAATTTCATTGGATATCTTATATATTAATACGCAAACATCGAATGTTGTTGTACACTTTTTCAATATTTATTTTATGAAGAATAAGGGCAATGAAACGTATATCATTCGAAAGGTACTGCGCCATACATGTGCCGAATTAGGTTAGATTTTAAATTGATGCCCTTTGACCCGAAATATTAACGTTGAAAGTTTATATTACATTTGGTTAGGGATCTCAGAACTGGGAAGAGGTAGAATGAAGAATGAAATATCGGATGAAAGGTCTGGCTGCACAATATGATTGAATATTAGAATGGTGACCTTTGACCTCAAATATGAGGGGAAAAAGAGCATTTATTAAATAAAAGCTAAACTGTAAGAGATAGAAAAACATCAGATAAGAGAGAAATTTAGATATTCATAAGATGTGCAAAAAATACTTTGATATTTTTCACCATCATTTACGGTTACTCTACAATAAACACTTTTTCATGTAACAAGTATCAATATATATTGTGATGGTAAAATTGCTTACAAATAGTAAGTTTTGAAAAATTTCCGTTATTTTGACATCAAAATTATTGTGATATCTCGAAAACTATAGATGTTCTCAGTACAACGTTTTTTGTATGAAAAATACTTCAGTGGCCAATATAACACCAAACAGTAGCTATGGCCAATATATTAACTCATCTTCTTTAATTCTTATCGATGAAATTTCCATGTGCCCACTCCAAGCTTTAAAAATAATAGACAAATTACTTAAGGATTTATGTACGGATGAAACTAATAAACAAAAACCATTTGGAAGTAAAACTATTCTTTTGTGCGGTGATTTTTGACAAATTTTGCCAGTTGTTCCACATGGATCTCGTGCAATATTACTCGAAAATTGCGTTACAAGTTGGAATGAATTCACTTCATTTCATCATGTTACTCTAACTCAAAACATGAGGACCTTACCCCATGAAGTACACTAAGGGAAATAACGCATATTAGCATTATCCACGCCTGAGTATAAATTTTATTCAAATATTTACGTGGATAAATCAAATGTTTTCCTTACAACTCGTTTTTTTCCCGTATTTGAATTTTATTTATACCACACACGTACACACATATTTCATACAAGCAAGCAGCAACAGCATCGCACACTTACACACATACTCCGACAAGCAGCAACAGAATCGCACTTTGTTCCTGAGTTTATTTCTTGCATTTGCAGTTCTTACATTTCTCATTTAGTTATTGTTCCAAGAGTAATATATTATGCATGTTTGGCAAAGAAATTAAATTATGTAGGGTAGAGTGGCAACTCGGTATTTTCAAGAATATCTTGGACCGGTTGTCATTTACCTGCATAATTTGCTTCTGCCTAAACATATTTTGTACATTACTTTTTCATTCTGTAATTTATACTATGTTTGACAGTTGGTGCAATATTAGTGCACCAACTGTCAAAAATAATATAAATTAGAGAACGAAAAAAGTGAAGCGATAATAAATTATACAGGCAATGGCATTTGATGAACGCAATATGAAGAACATAATACCATAAAACCATTAATAACATATTCAATGTAAATATGTTTTTTTTAAATTCAATATTTTTATTCAAATTTTCTTTAAATGCGATAGTTTATTTTCAAAAAGTAAATATTTGAAAGATATTTTAAAAAAATTCGTGCATAATTTTAATATATTTTTTATTAATTCTGTTTAAATTTTTAAATATTTAATTAAATTAAAAAAGTATTCAAATAAATTTTAAATATTTACGTAGTCGATTTATTCAAATGCGTTATTGGTGCAAAAATGACTCGCTTTTTGGATAAATTAAAAGAGTTTTTGGATAAATTTAATATTTTTTTCCCTTAGTGTAGAATTTGTAGAATTTTTAAAACAAATTGGTAACGGAGTAGCAAGGGAATTCCCTCAGTTTGATGAAAATATTGTTTAATTACCACAGCAGTTAGTTGGAGGTCATAAAAATATAATCAATGATATTTATGGCAACATTTCGGAAAACATTTATTTGGAGCGCATTTTAAATTCAGTTGTCTTAGCGCCAAAAAATGAAGATTGCGCAATAATTAACAACGGTATACCCAATCGTATGCCAAGGGAAAAATCAACTTATTACAGCTATGATAAAATAATGTGTGATAATGACTTCGAAATTAATAATTATCCCAAAATTTTTTGAGCTCCCTGCCTGTAAGTGGTTTGCCACCACATATGTTAGAATTCAAGGTAAATTGTATTGTTCTCCGCATTAGAAATTTAAATATAAAGTAAGCATTAGTTAATGGAACAAGAATGCGTGTAAAATGTTTACATAAGAATGCTATTGATTGCGAAGTTTAAACAGGGTTCGCACGATATACGCGTATTCTGATTTCGAGTATAAACTTAACATATTGCAGCACTTTTCTACCATTTCAGTTTCAAAGAAAACAATTTCCAATTATCCTTGGATTTGCAATGACTATTAATTAGTCTCAAGGGCAAACATTCGAAAAAGTCTTATTAAGACAGCCAGTTTTTACACATGGTCAATTATATGTCGCAACAAGTAGAGTTAGATCTTTTGATAGCTTAAAGTTTTATGATTCTGAACATAGAGAACTAGGTCATTTGGCGAATGATGAGAGAGTATTCACAAAGAATATAGTTTATACGGAAGTTTTTAGTCATTGAACCCACCTCATAACTATTGATTTTTTTGAAATAGAACCATACTTTTTGTTTTAAGTTAATTATTTTGTCGGAAAAATTTTAATTAATGATTTAAAACGAATTTCAAATTTTGATTTCATTTTTGTCACCTCTTCTTTCTTCTTGCCCTACCTCAAATTTTCCTAATGGCGTCAAGGTAAGAATTTAAAATTTGTATAAAATTAAATTACAATATCTTTTTTAATGTTGGCTGAATTTCGGCCACAGGAGATACTAGTTTGTATAATTCTTTAAAAATATATTTTTCAATAACTTCAATAACTCTTTAATTGTAAAACAGCAGGTTTCTTCACAAAACAAACAACCAACAGGCTAGACAGCTGATTAGTTAGCCGCTACAGCAACTCATCAGAAGTCATCTGTAGCTTCTGTACTCCACTCACATTAAAAAGCCCAACTTTTGCAGAACACATAAGGAATTACAGTGGCGAGCAAAACTTGCTATATGTTTGCCACTGTCATGCATTTTTGACTGCTGTAGAGCCATTTTTCAATATAATCAACCAAATTTACAGGTTTTATACTTCATTTATTAAAAAATAAAACGTATTAGTTCAAGTTTGCAGAGTGCATAAAAATAAAAAAAAATATAACAAAAATAACAAAAAATTCTATTTAGCCAGTTTTGCACGTCGGTAAATTTTATTACATAAAATATAAAATTAATGTTTTGTCCGAAGTCCTTTGGCCTTAATGACGTTATTAATACGTCTTGGCATGCTCTCGACCGACCAGTTTTTCAATAGTCGCATGTGGAAGATCACGACATTCCTTATGAAGTCTTGACCATAGCTCGTCGATGTTATTTGGCGCCATTTCGTAAGTTGTTAGCCTTTTTTTTGGAATAGCCCACAAATTTTCAATCGAGATTAAATCAGAACTGTACTGGCGATTGTAAAAGCTGAAAGTCCACATTTTTTAGCAACTCTTGAACAATTTTCGATTTATGCTTCCGATCCCGGTCCTGCTGATATCATCTCTTCTGTTGGATATGCACTTAGGTGAACGACTTCGGGCAAATTAGTCTATAACATGTTCAGGTAGTCCTTTTTTTTTCATTATACCGAATATTCTTACAAGTGGGCCAATATGACACCATGTAAAACAGCCTCACACTATAAGGCTACTACCGCCATATTTCATCGTTTGTTTAACTTGGATCTTCTGTCGTTTTTCATGGGTTCGGTGCTAGTAATATTGCTTCCCATCTGACTGTTACTGGTTAATACGGGTCTCATCAGACCATATCACACGTTTCCAATCATCGACACACCAATGTTTGTATTTTTTGCAAAAATTCAACCTCGCTTTTACGTTTATGTCATAGGTACAATGCTAGCTTTTGTGGCTTGATGGCGGCCTTCAACCCAATTTTTTCAAAGCTCTGCGTGCTGTCCACTCACGTACTGGCTTTTCAATCTTTTGTGCAGCTTCTTTTGGTGTCTTAGCTACTTGTTGAGTTAATAAGCGCTCCATGGCTCGAGCATCTCTGACCGAAAGTATATTGGGGCGATTTTTTGTAACCTTTGAAGCCTTTATATTTCGTCATTTCAGTTTGATGGCATATTTGTAAGCTTTGTGCTATTTCTCTTCATGAACGATCGTTTTCAGTCATTGAAACAATTTCATCTTCAGCCTTTTTATTAATCTTCCTCATTTTGATAAAAATATAAAAACAGTCTTTATAATTTAAACGACTTAGCAAATTGACCCCGAATCAATTAAACACGATTTATTCGTTTAACTTCTTTTTGTTTATCGCAAATAAAGCAACAGTTAATTTCAGCAACAAAAACAAAATGCCAAGGATAACGGTATAAATAATGAACCGACGCTTACAAATTTGAACACGTGCAAAACTGACAAAATATAACTTTTTGTTATTTTTGTAATATCTTTTATATTTTAATACATTTAGCAAACTTGAACTAATATGTTTTATTTTTTAATAAATGAAGTATACAACCTGAAAATTTGGTAGCTTTTTATTGAAAACTGACTCTACAGCAATCAAAAATGCATGAAAATGCCAAACATTTAGTCAGTTTTGCTCGCCACTGTATATGTGCCTTTCCCACATTAATTCACACATTGTTTTTCTCACAAATTACAGTCGCTTCCATATCGCATTGATTTCGCTTTGATCGCCTGTCGCCATAGTTGCAGCTGCTGCATGAAATTTATTCTATACTGGAATTTACAAGCTTCGAGTGGTCTTTAAGTTGTGTTCTTTCCATGACAAGCAGTTAGTGCAAAAATGTTGTTCAGTGTTGCAGTAACATTTGACATCATGCTGCAACAAACAGGCTGATGTTACAACATAGGTATTGTCCACTTTTTGTAAACTCCTTAACCTTAAAATAAACTAAAAAGTAAACTTTAAATTTTCTGGGTAGAGACTAGCATAAAAACTGTGCTTCAAAAGAGATTTTTTCTTCATGTATTTCTTCTTTGTAGTGGTTGTTGTTGTTGTTGTTTAAATATGCTTCTGTTGATATGCAAAACTTGCCGGTATCATGTTCAAAGGAGTTTTTGCTCTTGTCAGTTGTTTAACATGAACGGATTTTCGTCTGTTTTTTGTTAAGTGATTGAGTGACTGATTTTTTGTCCTTTTATTGTATCACGGTTTTTTATTTTTTTTTTTTGTTGTGCAAAAAATCAATGTTTGTAGCAGACTTGATGCAAAATTATGTTAAAAATGAAATCAAGCTTATGACGAAGTAGCTCTTAGCGATAGTTTTTCATCTAACTGTATAAAATAATATGCAGAACGCATATATTTTTTAATTTTTTTCCCTTCATTCCTTATTAACTGCACTATATATATATATATATATATATATATATATATTATATGTGTATCAGATATACTTAGCTTAGCTAAAAAAAGGATTGTGTAGCAAAAGTAATTGACATATGACATGACATATTTTTATATAAGTAGTAAAAAATTATTACGATTTTTATATAAGTATAATGAAAAAATTTAGTGGTAATGTGTTGAATATAACATCCAACAAATGTCCGCCTCCAGTCTACTGGCTGACGTTCGCCTTATTGACGAAATTTCCGATGAAATTTGTAACAAATGTGGTCTTATTTCGTCATTGGAGCGTTGAAGTTCTTCCTTGAGTTGTGGGGTGGTATTTGAAGTTATTTCTTAAACTGTGAGAGGTGGTCTTTAGGTAATGTGTGTCCACCATGTTGGAGAGTGCTGTTAAAAATCGATGTCTTTCACATTCATGCAAAAAAGTTTGTTGTCTTAATCCTTGTGTTAATCCTTGTTTAAACTTATGTTCCAATCCATGTCAATATTAATGTGCTAGACCTTGCTTGAATCCATTACCATAGCCTAGTACCATTTTTTGCCGCAGCCCTTGGGTAAATCTTAGTGTCCTAGTTCTTGCTCTAAGCATCCAAGTCTATATTCTTGTCCCAATCATTGTCTGAGTTCTTGTCTTTATCCTTGTGGTCACTTTTTTATTTTTTTTTTATTGATTTTTTATTTCAATGTCAATGTCAATGTCAATGTCAATGTCAATGTCAATGTTAATGTCAATGTCAATGTCAATGTCAATGTCAATGTCAATGTCAATGTCAATGTCAATGTCAATGTCAATGTCAATGTTAATGTTAATGTTAATGTTAATGTTAATGTTAATGTTAATGTTAATGTTAATGTTAATGTTAATGTTAATGTTAATGCTAATGTTAATGTTAATGTTAATGTTAATGTTAATGTTAATGTTAATGTTAATGTTAATGTTAATGTTAATGTTAATGTTAATGTTAATGTTAATGTTAATGTTAATGTTCATGTTTATGTTAATGTTAACGTTAACGTTAATGTTAATGTTAATGTTAATGTTAATGTTAATGTTAATGTTCATGTTAATGTTAATGTTAATGTTAATGTTAGTGTTAATGTTAATGTTAATGTTAATATGGCGTCCGTCGCGCAGTTGGTTAAAGTACGTGGCCGCTATGTCAAAGAACCTGTAGACCCAGGTTCGAACCCCAGCAGCGACAAAATTATTTGAATTAAAATAATTTTTCTGTACGGCCGCCACCTCTCTGCAGACAATGGCAAACCTCAGAGAGTAATCAAAACGACATGTAAAGCTTCTTGAGAACGAGAACATTCTGTTCATCGCCGTTCGGAGTCTGCGTTAAACATGTAGGTCCAGTTCTCGGTCAATTGTGTACAAACTTAATAACACGCACAATACAATTGATCATAAGAAGCTAGGTCAAAGTCCTTTCAAGGGCTGAAATGGCCAGTTATTTATTTTTTTTTTAATTTTAATGTTAATGTTAATGTTAATGTTTATGTTTATGTTTATGTTTATGTTTATGTTTGTGTTTATGTTTATGTTTATGTTTATGTTTATGTTTATGTTTATGTTTATGTTTATGTTTATGTTTATGTTTATGTTTATGTTTATGTTTATGTTTATGTTTATGTTTATGTTTATGTTTATGTTTATGTTTATGTTTATGTTTATGTTTATGTTTATGTTTATGTTTATGTTTATGTTTATGTTTATGTTTATGTTTATGTTTATGTTTATGTTTGTGTTTATGTTTATATTTATGTTTATGTTTATGTTTATGTTTATGTTTATGTTTATGTTTATGTTTATGTTTATGTTTATGTTTATGTTTGTGTTTATGCTTATGTTTATGTTTATGTTTATGTTTGTGTATCATCAAGTTTCTCTTAACACATATACTCAGCAAGTAACAATTCCAAGCCAATGCATTTGGTAAAAATGTTTTTTTTCAACTTTTTTTTTAAATCTGTGAGGTAAAACGTAAAAACATATCAAGTAAAATAAAATCAAAGAACATTTAAAAAAGATATAAAAATTCAAAGTTTCTAGAGGTCAGACCTCCTTAGCGCAACGGATGCGGGTGGCCTGAATAATTTTCACATTCTATGTACTTAAAATAGATCACTTGTAATATTATTATTTGGTGACAAAGTTATTTTAGGAGTTCTTGACGGAACGAATCAAAAGAAGATTGTTAAATCGGACTTAATGATTTCAATTTGAATTACAGGGTACAAAAAGGCAGAACTGCAATTTTTACAATTTTATCAAAGTAATTTTAAATATTTTTAATTTTTCAAATTAAATTATTGAGTCTCAAAAAACGTATTTCCAAAAATATTCCAAATAATGTTTTAAACCATTCATAAATTATTCATACTAATTGTTGCAATTTTTACAGCTATTTCATCGTTTCACAATCAGATCAGCAGCAACAACTTGCCGAACGTTTGAGCAATTTTAGACGCAAACAGCAGCAACAGCAACAAATAGCTATAGACACAACCTTATCAGCGGACAACGATTGCGGCAAAAACGTCAGACTACCCGGTGATAATAGGTCAACAACGAAACGTTGGGGATTATCAACTCCGCAAGCAGAGCAGCAGCAGAGCAAAAGCGCCGTTGTACGAGCGACTAGCAATAAAATAAGATGCAATAAAAGCAACGCGACAGCAAATAAAATCATCGATAACGATGTCAATTTGGTGAAAAACCATTCAATAATTTACAACAAAGTTAACAATAACAACAATACATTTAATAAGAACAACAACAACGACAAATACCATAACAGCAATAAAAACAACGACAATTTTTTTACAAATAAAAATTGCAATTTAGTCACTAGTGAAACGCTCGAGAATACACAAGTCGATGAACAGCCGCCATTAAGCGATACTTTCAAAACTAAAAGAGTTTTACACAAAAGACGTCAACGTTTCATAAATGCTACGTGCACGAGAGAGGCAAAAGTCGATTTAAACCAGTCATCGGCAGCGGGCGCATTATCACCAACTTGGTTGTGGATTTTGACTCTGCTGCATAAGATTGGCCTGCTGACCATTCGCGATTATGCTGCAGATATCGTGAAGCCATCTGCAAAAGTTCAACAACATAAGGATAGAAGTCCAAATATTCCTTTTGGTGAACAAGTCACAAAAGCAGCTGATCAACGGACAGACGTTGACTCACAAACAGGACTCATGATGGCCCTACTGCGTTCGATGAAGCTCAAGGAGCGACTCGCTATTAGTCTAGGCGCTACACTTATTCTACTGACGTTACTGCTGGTTGTCGATGTTCAGATGGATTTTGGCGTGACAAATCGTCATTTGTTGCCTTCACAGCAGCATCAGCGGATACGCTATGTGAATGATAACGATGGAAATGGCGTGTTTCGGGACTTTAAACGGAAATTTCTTCAGAAGAGGTGAGTTCAACCTATTTAGTTAATATTAGTTATTCAAATAAGACTTATTTATTTTTAAAGTACAATGGAAAATAAAATAAGGAAATTAATTGTAAATAACAACAAATTGTTCCTTATACCGATCTATGATACGAGTATAGGTTTAAAGAAAATAAAAATTAAAAACTAAAACTAAACTATAATATTGAAAACAAATTTGAGCTTTAGGCCAAGTATGTTGACAATAAGACAACATGAAGACAAAGAAGGCAACAACTAACAACAACAACAACAACAACAACAACAACAACAACAACAACAACAACAACAACAACAACAACAACAAAAACAACAACAACAACAACAACAACTGCTCTGTATAGAGCAAATCACACAGCAGACTAGACGGACTGTTTCAATGGCCGCTACATCAACTGAGTTAAGGCTATGCGATCAAGATTAACATTGACACAGGGTGCATCATAAGTAGATAAGAACTTAGTTACTAATGTAAAAGCGTTCTCTCTGTCAAAATAAACTTCCGGGTAACTTTGTCCGCATATAGGCAGTATAAGTAAAACCTAAGTAGGTTGAGTGGATCAAAGTGAAAAGTCATGCAAGACTACTGATGAGTTGGTGTAGCGGCCAACGAAATAGTCTGTCTAGTCTGCTGTGTGATTTGCTCTATACAGAGCCATTGTTGTTGTTGTTGGTTGTTGCCTTCTTTGTTTTCATGTTGTCTTGTTGTCAACACACTTGGCCTAAAGCTCTAATTTGATTTGAATATAAATAATGAAAGGTTCTATTCAAATTTAAGACTGAATTATAATAAAAAACTTAAAGTTAACATCATACGAAAATTAAAAATTAAAACATTATTTAAAATTTAATAAACTTATGTACGTAGAAACTAATAGACTCATGCAATAGTCGAAATGCAACGGTGTTGCATTGAATTATTTCTTCGTTAGAAGATGCGCCAGTAAGGATTTATATAAGGCTTTCTGGCAAAAAAAAAAAATATTTTTTGATATCGTCAGGTAGCGGAGACAGCAGCTTTAGCAACAAAAATTAATATTGTTGCATTGAATTAATTCATCATAATTGATTTATTGTTGCATCATAACATAATTGATTTACTTTTTAATATAGTCTTTCTAAAAAGTCCTATTTCATATACTGACAAGAGTAAATTAAATATGTTTTAATACAATTTCGAAAAGTTTCATGTTAATAAGACAAATAAGAAGAACTTCAGAGTTATACAATCACACCAAACTAATCATACCATGCCATACCATACTATATCGTATCATACCATACCATACCAAACCATATCGTACCATACCATACCATACCATATCGTTCCATACCATACCATACCATACTATACCATCATTCCATGATTATCATACCACCATACCATACGATCATAAAACTATGTGATATGTAGAATTTTGTGTCAAAAACATAAATATATAAGGAAAATAAATGCAATACAGAAATATACTCTGCGAACTCTTTATTTCTTGGTGAACACACTGTTTTCTACACAGGTATCACTGCAATCTGTTCTTATGCGCTTAATCAAAGAGTGTATAACCAGCGTAATGTTGTACATTACTCGGATGAACCATGCAGTTGAAAAGCTACTGTGTGCATAGTATATTATAATTATTTAATTTTGACTAACACTATATTAAAAACTCGCTGAAGCGTTTCACGGCGAAGTGTTTCATCGGCGAATTGATTCAACGGTTTTACTCCCCATCGCGGCTAAGGAAGATTCACTTCAATAAAAATTTCATTATGTCAAGAGACTCCTATGGGAACCGCTTAATGCAATAGAAAAACACCACCATTGCATGTATTCGTTGCATGGCGCTACGATTAATGGGAATGCAACACAGAAAAGCAAAAGCAAAACTAAAAGCAAAAGCAAAAACAAAAGCAAAAGTAAAAGCAAGAGCAAAAGCAAAAGTAAAAGCAAAAGCAAAAGTAAAAGCAAAAGCAAAAGCACAAGCAAATCCAAAAGCGAAGCAAAAGAAAAAATTAAATTTAAAATTAATACAGAGATTGGGACAAAGAATATTACAAGAATAAAAACAAGCATAAGGATTAGGATAAGGATAAGTTTAGAGATAGAGATAATTATATGAACACGAAAATGGACGGGATCAGGATACATTGTAACGTCAAAATACATACATGTGTGTAAATGACACAGCCAACTTAATTTTTTGTAGAATCATGGTTTTTCATCTTATAAAACGAAAATAAAAGTAAACACAGCTTTGAAAGAGCAAATTCTCTTGTGCTCAAAATAATGCGTGGTTAGAATAGAAACCACCCGATTCGATTTAGCCATGTAAGTCTGTCTGTCTGTCTGTCTTTAATCACGATTACAGCTGAGTTTTAGAGCTACCATCACTAAATTCGATATATAAGCTTGTATCTGAAATATAAAGATCAAATTCGAAAATGGGCCAAATCGAATGAATACCACGCCTACCTCCTAAGCAAAGTGACTTTATCAAAAAGTTAAAATCTCTTAGAATTCCACAAAAATTAGTATATGGAAATTAACTTTAATATTTAATATGTACTCTGAGACCAAGGGCGTAGCCAGGGGGAAGGCAAGGAAATTATTTATTAAATCGATGGCTTTGAAAGTAATTTCTATACGTAATTCCTTTTTAAGATGTGGTTCTTGCTTTTTCTTTGAATCTAGATATGGTAAAAAGATATGGTAAAGATATGAAAGATATGGTAAAAAGTAATTTGTAAGGTCTTTCCCCCCCCCCCTAATTTTCATCCTGCCTACATCAACAAAATCGAGTGAAAACCACACCTACCTTCTATATAAAGTGACTTTATCAAAAAACGTGGCGTCCGTGGCGTAGTTGGTTAAAGTGCGTGGCCGCTATGTCAAAGAACTTTGGAAACCCAGGTTCGAACCCCAGCAGCGACAGAAAATTATTTGAATTAAAATAATTTTTCTGTACGGCCGCCACCTCTCTGCAGACAATGGCAAACCTCAGAGAGTAATAAAAATGCCATGTAGTGCTTCTTGAGAACGAGAACATTCCGTTTATCTCCGTTCGGAGTCGGCGTTAAGCATGTAGGTCCGGTTCTCGGTCAATTGTGTACAAACTTAATAACACGCACAACACAATTGATCATAAGAAGCTAGGTCAAAGTCCTTTCAAGGGCTGAAATGGCCAGTTATATCTATATCTTCTATCTATACTATTATATAAAAGAAGACTCACGTATGTTCGGCTGCGAAAAGCTTGAGAATGGCAGGCGCTATTTCAAAAATTATTTTTCTCTAGGATAGCTATAGTGCCCAGTTGGGACATGGGATATATAAATATAATAACCATTGTTTAAATAATTAATTAAAATTCAAAGAGAATAACCATACAATTTCTTTATTCTTATTCTCAGAGAGAAAACATTTTCTCATTAAAGCTCTGTGCATCTCAAAAAAAGGTTGTGCCCAAAGCTAATAAGGTAGAACATATGTATATGTAATACTTCTGTATTCCAACTCTGAAATCGAAGAGAGACAGCCATAACAACATTAGATGTTGCTGTTTGTGTTAGTATATTTGAATATATGAAAATTACTACACAAAAAATAAAAAGTCACACCGTCACAGGGGCGGTTGTTATGAAAACGTTTGCCCCAAACATATAAGAAAACAAATCATATTTTTTTTTCCTAAATCACTATTATATTACAATTATAAGAACGCCTGAAATATGATTAAATTTAAACAAACAAAATTTTAATCAAAAAATTCAAACAACAAAAATTTCAAATAAAAATTATTGACAATGGAAGCACAGCTCCTGAGTTTTTTTTATTTTGAAATTTAATTTCCTCTATATATTTTCTCGCTCATATAACAATATATCAGCACTCTAATGTTGACGAATATATGAGATAGAACAATATGTCAAAATCGCTGTGAGACAAAAGCTCTATTTTCAAACTCTTTTTGAGCATCATATATAAAAGTCAACAACCCAGCAGGAAAATGAGAATTGATTAAAAAAAAAAAATCGTAAATGGAATAGATTCTTGTGCTTACATTTTAGAACGTATTCCAAAGAATATATAAATTAAAGCAAAACATATGAATTGGAATATATCAATCAAAAGTTTATATCAACCAATATATCAACGAATATATCAACCAAACAAATTTTGGCATAAGTGAGAAAAGCAACAGTCTGTTTTGATTTGTTTTCTCATTTCCGAAAATGAATACTTTTTATTTAAAAGAATACATTAAAAAAGTGAATAAAAGAATCGATTTCTGTAGCTATTCATATGGAAGCGAGAAAAGAATGTACTACTATTTGTAGGACGTCAGCGTCCCACCGGCAAAATGAAAATGGATTCTAGAAACAAAAATCGTAAATAGAATGAATTCTATTGCTAACATTTTAGAATGTATTCCAAAGAATATATACATTTATAGCAAAACCTATGAATTGGAATCTATCAAGCAAAAGTTTACTGATTCGTTTTTATTCCAGCCATAATCGATTACGACCCATATAATTATTTCTAATATATAAAATGTTTTTAGATTCCTTGCTTGCTTTTTTGATAAGTGAAAAACGAACTAATTCTAAAACAAATTCTGGTATAAGTGAGAAAAGCATCAGTCCGTTTTGATTTGTTTTCTTATTTTTGAAAGTTAGTACATTTTATTTAAAATAATCATATATGTAATACTTATATATTGGCAGTACTGTACTGTGATATACCCGAAATTGCGGCGTCCGTGGCGTAGTTGGTTAAAAGTCCGTGGCCTCTATGTCAACGAACCTGGAGACCCGGGCCGACAAAAAATTATTTGAATTAAATAGATTTTTCTGTACGGCCGCCACCTCTCTGCAGACAATGGCACACCTCAGAGAGTAATCAAAATGCCATGTAAAGCTAATTGAGAATAAGAACATTCCGTTCATCGCCGTTCGGAGTCGGCGTTAAACCTGTAGGTCCGGTTCTCGGTCAATTGTGTACAAACTTAATAACACGCACAACACAATTGATCATAAGAAGCTAGGTCAAAGTCCTTTCAATGGCTAAAATGACCAGTCATTTATTTATTTTTGGTTTTTTTTTTATGTACTCAAAATTTAATTTTATAACAAAAAAAACTCAGGAGCGGTGCTTTCATTGAAAAATTTCATTTAAAATTTCTGTTGTTTCAATTTTTATGGTTTAAATTTTGTTTGCTTGAATGTTTCTTTTTAAATTTTTATCATATTTCACGCGTTGGTCTTATAATTGTTTTATAATGGTGCGTACCTATGATTTATGCAAAACAAATATGTATGCTTTGTTTTGTTTTATGTTTAGGTAGACATTTTTCTTAACAACCGCCCCGTTGACGTATAGTAGTAGTATATTCAAATATACTAATACAAACAACAAAATCTTATGTAGGCTATCTCTCTTTGATTTCGTAGTTGAAACTCATTAAAAATTTAGTTTGCTGCTGTTATCTGCCTAAGGGCTTGCCTTTAACAATAAGAAGTCGATGGTTCGAGTTCAAGTTCGTTTATTTCTATATAAGAAACAAATTACAATTTCATTCAAATAAAGAAAAAAAATGTGCTTACCGCAGTGTTCTCACCCTTGTAGCGACAGATAATGAAGTGAAAAAATATTAAAACTAATAAAGTAAACTGACAAATTATTCAAACTAATAAAATAAAATTATAAGTTGTTCAAAGTAATGAAGTAGTATTTCAGTTTGTTGAGAGCACAGTTAAAAGGTGAAATTTAAGGACCGTTTTGCAATAATCCCTCCCCTGTGAAGCAACCCGCTTCACCATCAACCAAGTCCAAAACGGCTAACTTAGATGCAGCTCGTCGTAACAATTCAGTTGCTGTGCGTACGTCGGCTTGTCGAACAACTCCATCGGCGGCTTTGTACACCTTTTCAACCCGTCCTCTACGCCAGTCTCTTCTGGGCAAGTTGGCGTCACACACGAAGACCAAGTCCCCTTCCTTAAGTGGCTTTGAAGGTTGACACCATTTAACTCGACGTGTTAAAGTCGGTAAATATTCGGCAATCCAGCGTTTCCAGAACCTGTCTCTCAGTTGGCGCGCTATACGCCACTGTTTGCGAATTGTGTCGAATTTTTCGGGTGACTCCCTTACGTCAGGCGTATTAGCGGTGTTGGCGGATCCAAGTATAAAGTGGTTGGGTGTAAGTGGCTCGTTTTGGTCTGGCGTGATTGGCAGATGTGTAAGTGGTCGGGAGTTCACGACGTTCTCTGCCTCAATAATGAAGCACGCTAGGGTGTGTTCCCGAGGCACTGTTTCCTTAACAGTGTGCTTGAGCACGCGCTTAACGCACTGCACCATCCTCTCCCAGATTCCACCTTGCGAAGGATTGCCAGGGCAGTTGAAGAACCACTCTACGCCTCGCGATGACATATCGTTTTGTATCCGCACACAATCGAAGACTTCCGAGAACCGCTTAGCTTCGTTGTCCGCACCGATGAAATTCTTACCGTTATCCGATCGAATCCTTGAGGGCACACCACGGCGATTGATAAAATTTCGAATTGGTATGATGCAGGAATCCGTGGTCAGGTCATGCACCATCTCTAAATGAATGGCGCGCACTGTTAAGCACGTAAATAGTGCCACCCAACGTTTCTCAGTTCGCCGTCCAACAGCAACCAATAATGGGCCAAAATAGTCAACTCCGGTAAACGTAAATGGCCTTACGTATGGTGTAAGGCGATCCTTCGGCAAAGAACCCATGAGCGGTGCAACAGGCATGACTTTGGCGGCTTTGCACACAAGGCAACAGGCAATAACTGTACGCAAAACTTGTCTGACTCGCGGGATCCAAAATTTACTCCGAATCTCGAATATAGTTGCTTCAGCATTTTGGTGATGCATCCTCTGGTGGTGATGGTGGACCAATAATTTAGTGAAATGGTGGCTGGAGGGCAAAATGATCGGTCGCTTTGAATTGTATGGTAGCCAGCTGGCAGCGTCAATGCGACCAGACACTCGCAAGACGCCGTGTTCATCGATATATGGTGACAAATTGAAGAGAATACTCTTTGGCGGCGGTGGATTTTTTCTTTCAATCAGGTCCATCTCTTCAGCAAATACTTCTCTTTGTACTAGGCGACATAAGAGGTCTTCTGCAGCATTCAGCTCAGCTACTGTTAGTCCGTATCGTTGATTGTCGCTTTTCCGTCTCTTGCAACGATCCGCAAATCGTATAACCCATCCAACAGCTCGCTTTATTCTTGCAAAGGATGAAAATTTAGTAAAATCAATGAATTTTGTATTAAAAACAAAAAGAGCAATTTTCGGGCGAATTATTTCTTCTTCTTCTTCCTGGGTTACTGTTCCCTCAGGTGATTTTGGCCACTGATCTTCAGTGCTTGACAGAAAACTAGGGCCAAGAAACCAACGTGCTGATGGCCCAAGATCGATCCGGCTTTGGGGTCGCGTTGCTTCGTCAGCTACATTTTCACCAGTTGGCAGCCATCTCCACTGCTCGGGCTTAGAAGCGGCTAGAATTTCGGCAATCCGATGGGCTACAAATGGTTTGTAGCGCCGATGCTCACTTTTTATCCAATTGATGACTGTTTTGGAGTCGCTCCAAAACACGCATTGATCAATTTTGAGGGTGTGTTCAGCCAAGATCGTCACCATTAAGCGAGTACCAAGCACAGCGGCTTGCAGCTCAAGGCGTGGGATGGTCAGCGTCTTGAGTGGAGCGCCCTTCGCTTTTGCACACACGAACGATGTTTCCACTTCCATAGCCGCGTTGACGATTCGCCAGTATGCTATTGCTGCAAACGCTTCACCACTCGCATCGACGAATATGTGGAGCTGCAGTTCTTGCGGAGCTCCACCTCTGAAGTAATGACGTGGTATTCGCATATGGACAACCTCAAGCATCTGCTGGCGAAATCTCAGCCAGCCTTCATTCACATCATTTGGAAGCGGCTCATCCCAACCAATGCTTCTTCTCCATACTTCACGTAAAAGCAGCTTCGCGGCGATAGTCATGTGGGACAAAAAACCCAAAGGGTCGAATATGGACATCACGATACTTAGGAGTTCTCGTTTCGTTGGGGAGCGCTCTCCATCGATGATCTTCTTATCCACGTAATTGAATTTCAGCTCGAATTTGAATTCATCGTTTGTTGGCTGCCAGAACATGCCAAGTACCTTTTCCGAGGCTAGAGTGTCTTTGCTCCTGATCACCAAATTGGACTCACTGCCTCCCAATGCGGCAATAACTTCCTTTGAACTTGAGATGAACTTGACCAACTCGAATCCTGCGTCAGCGTGGATTTCGCGAACCTTTGTTGATATCTCGATGGCTTGTGTTATTGTTGAGAAACTATCAACGAAGTCGTCAACATAATGAAAGTCCAAAATTGCTTTCACAGCACGAGAATCTTGATTTTGATGCTCAATGGCGTTGATTGTCTTGATGTAATTTGCTGAGCATGGGGAGCATGCAGCTCCAAATGTCATAACTGACATTTCATATACATCTGGTGGCCTCTCAAACTCAGTGCCACGCCACAGAAACCGCTGTGCTGCCCTATCTTCAGGCTGGATAAGCACTTGATGGAACATTTCTCTTATGTCCGCACAGACAGCGATGGCCCCTTCACGGAAATGAAATAAAATGGCAGCGAGAGGGCGGTATCGCTGCGGTCCTTTCAACAATTGCGAGTTAAGAGAAACTCCGTTTACTTCTGCTGCAGCATCGAATACTAGTCTGAGCTTAGCTGGCTTGTTGGGATTGACAACGGCAAAGTGTGGTAAATACCAAGTTTTTGGGCTCGTAATAGCGGCTTCAGCAGGCTCCAGTTTGCGGGCGTATTTTTTCTTGACGTAGCTTTCGATGATTTCAATATATGCTGCGGCAAAGTTGCTATCTTTCCTCATTTTCCTTTCTATGCTGGTTAATCGCTTGAGAGCCATGGAGTAGCTATCAGGCAAATTTACAGTATCACATTTCCATAAAAGACCAGTTTGGAAACGATTGGCGACTCTTTTTGTGGTCACTTGGAGTATTTCTTGGGCACGCAAGTCTAAAGCGCTGATAATAGGCGGCGACGATTTAACTCCAAAATTCTCCGTTTCAAAGTATTCACTTATCATGTTGTGTAGATCCAGCTCTTTCTGCAAGCTCATATGCAGACACATTGTTGACACTTCAGATTGAGTATCACTGGTTGGGCCAAACACGACCCAGCCCAGCTCTGTGTTGGCGGCATAGGGACCCTCTTTGTGCAAGCGTACGGTAGTGGTTGGTAGGCCCAATTGGCAGTGGTCCAGACCTATAAGTAGCTGCGGCGTGACGTTTGAATATGGCTTAGTTGGCAACTCTGTCTGGCGGCAGGAGTCAAGTAGGTCGCTCTCGTAAAGACTCTGCATCGGTAACTTGAGGTCTGAAACAGAATAGACATTGCGCAGAATATGCCTTTTGGTCTTACCAACTCCCCTGATGTGAACGTTTACCACCTCCGTGGGCTCCTGAGCTGCTCTCCCACCAAACCACTGCATGCTCAGTTGCTGGTGCTTTCCTTTGAGGCCAAGCTGCAACATCAGCGCTTTGTCCATTATGGTGATTGATGAGCCTTCATCAAGAAGAGCATAGGTGTCGACGCACCTGTTAGGGCCAAATAATGTTACAGGCACTACTCGGAAAAGAAGTCTTCTATTATTTTCTGTATCGGCTGCGCAGTTAAGGACTGTTTCTTCTGAGCTTTTAGGTGTTTGCGACTCGTGGAGTAGTTGATGGTGTTTCCTTTGACATCCATTAACAGAACAGGTCCTACTCTTGCGGCAGTCTCGCGTTACATGCCCCAGTTTGAGACACGCGAAACACAGTCGGTGGCGTTTGACCATTGACCACCGTTCAGAAACTGAACCATTGAGAAACTGTACGCATTCAGCCACTCTGTGATTACCCTGGCATAGTGGACATTTTAATGTATTTATGTGTTGCCTTTCGGCGGTATGCAACACTGGGCGACGTTTTACCTCTCGCGGTTCGCTATCCTGCACAATACAAAGGATATTGGCTATTTCAGAGAGCCAATCGCTAAAATGCTGCACAGTTGGATAGGGCTTTATGCTGGCAGCGCATCTGGCCCAATCCATCCTCTTGGTCATTGGAAGCTTTCCGACGAGCTCATCCAGTAAAGTTGGATTTCCCAAATGCTGATCTCCATTGACAGACTTCAAAAATACCACCAAATTTCTTGTTACGGTGGCGAAGGATATAATTTTCATCAATGTAGCCTCTGAGATGGGTGCAATATCCCGTACAATCTTTAATTGGCTTCGGATAAGTTGCTCAGGGCGTCCAAAGCGGAACTGCAGCTGTTCAATCACAGCGACAACATTATCCGGATGGATAAGTAATGACTTGACTAGTTCTTTGGCTTCACCCTTGAGGCATTTATTTAGTCGCTGATTGTTTTCAAAGTTGCTATACTTGTAGAGGGCGTTGGATTCCAAAAAGGCTGTATAAAATATTGGCCAGTCTGCAGGTTGGCCATTGAAATCCGGCAGATCAAGAACCTTTCTCGGCAATTGCAATGGATTTTGGATATGAAATCCATTTGTTAATGTTGGTTCTCTTGAGTTGGCTGCTGGATAGGCAAAGTTGTAAGGCGACTGCATTTCATTATAATTTCCCGAAGGCACACTCGGCGTATTTGATTGCATGCTTGTTGGCTGATAATATGCACGATGAAAATAAGTTGGCATAAATGTTCCCGGCAACATGTTATTTGAAGGCATGCCGGTGACTGGAAACACATTATTTGACGAAAAGTTGCTTAGCTGCATACTGCTTGTCGTCATGATGCTTGGCGGCATGATGCTGGAGATGTTTTTTGTTGTAGGCATCTGAATAGATGTAATGTTGTTGGACATCAAGCTACTTGGCGGCATGCTGCTCAACGAAATGTTGCTGGATACCGCGTTGCTTGGTGACATGTTGCTAAACACCATGTTATTTGACGGTATGTTGTTGTACGTCATGTTCCCTGACATCACATTTGCTGACGTCGGATTGTTCAAATGCATGGTAGCGTGGTCTCTAAGCGCACATGAACCGTTGCTATCTATTGCACTTGTCGTTGTAATTTGCGCCTCAGTCGGCAGAGGCGGCACCAAAGCGGTGACTGAGGGGGTTTCTTGTGGCAGGAGCAACAGTCGTTGGCGTTCGCTTTCTCCTTCATGTAACCTCAACTCTGCGTTCTTTAGCTTTTGCTCCAATGCAGCAATTTGATTACGCATAGTTTGGAGTGCGTCTTCCACGTCTGGCTGCTCGGCATGGGCACCAGAGTTTATTTCTGAAGATTCTATTGTGACTGTGCGGTCTGAAACAGGCTCATGTGAAGCTGGAGTGGGCTCTGTGCCAGCTGTTGTTCCAGATTCACTTTGATTAAATCGTGGGCTACGGCGTGGTGGCGTGCGACTCAGCATTGTGCAAATTTGTGACGGCTTGACTAGACTCACGGCAAGGGAGTCTCGGTTGCTTGTTTGGACGACTCAAGGCAAGGGAGTTCCTGGACTTACGACAGGGAGGTCCTGACAACTTGGATGATACTCACGGCAAGGGAGTCTCAATGCGAGGGCTCGTGGCAGAGCGGCGTTGTTGGCGGCAGCTACACAGCCTGCTTCCAAACGTCGAAGTAAAACGAATCTTTTCGTTATAAAATGGCTGCGCTTTAATATCTCAACTAAAGAGATGCGAAATAAAGCTGTTATCTGCCTAAGGGCTTGTCTTTAACAATAAGAAGTCGATGGTTCGAGTTCAAGTTCGTTTATTTCTATATAAGAAACAAATTACAATTTCATTCAAATAAAGAAAAAAAATGTGCTTACCGCAGTGTTCTCACCCTTGTAGCGACAGATAATGAAGTGAAAAAATATTAAAACTAATAAAGTAAACTGACAAATTATTCAAACTAATAAAATAAAATTATAAGTTGTTCAAAGTAATAAAGTAGTATTTCAGTTTGTTGAGAGCACAGTTAAAAGGTGAAATTTAAGGACCGTTTTGCAATAGCTGCCAATATTGAAGTATTACATACATGGTTTAATAAATAAGGTTGTCGCATGGGTGAGAGCGAGTTCCAATAAATGTCGAATCGAAGTTGACAACTCATACAAAATCTGAATGCGTAAATTGATAACATGCAAAGCCGATGAAGTTGTTGTTGTAGCTTTTCATTGATTTTGACAATTATGTGTACTGAGAAGAGAGTACGATCAGCCACGAGACAACCTAATTTATTCAACCATGATTACATATATGAAAAGAATCTATTTAAAAAGTGAAAAAAAACGATTCTGTAGCGATTCCACTTGAAGCGAGAAAAGAATGTACTATTCTTTGTAGGACATCAGCATGTTAAAAAATAATCAATTCTAGAATCTATACTGGAGAAGAGAATTGATTATTTTTTTTTTATAAAATTGCATCTTTTTCCCGATGGGGTGTTAAAAATAATCAATTCTAGAATCTATATTGGAGAAGAGAATTGATTCTTTTTTCCCGGTGGGAAGGTCCACAAAAAAGAAAAAAAAAAAGACAGCAACATGTATTGAGTGCGGTACCAATGCTGCCACCTTTTTGAATGTAAAAATACTGCCACTTTTATAAAAACATCGACAAAAATTCCGTGTCGATGTTTTTTTGAAATGTTTTGATGAAATTTATAAATTTCAAGTTAAGTTATAAGTTATAACTTTAAAACGATACTTCAATCAAATTGTGAGAACCCCTACACGTAGTTCATTCTAAAATTGACACGCCTTTTGAAAAGAGAAGCTTTCTTTAATTTATTGATTTTTCAATAAAATAAAAATAACAAGAGAAGCTTTCTTTGATTTACTGATTTTTCAATAAAATAAAAATACCTTTCAGAAATGCCAGTTTGCTACGAAAAACAAACATGTTGGAAATCAATGCAATTTTACCAGTTTGTGTTATCTCTTTTTAACATGCAAAACAAAATCAAAAATAGTTACCACATGGCAAAATGTTTTAGAGTTAACAGACGGCGTAGTTAACAGACCAGATAAAACAAAACTGTGAGTACCCCAATAGTCACAGCGCTAGGAAAAGTGAACCAATGCATGAAAAAAAATGATCAGGAAGATACAGAAAGTTTATTACTTTAGTTATTTTTTTATTACATTAGTTAGCTGGTTACAACTGGCTCCAACACAAATATACAATTTTACCGAAATTCAAACGGCTGTATTCATAAAAAATTATGAGCCTCTTACAAAGCCTTCATAAGAAAAAAATCGAAAAAAAAATTTAAAAACATTTTTCATGTTGAACATTTCAACAGCTTTCAAAAGCTCTTTTAAATGCTTGATAAATAAGAGAATTTTAAAATTGGTTGAAACCTTCAATAAACCCTCGATAAAGCATTTTAAAAATTTGTTTGTTCTCATCTAAGCACAAAAAATATTGTCAAAAATGTATAAAATTTCAAAATGTATCAAAAACAAACAAAATGTCAAAAAGTGTGTGAAAATGTTTGTTTATAAATTAGAGGATTTATAAATATGGTTGAAATTAAATTTTTTTTTTAAGGTTTATAACACACCTCCATATAAAGCAGTTTTTAAATTGTTTGCTCTCATTTGAGCACAAATATTGTCAAAAATAATTAAATTCTTCAAAATATATCAAACATTTGGAAAATATGTCAAGAAAATTCAAAATATATAAAAAATTTCCAAAAAAAGAAAATAAAAACAAGAACATTTGTCAAAGATTTCAAAATATTTATAAAAAAAAAAATAATAAAATGACAATTATTTCAGTGCAGATGGCTTAGAAAAACTATTGATTTTTAAATATCAAAATCTTGACGAAATTGCGACAAATAAATAACAAGTCACTGAATTTATCTAATACACAAACCATTATTTACACTCTTCCCACTTCAATATGAATACGGCTGTTAAATTTTAAGATTTAAAGTTTTTAATGATATTTAATATTTTTATCGCCGGCGAAGCAGCGGGTATTTGCTAGTATATATATATATCAAAAAACAAAAGCGAATATTTTCTTTTAAAACTATTACGAAAATGTTTTTACAGATAAACTTTGAATATATTTTGGTTCGACCGTGGGGATATTTTAACTCGGCCCAGTCGAAGATCATTTCTTACTAGTTTTTTGTTCTGGCTGGTATTCTGGAATTTAAGTTTGGTAAATCTTTCATTATTATAAATTGTTACTTTTATTGACGCACCGAAAATGGAAATAAACTTTTTACAAATAAACTTAATTTTAACCCTCAGTATCCGAACAAACTTTTTCGTTTACGATGATAGCCCGCTTACAGTTCTACATTACAATAGGATGAACAAAATTAGTACAATATTTCAACAGAGGGATAAAATATTACAATGCTGATAAGGACAGAATTAAATTAAACTTAAAAGCCTAGTGTTTTTTGAAAAATAATATTATTTTTTTTTTTAAGATTTGTATACGGCCTTTTCATTATTTATATTGAAAACAAATTTTTCGAGCTCTAGGCCAAGCATGTTGACAACATGAAGAACAAAGAAGGCAACAACCAACAACAACTTCTTTGTTCTTCATGTTGTCTTGTTGTCAACATGCTTGGCCTAGAGCTCGAAAAATTTGTTTTTAATATTATTTTAATTAAATGAATTTGATAAAAAGATACGAGATGTTAAATGCTGCTAAGACTAATAATTAGTCCATATAAAGTTATCTATGCTTTTGCCAAAATGTATTGCATAGTCTGTTGAATTAGCTCAGAAATTTAACAAAACCTCAACTTCAAGAAGATCCAAGAACTTTAAGAATTCAGTCAGGCGCTGGTGAACCAAGTTAAAGTTACAACCTTTTGATAACTTGTGGCATTATGCAACTTCTAGTTGCAAGTTCCTTCTAAAGGATTAGGCCAATTATACAAAATTCAACGAACATAAGCAAACTTTCAACATTACCAAAATATGGTCCCCACACAACTTAAAGAAAGATGAAAAGAAAAATTAAGTTTTGAGAGCTGCTGCTGCTTCCGTAAGTAAGCTGAAATAAACGCCTGGAATAAGGAATCACCTTATGTCTCGTTATCCTGTAACTTAGATGTAGCCACAAAGTGTGCCAGTTGCAGCAGCTATTAAAGCCAACAGCTTATGAATTAATTAAATATGTAACGGGGTACAAAGCAACTTTTCGATGTTTAAGTAAAGGATAAGAAAGTGCAACACAAACGACACACAGCCAAACACACATTAGCTCATAAGCAAAAAAACAAAAAGAAACAAAAACAAAACACACACAACTTTGCTGCTGCCTTTAATATTTACGCCATTTTGATGTTTTATTACTGCACTTCCGGCTGCCACAAAACGTTATAAGCTGCCGCTGTTCACTGGCACGCTGTTGGTGGCATTTAAAGGCGTGTCAGTAGCAGAACTTAAGCAAATTTATCCTGCCAGTTGCCATTTCCAAATTGCTATAAAAGGCGCAGCGACAACGATTATGAATATTGAAGAAATGCAGCAACTTCTTGCCTTCTTTCTGCATGTTGTTTTGTTGTTGTGGTTTTGTACAATAACAAATTAATGCTACAAAATATGATGTATATGTATTTACATTTCAGTGTATATGCGCTGTTCATATTTTATGAGCAAAACTTACTAAACGGCGTTGTTTCAGCCATAAATTGAATTAAATTAGCCATAATAAATACTTTGCTTGTGAGGGTGTATGTGGGTGCGACTAAGCTTGTATCAGTGTGTACATGTGTGTGTGTGTGGCTAAGCTTACGTTAGACTTCATATCCTTGATTTATTATTTCGTGAATAAACAACACAGTCCAAAGTTGAAATAAAGTTATAAAAAGCTTTTATTTTTAGCTGCTCGTAAAGTTAATAAAGTTGTGAGCTATATTAAAGGATATACGCAGCAAACCGCAAGGAGTTAAATAATAAATTAAACTTTAATGTAGTAGTTAAGCTAATTTAAGACCTAAAGTTGTTGTTCAACTGTTTTTATTGTTACTCGTTGGGTTAAGCGTGCAAAATGTGCAAATGTAAACTTTGTTTGATATATTCGGTTATTTTACTGTAGAATTAGCTGTTTCGTTTAGTTGAAATACACTATAAGCAAGTTGTCTGTAACTAAGATGGTGAAGATTGCTTATGAGTAACACTATTGAAAAAAATAAATTGAAAGAGGAACATATTTTTTTTTGTTTGGTGATGTGACAACTGCGAAGGTTTCCAAAAAATTGAAAAAGGTATTATCCAAATTGTATCGACGCACAGTGGGGTATTGTATGCCAAAAGTGACGATTAATTGACAGGGGCCACTTATCGAGACAAAAATTGTACTTTGGGGGTTTTTGGGGTCGCTGATCATGAATCTGAAGTCAAAAATCTGAAATTCAAAACGGCGGCTTCAAAATGGCGGCCACGAACAAGCTAACTTCTACAAAACACGTTTAATGGTGGTAAAATTTTGTATACAGGAGCTTGTGGGGTCGCTGATTATGAATCTGAAGTCAAAAATTTGAAATTCAAAATGGCGGCTTTAAAATCCTGGCCATGAACAAGATATGTTCTGCAAAAAAAGTTTAATAGAGGTAAAATTTTGTATACAGGGGTTTGTGGAGTCGCGGCTTCAAAATGTAATCATTAGCTATGTACCCTTTACCGAATTGCATAGTTTAGAGAACATCACTTTCGTTATTACTACAAATTTCACAAAACAAGCTTTGAACGACACTTTATACAAAAACAAAGGATTGCAATAACAATAGTTGATAAACATAAACAATTATGTTGATTTCACATGTACCCTGCAAACTGCAGGGCAAACAATTTATGTCTTACTTATAGCAAAATCAGAAAATAAGTGTTAAAATCGAACAACTATAATTTAATTTAATATCTTAACACATTCATCTGCTTCTTTTAATATATAAAAAGCTGGTTTTTGAAAGAAACATCAACTATCTACCTTAATTGGGGAAAGGTGCACTGAATATGACGCTTTCCATAATGTAGGGTAAAAAATAGCGGATAAAAAAAAGAGGAGAAGAGAACTGGTAAACAACAAAAAAAATAAAACAAAAAAACAGCAAAATCTGTTTAGTATTTAGATTTATTTTGTACTTTATTTTCATTTATTTTAATTTTTCGAAATAAAATTGTAAATTCGTGACATGTAAGTTAAAGTAAAAAAATCGAAATAACGCGAAAGTGCGTAGCATTGACGCAACTTTTTTTTTTATAGAATATAGCTTGAATGTTTATAGCTTACGAAAATCAAAACAGTTTTTCTTAATTCCACTCAACACACAACTATATCTCTAGTTATATATCGAAAAATTTAACTTTTTAAGGTTAAATTAAAATAAATAAATTAATATATATATAAACACTATTTCATAAAAAACATTAAATTTTGTATTGCTTAAATATCTGAACAAGAAGATTCCATCGTAATTATTTGTAATTTTTAACAAATAATACACAAAAAAAAACTTTAAAAATTTCTAATAAACACGTTTGTCACTGTGCTCACTCAAAGAGAAAAAAAATGATGACTTTCAAACTGCATTGCGGGTAAACGGTAGAATATTTTTCAACTATTCTTTCAACTTGTGATGCAGAATTTTATCTTCTTTCATCGGGTACCTAACATCACTATGTACCTTGAACGTTTTTTTTTCAATTAATCGTCACTTTTGGTATAAAATACCCCATTGTGCGACGTTGCATAGAAATGCTACTCAATGAGTATAAATGTCGATGGCATAAGTTTTTGTCATGTGCATAAATGTCGATGGCATAAGTTTTTGTCATCAACTTAATAACTTAAAAAAGAGAAAAGAGAAAGGAGAATTATAGACATCATCGTGACATGGAGGGTGTGTTAACTAAGCAAAGAAACTTGAAATCACACAACAAAAATAGACAAAATATGTGTGAAGTCATGAGGCCGAAGAACGAGCAGTTAAAAGATTGAAAATGCAACAAAATGTTACATGGAATTATTACTGGGTGAGTATATGCACTACGGTAAATTTTGTTAAACATTAATAAAGGATTTGTTCTTGATCTTACAACAAAAATAAAAAAGATATTATAATGTTGTAAGGTTGCGGATGTAGCGCCTTATGCAACAAAAATGCAATATTGTTGCATGAAATTATAATTCGCTATGCAGAGGTGCTGCAGCAAATTTTATCTAACTACAGCAAACATTTTTTCTTTGACCTTATCACGAAAATATGGAAACATTTGTCACCATGACATAATGAAAGGAACCGCAATGCAAAGAAAACAACAATGAATAAACGTTGCATGGAATTTTAACCCAACGACATTTGCAGCTGCACTAAATTTTATGGAACGACAATAAAGGTGATTTAAAAGTGAGTTAAAGGCTAAACTTGAGGCAACCGCTTAATAAAACGTTAATGCACCACCGTTGCATCGTTGCATTGATTTATTTCATGGCGACAAGATAAATTTTTATGTAAAATGCAACAACACAGCAATAGCAAAAGCAAAATAAAAAAAAAATTGAAAAAGGACATATATGAGAACAAATCCAAATCCAAACAAGAATTAGGACAAGGATTATAAAAAGGATAAGGACAAGGATTTCTACATCGATTTAGAACAGAAAAAAATATAAGGATAAGGTCAAGAGCTTGGACAAGCATTTGGACTAGGATATGAAAAACGGGCGACAACAAGGATTTGGTCGAAGATTAGAATAAGGATTTATACAAGGACTCAGAAGAGGACTGGAACAAGAATTTGGACAAGGATTAAATCAAGAATTTTTACAATATTTAGAATAAAGAGTAAACCTAGTAAAGTGTGGGTATTTTTAGAGGCGGATAACATTAAATTGAAATAAAATACAGGAAAATATTTTTAAAATCCATGAAATCCAGATAACTCTATTGGAAATCCCATGAAACTACTTCCATGAAAAATGGTTATATAAGCAGAACTCTGAAATGGGTTGACCGATTTTAATAATTCTTTTTCTAACCTGTTTTATGCTTATTAAATTATGTCCTTACGAAGTCCGAATTTGGAAATTCGGTTTAGTTTAGAAATTTATTGAGAAAAAGATTTCCATATTTTCGTTGTTGATATTCGTTGAATTCAGTTTGCTCTTTGCCTGCTTTTGTATGTGTCTGTTGTTCGCTTTATTTGTTCGTTAGTAAAAACTGAACGACATGGAACTACAACAATAACAACAAAAACATTGAATTGAATATTGTTCAGTGCAACAGCTGTTTATTACAAACTAATGCTATGTTCACACAGAGAGTTTAGTTTGAGTTTCCAGTACAAGTTGATTTTACTTTGTACTGGAAACTCAAACTAAACTCTCTGTGTGAACATAGCATAAGATAAATAACTGCTATCAAGAAGTTTATAAATAGATGCAAATACATAAAGACAAATTGTTTACCAATTTTATTTCCATGAACCCTGTGAAATAAAATAAATTTGCAATTTATATAATTTTCCATTATTTGGTAACTGGTAGGCTTATTTTCTTTCGTGGATTCCAATAAAAATTAAATGTATTCTGTCGAGAATATTTGGAAACAATTCTAAGCCTCCATTCCTATCTATTCATTGCTCCATTCATATCTATAAATTTCTAGGTCCTGGGATCTAGGATTTTGTGATATTGATCGCGACATTGATCACGATCAATATTATGATATTCAAATTTCTAGGTCCTGGGATCTAGGATATTATGATATTGATGGATTGAAATAGAGGTTTAGAAATGGTTCCAAATATTGTAAACAACATTTAGTGCATTAAAACCACAAACAAGGTTCCGTACATTCAGAAGCATCAAAAAGGAGCACTGTGCATTTGAATAAAGATGAAAGTCGAGTCTTGGTTTTTATGCACTCTTCCTTAAGGGGACATATAGGTTACAAATTCTAAAAAAAAAATTGTTTTTCGGGAATGTTTTTTCATAGAAGGAAAAAGATATCGTTTTCAAATTTTGCACATATAGTCATTAACATTTAAGGAATACAAAAAACATCTGAGGAAAAAATAAAAAAAAACAAATTATTCCTTGTTATTTTGTTATAATTAAGTGGCCAAAAAAAGCAATTTTATAAATTTTTTTTTAGAATTGTTGAAGTGGTTTTTGACGTTATTTGATTTTTTTTTTAAAAAATGCCAACAAATTGACGGTGTGCAGGATATCACCAGTCTGGAACATCTGAGGAAAAAATAAAAAAAACAAATTAATCCTTGTTTAAGTGGCCACCGCCTGAACTAAGATAATTTTTATCCGCCGAAGAAAAACAAAATGTCGACCGATTTTGTAACCTCGAAAATTGTTTTTTTTTTAAATGGCCGCCATTTTGTTTTTTTTCGGCGGATAAAAATTATCCTAGTTCAGGCGGTGGCCACTTAAACAAGGATTAATTTGTTTTTTTTTTTTTTCCTCAGATGTTTTTTGTATTCTCTAAATGTTAATAAATATACATGTGTGCAAAATTTGAAAACGATATCTTTTTTTCCTTCTACGAAAAAAAATTCCCGAAAAAAATTTTTTTTTTTAAATTTGTAACCTATGTATATGTCCCCTTAAACAACAATTTAACACAACAATTCGCAAAAGTAAATCAAATAAGAAAAGTGTTCGTAATGAGCATTGTCAGACTCCTACGACGCACAGTGCACTTTTTAGAGCAGTTATGTGTCCAAAAATCTATAACTTTTGAACCAGTCAGTATTTTTCAATACGGTTTGTTTTATTGTAATATTTAATTCTTAAAATAACTATAATTGCAATAAAAGGAATCATAAGTCTTACGATGATTTTACAGGGTGTCTATAAACACATGCAAGTAAGGGTAAAATTTTCGCTGACTTCACTGATTAGAAAAATGAATAAAAATCGTTACTTTTCAACATTTAATTAAGTTTTTTGAATTTTCTATGTCTATTGACTCCAATAATTAAAAATATTTAAAAATAAACAAAGCCGTTTTTAAAATATTTCGTATTTTTTAACCTTTTTAAAATTTTAAATAAAGTTGATTTAAGTATTTTTTGTAAATAAATTATGTAAAAACAAAATTATACGATATATGATATATGATTATTTCACAGGGTGACTATTAACATGAAAAAAAAACAAATTTAGATACTCGACACAATTTCAAAAATAGTATAAAGAAATTCTGATCTCTTTTGTTTTTAGTTTTCAACTAATAAATCTTTAATATCTTCATTTTCATCGACACTTTCTGTTTTTCTTTTATTTTTTACCTCGTTGTATGACGTTATAAGTGGGTCCGAAGATATCATAAGTATCGTCATTAAATCCGTATTTTGATTTTCTATATTATTTTTCCTTGTATGGCTTAGCCTATAATTTTTATAGTCTTGGTTTCTGGCTTCTTGTTCCTCTTCAGATAACTCGCCAATTGGGAAGAAATGTTATTTAATTATTTCTTTCACATGGCAAAATACCTTATGGAGAGTTGGTGTAAAATCTCTCCAACTATATATGTAATTGTATGTATAAAATTTGGATCTCTGAAGCGAAATTTTCCAAATTTTTCAGCATCGATTACCAGGCGAGAATTTATGGCTCATTAAATGTTTTTGAACCCGTACAAAAGATTTTTTTTTCTTTAGCTATGAACTCATTTCTAATGATTCCCCGCTCATGGGTATTCTGGTATTCCTATTTTCAAATTCGGAATTATTCTGTTTAAATTTTTGAAATTCAATTTTATATGCAATCTTTAAACAATGCTCCATGAACCGTACTCTTGCATATAAACGTGAAAGTCCCATTTCATACATACTTCCAATATCTTTAAAAATCAATTCATCGATATTATTAAATTGCTTTTGAGTGGCATGGCAAACGGTACAAGATTTGGTTGATTTATTATTATAGGACAATGTGAAAAAGTTAAAGGGAACATCATATAAATACAAGAAATTCTCAAAGATCACTGTGTTTTAAGGTAAAATTCAAAACTTTGTTCAAGGGCCGGATTAGGCCGGCTCAAAATCATATCCCACATGAAACAAGATACATCAGGGTTTCTTATAGTGTATGTAATTCTGGATTCCTATGGATTCCGATTAATGAAAGCTTAACTAAATTTGAAAATTCATAAAAAAAAATATTTTTTCATTCGTAATTTTTGTAAATTTATCATAAAAGCTACGGCGATTTCGTTTAAATTTTCGATATTCTATATACTTCTTATTTAGACAAAAACAAATTTTTTTAAAAGTACTTCGAGCTGGTTTCAAAATCGAAGAAAATTTCACTTTCGAAAATTTAGTAAAATTTTTAAAAAATGTTATGTATTTGACACCCTATATCTTTTAAACGATATAAGGTAGGTACAAATAAGAACAAATTCAAATTCAATACAAATTCAAAAATAAATTCTAAGTGAAACAAAAAAGATTTTGTTTAGTTCTAAGCAATTTTTTTTTAAATTTTACTGCTTTAAAAAGTGCACTGTGCGACTATAAAAGAGGTTTAAACCAAACATTGAGGCTTAAACTAATGAGGCAATTGCGAAAGTGGCTGATTTATAGAGGAATTTCCTTTGTGCATTATGGTAAATTTTCCCAATTATTCTGGACCAAAATGCAACAGTTTAAATGTCCTTCTTCTTCCTTCCGTAGTAGTATCATTAAAAAAAGTATCAAACAATCAAGAAATCATGTTTCAGTACTGCTCACCATTGACTGTAACTTTTCAACTATCATAATTTTTGAAGTCATATGGACTAATGATTCCACTCGCCCATAAAGCGCATCGAACGCTGATTTTTTCTGGATGTAATGGTGTTTCGAGAAATGCTTGTGGATTATTGCACCATATGCGTCAATTCTGTTTATTCACGTAGCCATGTAACCAAAAGTTTACTTCATCACTGAACAAAATTGTACATTAAAATTTTGGATCAATTTCAATCTTTCCTTCGGCTCATTCACAAAATGCTATGGCGTGAGGTAAACAATCAAGAAATGTCAAATCGGCTGTCACAGAAAACAATGTTGCTCATTTAAAGTTCTTTGTCTCTCAAAAACCAAACTTTTACTTTAAATATTTCAAATGTTACTCTGCTTAATTTCCTCCAACCTACACTTACTCACTTTTAATTACTTTGGATTTAATTTGATGCAAAACATCAAAAAATGCCTGTAAAAGAAAAATTCGAATAGATTTTAGAGCAAATTGCATCCATCTCTCTAGGGCTCATACAACTCAGTTGCTTCAAACCAATCAATATACAATGATTTCTATTTACATATACATACAACTGCATAACAAACATATAAACAAACGAACGAAAAAAAACGATTTAAAGCAAATCCATTGCCTTCCTTTGTCTAAGTGTTGAATAAAGTTTTCCTGCAGCTGGAAATAGAGGCGACAACGCATTAAAACGGCATAAATTGAAACCGCCCACTACTATTCAAATGCAACAAAAACTAAAAAGACCAACATACAACGTAATGAAGAAAGTTTGCCAACGAGATTAAGTTTTAATTTAGTCACCCAGACAGTGGAGGGCAGAATAACCGAGCTTCACCCAAACGCTGTCATAAACATAGTTATTTCGCCACCCATCCATGTTGAACTACTATCCATGACCTCATGATCAACCCCACTAATACCGATACCATAAGAATTCCTAGCGTGCAAATGTTGGCACAACGAACTCATATTGGCACTCCTGCAAAACGACAGATGTCCTTCAAAGTAACACACAAACACACACACACACACACACATACAGACAAACAGAGAAATCTTCATACAACGAAAGTTCAACTGATTGTTATGCGAACTTTGACTCATGTGCAAACAGTGCCTTGGAATGAAAACTGGGGAGGAAAAAAACGCTGAAGGAGCGCAGAAATTAACTGCTGCTGGCTATTGAATTGCACTTGGATCGTGGTTGCTCATGCATATTGATGAGTTGAAAACGCTTTGGCATTCCTATAGACACTCCAATGGACTGGACATGACAGGATTGCGTTGATGTGCAAGCAAGGATCACAAGTGTTGCAATATTCAATTGAACGAAGGAGAAGCACATAATTTGCATGAATTGCAACAGAAGCAACAGCAGGAGTAAATGCGGTTTATTTGGTATAATGTAATAAAATAAAATCAACTTTTTTTTTTGTTTTTTTTCTTTTTTTGTTTTAATACGAAGCAATAATGAATGGTTTTTTATAAAATCTTAAAATAAGAATATTGCTTAAGCCTCAAATATCACATGCGTTTTTTTTTTTAAATTTTTGAGATAATTTATGTCATGAAATATGACCAAACATATCGTCGCTCGTGTGACTAACTGACGTATCTGAATATTTTGAATTGTTCGGGACAGCACTTCTTCATTTTTCACTTACTTGGTTTTTATTTTTTTTTTTGGTTTTTGTTTATCTTACTTTGAAAATTGTAGATGAAATTTCATGCATATGTATTATTTTTATTTTTGATTTATTTATTCATAATTTTGTGAAATTTTTCAAAACACTGTTGGCGGTGTAGGGATACATTACCATTGAAGCAAAATGGATTTACTTTTCCACACCTTGCAACGCATTCTCTTTTTGTTTTTGTCTTCAACGAAAATATGATGCGGCTGGTTGAAATTAGATAGGTTGGGATCTAGGTCTTCATTGTCGGAAACTTCATCGGAATCAGAGTTGTTATCAGACTGTTGATTGAACATTAGATGGCGGGCAATTTTCGCTTTAAAATTCAATTGCGATAAACTTTTTTATTTTCTATTTTGCACATCATGGCATTTATTTTCCAGGCATTAACAAGCGTGCTGTTAATATTATTCGTCCAAAGTGGCTACCACCACTTCTTCCCAAGAACCGCAACTCTATAGTTAGCAACTCCATTATAGTGGAGGTCGACTCCGTCCATATATTTATTATATTCGGTCATAACGTTAGGCATTGGTATGGACATTTTTGCCTTCTTATTTCTATCATATCGTTGAGCAATTGCTAATGGCTCGAGAGGAAAGTGATTAGTAGCAATGATTACCTCCACATCGTCCTGCCAACGAACTATGATTTTACTCGTTTCATCGAACATGTATTCGAACTCGTATTTTTTTAAACTCTTTCCACCTTTCAATTTGGCATCTACACCACACATGCGATTTTTTCGGATTGTCGCTCGGTTAGTAAGCACATCAGATAGTAAGATGTAAAGAACTTATCAAAATGAACTGAATGGTGCTCAGGATTCTCAACATTTCTCAGCAAATTCAATATAACCGATGCTCCAAGACCGATATCCTTGTTATGTGCTACAGAAGTACCTCCATATGGCATCAGACAAAACAGATAGCCATCCTGTGAACACAAGCACCAATATTTAAACCCGAATCTGATAGGCTTTCCGCAGATGAACATTTTACATCAATGCCTTCGAAAATATGGAATTATTTGCTTGTCGATACTTAAATAAGTCGCAAATAAGCCCCATTGCATATATCTCTCATTTACCATTGTCAAAAGGAGCATAACTTTTGCAAATCAATGAGCCGCATCAATGTTGTCGTTGTCTGCTAAATGAAAATATTTTTTTCCCATATTTATTCCGGAAGTCATAATCTTATCTTATGAACAACCTAACCTATGATATGACATATGACATGACATATGACATGACATATGACATGACATATGACATGACATATGACATGACATATGACATGACATATGACATGACATATGACATGACATATGACATGACATATGACATGACATATGACATGACATATGACATGACATATGACATGACATATGACATGACATATGACATGACATATGACATGACATATGACATGACATATGACATGACATATGACATGACATATGACATGACATATGACATGACATATGACATGACATATGACATGACATATGACATGACATATGACATGACATATGACATGACATATGACATGACATATGACATGACATATGACATGACATATGACATGACATATGACATGACATATGACATGACATATGACATGACATATGACCTTATGACATATGACATGACATATGACATGACATATGACATGACATATGACATGACATATGACATGACATATGACATGACATATGACCTTATGATCCGAATGTGTACACTGCCCTATATGTGAGTTTAAAGGAATTTTGTAATAAATAGAAGCCTACAAGTTTTTAAGTCCTTTGCATGTCAACGGCTGCGCTATGCTTAAGCATGTCTTTGATGTTATTTTAAGAGCATTACATAAATTTTAAGCCGCTTAGCTATACTTTTCCACAGTTCACATGTATTTTGAATGTATACACTTGTGCTCTTTCAAGGTCAAATTAATTGATTAATTAAACCACCTACTTGAATAATAACATAAAATAATTGTGCGAGTTTCAAGTACAGCTCTTCATTAGTGTTTTGATGAAATTCAGAACCCGATTAGTATGTGATGCCTTTGTTGTTATTTATACATTTCGAAGAGAAGAATTTTGAAATATTTTGCTTGAACACCTCCTATGAGCTACATTTAATTATATGGATTTATGGTTCAATGGGAGTGAATGTGTGTGTTTCTGAGTGTGGGGCTTAATACAACAAACTTATTTGAGGTTGTTTTTAGAAGTTCTTGAAACATAAATGAATACAAATTATCTTGGTGTGGGTTTAATGAAGCTTAAATGAAAAAAATTTGTGATATTGATCCTTCCTTTAATTTGCAATTAGTTAATACATTAAATTGTTTGTACATAACAAGCTGTAACGTGCCTTTAATACAGTATAAAAAAGTATATAAAAAAAAGAAATATTTTTGTGCACTACAATATAAATGCAAAATGCACTTTTCCCGTTTAAGGTATTTTTCACATTTTATAATTTCTTATTAATACACAAATAAATCGTTGATATATCATTTTCTTTTATCAAATGATTAATGTGTTTACTCTAAGGTTAGGTTTAGATAAGCCTGAAATATCATTATTTTGATAATTTTTTGGTGTTCAAAGTGAATTGTATATAGGAATATACAGAAATATTTTTAGGAAAACAATGTTAATTATTTTAACATGTTAATAGAATGCTCCATTTTGATTTATGTTAAAATAAGCAAGAACATCATCAGACTTAACCTTCCTATACTCGCGTCAAATAGTGTAATTCGTATATCCGCGTACGATCTGTGAGACCGAGATTCCTAGGTCCAATTTAGCATGTTTTTAATAACATATCATTATTAGTTAATTACATAATATTGGCTAATAACAGTCTTTTAACGTCATTTGTCATGAAAATAATAAGTCAAACGTAAATCGTCGGTCTGAGAGACCGTATGCGCGAGTATAGGAAGGTTAAACATTTTTGAAGTGAAACTTCTTAGGCGGCACTTCGAAATTTGAACGAGAATATTGAGGAGTGAAATTTCAAGGTCAATTTACTTCATTTCGTTACACGATAGAGAAGAAAGATATGTTTTACAGTAGAGAGAATGAGATGGATATACATTGTATAAAAGACTTAAAAAATATGTTGTTACCGCTGAGGATCGAACCTGCGAACTCAAGACTACAAATGCGGCGCTCTATCCAATGAGCTAAACTCTTCATACAAAAATTTGCTCTATATACCAATTAATCAAACTACTTTTGCTGTAGATTCCCAGCGGCAAAATAAAAAGCGTTCCTAGAAACAGCGCTTTTTATGTGTAGTTTTGATATGCTTTGAGGATGTGCTTTTCAGATTTTTATACACATTTTGTTCGCATCCAAAACAGCGTGGTAATAGCAGAGCGGTAAGACATTTGATAGCAATGCCAGTGGTCCAGGTTCAATCCCCGCATCTTTTAAAATTTTCTAGTTTTTTTTTTGTTTTTTTTAAAGAGCTTTTTAACTATTTGTTTGTAAAGAAGCGCTTTCATCCTAGGATATCCAATATCTATTCTATATTATTATTACGCAAGCGCTTTTTTTGTGATGACCATCAAATTCATACCGTAAATGCGATTTTTATAAAGAGGGTATCAATAGAAAGGTCTTGCTCTGTAGATGTGCAATAAGGTCTTACTTTTTCTTAAAATTTTTGTATTTAAATAAGAAAACCAAAACAATCTTCTACGAAGAAAGCCAGCTTTCTATTTAATGCCTAAATAGAGTATTATTAACTGCTTTTATTAGTATTATTAAAGCAGTTGAGCGAAGCGAAAAACGTACAAATATATTTTATATTGATACACTAGCCACAAAATAGCAAGTTCATGCAAAATCGCTATTCCAGGAGCCTTTACTGGCATCGCCGCCAGCTCATTTGAAGGAGAGCATACTTTGCACAGCTAATTCAAACATCCTATACCTCTTCTTAAGACATCTGTATTGGGTGATAAGCCCAATTCTACGCACGGAAGGTCAGGTCGTGAAGATAGCAGCTTATCCAACAGAAATTTAGTATCGTTGAATTATAACTCGCTCAGGAGACGTGCTACGGTAAATTTTAGTTAACGACAGAATATATGTGCTATTAAGCCTCACAACGAAGATATCGCGAGCGCATTTTGGCGTTTTAACGTCATACGGGTTTACTAGTAAATTTTAATATGAATTTGGTTTACTTAAAAACCGCTTCAGATGTGTGAAGCGCTATGGCAGAAGCGCTTGTTTAGTGCTTTTGAAGCGCTTCGATTACCGCTGGGTGGCAAAAGCCGCAGATTGTGTGCTGATTGCGTTCTATGTGTGGTAGACAGGGGGGTTGCCATGACTCAACTAGAAGAGAGAAAGATTCAGCGAAGCAAAAGTGAATAAGAGAGTTGCCCTGAGCGCATTATGATTTTCGCAAAGTAGACTCTCATACTAGGGCTGCCATGCCAATATTTTTTTAGAATACCAACGTTGGTATATCTCTAATTCAATATATTAATATAACCTCTATGAATTTTGCTCATATTACACATATTATATTTTTATTCATAATATTGCGATATAAAAACCCAAATTCATGAAGCATATGCTGTCGCCCATGATGCTAACTTGACACTGTGCGCAAGAAAAGTTGGAATAAGTTCTTTTAATAGATAACTATTTTAAACATATTGTAGTTATATAATTTTATATCGAAATATTATTAATAATAGAAAGTATAATTTGATATGAGTAATATTAATACGTACATATGTTGAATTAAAAATATATCAAGTTGTATTCTGTATTCACATCTATATGTAAATACGACGCAAATTGGTTATCAAATTAATTGCTTTTCGGCCATAGGTCCATACCAATGAATATTAAATAAACAGAATATTTTTTTTATAAAAACTTTTTATTGTATTTCTTTTGCTTAAAAAGTTCTCTCTTTGCCTTTAAGGTTCGATTTTGCAATCGTAAAGCAGTTCTATCTTATGAAAAATAAGTGTAAGTGGTTAGTGAAATCGTAACGTAACCTAGCGCAGCGATAGGTTTTCCTAGCGCATTTCCAAATAGAAATCTACGCCACGTTACGTTGCGTAGCTTTACGATTGCATAATCGAGCCTTTACACTAAAATGGTTCTTATTCTAGAATAGAAAGAGTGTATACAAAGAGGAAGTTTCACTTCTTTACTGTATACACGGTATACTGTATCTTTTTTTTTTTATATCTATTTAATACTCTGGATTCTGATTCTTTGCGGGCTAATTTGATGAGGTGGAATTTGGAGTCATCTAACACATTGTAAAGCAGCGTCTGATTGTGATATGGAGATCAACTGAAGAGATAAATTTTCTTATAAAAAAATTGTTCTGTTAACGCTTAGCATGCTATGTTTGATGCTTATTTTCAGCCTTAAGTTCAATAGAAATAAGATACCCTGAAAATATTCTTGAATACTACTACATTATCTGTACCGTAAACGATTTTAAAGCTAGCCAACCCGTCCGTTCAATTTGACGCAATGAATTGAATTCTTCAAGTTCTGCTAATTGTTATTGCATCGTAATGAAGTTGCTCTGCTTGGTCGCGTTATTGTCCACAAAGATAGATACGAAGTCCTTCCTTAAGAAACAGAAAAATCTTTTAAACTTCTTCTGGAAAATAATATTTTTCAAACGTTTCGAATTTATTTGTTTGACAAAAAATATATACATATGTACATTAGAGTGCTCCTTATTTGTACGAAAATTTTCTCTTTATTTTTTTAATTACCCAGCAGAAAAGTGGACCAAATTTGAAATAGTTCTGAACTAGTTCCAAAAAGGACCAGTACTAGTTCCACTACAATATCCTTTAACATTGAACGAACTGACGCTTTTTGCGGGTTGATGTCATAGGAAAAGACAATTGTCCCCAGAAACACTCCTTTTTCCCTATATTTGAACTAGTTGCATTAGGAACATTTTTAAACTGGTTGCTTTCGCAGTAGCCTGAAAGAGGTTCTTTTTTAACTAGTTTTAAAGTTAACATATCAAAAGTGTAGGAATTTTGTGCAATGGAAAGGTCCTAAAGATCTCATTTGTACCATATTTTACATCCACAATCCAGCAAACATTTTGTCTATAAACATTTTTTTTTTATTATTTTTTCTTGTGCGCAGCAAATTTTAAAAGTAGCCAGAACGCGTTTATTTTTGTCAGCAATACTTTTGAAAACAAAAGCAAAGATAACTGTTCTACACTGAACGCCTTTTGTACCTTTTCAGAGCTACTGCGAACTGCGCTAGAAATGAACTAGTTCACTTTTTCAATTGACTCCAAAATAACTGCTGGGTATGGACCGGAATTTTATGTCTTTCAATAATTGAAGTAAGCTGTGAAAATTTCGGGAAAAAATATATTTTTAGACTTGCCTACACCCACTTTAAAAACATTTTTACTATGAGAAATGTGATTCATATGTTTTTAAAGTGTGTGTAGGCACGTATAAAAATAAATATTTTGTTTTCTGAAATTTTCACAGCTTACTTCAATTATTGAAAGGCATAAAATCCCGGTCCGTAATTAATAAAAATATAAAAAAATTTTTCCAAGTTGTAATAAAATTAAATAAAATAACAAGAAATAATAAATAAGAAATGTGTATTGTTGTTGTTTTCTCTTTAATTATATTTAAATGTGTGAAAACTATTTTTATTCGTGCAATTATTCTTTTTACTTTAATATGAAAAAAAATAAAATGTAAAATTATATTTAAGTATGTCTTGTTAACCCATTTATAGAGAAAATATTGAAAGAAAATAATAAAAAATGGTTATATAAATTTGTGTTTTCGTTTGAGCTAGGGTTCGAACTCGCAATCCGGACAAAAGTTAGCATTATAGGTCTGAGTTATAATCATTAAGCTACAGTAGAAGATCAGTGCACGCACACAAAGAAAAAGAAAAAGGTTTATCTCCAGTTTGCCGCAAACGAACTTCGTTTGAAGTCGTTATTTGCAAAGGTTGAAACAGCTGTCATAATAATAGTCAGTTGCGAGAAATGTGACATTTAGTTGCAGGAAATAAATTTCGTTTTTCATAAACGCGAATGATTTTCAAATTGCAGTAATTCCCTGTGTTGTAGAAACACTAGGCTTATAGTTCAGAGTTTATTTTTGGACAAATTGGTAATTTGCTTAATACGCGGACGGAGATAGCAACAGAGGTGCGACGAGTGCAATCCATAAGACGGACGGACTAAGAGAGAAATATAATTAATATAATAAATAATAATGACCGAAATAGCTTGCGGTATATAGTCTATAACGTGTGCCAATAAAGTAGATAGACAAAATTTAAATTAATGTACAATTTAAGCAGGCACTGAGGTCGTGAAAAAAATTTGTGTGGCATATAGCTTGTATTGCCTAGTAATTATAAAACAGGTTTTAGTTTCAAAATTGTCATGAAGGTCGCAGAGCAGAACTATTTTTGACAACGTGTTTTTGAAATGCTTGGACAATGTTCAAAAAAAGATGTTTTGAAACACTTTCTTCAAGAAAATTTGGCTCGATCCACATTTTATTCCATTTTTAAACGATACGAAAGTGGTAAACCAGCTGTATGTATAAAGAAGACAGGTCGTCCGAATAAATTAAACAAAACCCAGCTCAAGAAATTAAAAAAAGCTGCAGTAAGCATACTTCTGACAATATTAGATTTGCTGCTAAAGGTAAATTTGAGCCAAAAATCTTAGTTTGGGCAGCCATATCTGTAAAAGGAGTGTCACAACTTAACATTCAAGATTTAAAAGATCTGGCTATAAAACCTGATACGTACATTACTCACTGCCTTACCAAAGTTGAAAAATTTGTTAAAAGAAAGCATGCTCATGACAACATAATATTTTGGCCGGATCTTGCCAGCAGCCATTATGCTTCTAAGATTCAAGACCGGCTGAAGGGCAGAAAATTAGTTTTGTACCAAAGTACGCAAATCCACCAAACATTCCAACAGCAAGACCGATCGAAGATTTCTGGAGTCTTTTATGTCAGAAAGTGTAAAAGGACGGCTGGGAAGCTACATCCAAAGAACAGCTCAAAGCAAGAATAAAGAACTGTGTGAAGAAAATTGATATGGAGGTCGTCCAAACTATGATTCAAGGAATAAAATCGAAGTTACGTAAAATTATAAAAAGCTCACGCTCCTTAATTCTTTCCAAAAATGTAACTAAATATGTACAATGAGTACTCTGTTAAAATAAATTATAATTTATATTTTTTTCTATTTTATTTTTATTAATTAATAAATAATTATTAATTTCTAAAAATAAAAAAATTCGTGGTTTTTACAAATAATTTAAAAATGTCTAAATACTTTATTGGCACACGTTATAAGATATATTTTTAAGTTGATGACAACTGATATTCGTTTGCGGCAAATACAACTAACGAACGAAGTGTAGTTGGTGAATTTTTCAGTTGCGGCAAACGAAAAATTTCTTTGCTTGCGGGTGTTAAATATAAAAAATAATAATAAACTGGACATTTCAGCCCTTGAAAGGACTTTGACCGAACTTCTTGTGATCAAATTGTGTTATTGTTTGAACACAATTGATCGAGAACTGGACCTACTAATTTTTTGCCAACTCCGACTGGCTAATGTGCATGTTCTCAAGAAGCTTTACATGGCATTATTTACTCTCTGAGGTTTGCCATTGCCTGCAGAGAGGTGACGGCCGAACAGAAAAATTAATTCAATTGAAAAAACTTCTGTGAGATGGAATTGAACCAATGTTCTGTGGCGTTTGGGCCACGCAATCTACCCACTGCGCCACGGCCAGTGGGTGTTAACTGCTTTGATAAGTAACTAGGTGAGTTTGCTATGAATGTGAGTAGTTTAGCTATACAGTAATACCTCGATTTACGTTTTAATTCGTTCTAGAAAAAGGCGACGTAAGTCGAAACGACGTAAATCGGAAAACAACATTTTCATATGGTATGAAACTCAGGTTATTTAATGTTAAATCAGAACATAAAATACAATATAATTCAGCAGTATCTTTAGATTAAAATTAACAAAAAGTACACATTAATAGGAAACAAAAATTTAAGAAATACACATATTAAAGTATCATATACATAATTAATCATTAGAATCATCGCTTGATGTTAAAATTGCAGATATAAGGGAATGCAGCGATAACACCTTGATTCATGGGTTGCATAAGAGATGTAGTATTTGGAGGTAAGAAGACGACTTCAATTCCAGTGTCCGTCTCCACCAAATTGATAGAATGTCCAGGTGCATTATCAATAAGGAGCAGTGCTTTGTATGACAAATTATTTGTTTCGCAATATTTTTTAACTGCAGGGCAAAAATGCAACTTAAACCAATCGTCAAACAATTTAGCAGTGACCCAAGCTTTTTTATTGGATTTCCAAATTACCGGAAGACTTTTTTTACAAACATTTTTTATAACCCTTGGTGTTTCAGACTTATATACCAACAAGGGCTTAAGTTTTAAATCGCCGGCAGAGTTACCCCCAAGAAGAAGCGTAACCCTATCCTTCGAAACTTTGGATCCGGATGTTAGTCTTTCTTCTTTCGCTAGAAATTTTCTTTCCGGCATTCGCTTCCAGAAAAGCCCAGTCTCATCGACATTGAAGACTTGCTGGGGAGTTTATCCGCCATTGTCAATGAGTTGCTTCAACTTTTGTGGAAAAATCTTAGCTGCTTCACTATCAGCACTTGCAGACTCACCACCGATTTTTATGTTATGAAGGTGTGCTCTTTTCTTGAATTTTTCCAGCCAGCCACTACTATCATTGAAAGAAAAATCGTTAGATTCCTCATTATCCGCAGCTTTAAGATCGTTGAACAAATTTATGGCCTTTCTTTGAATAACTACAGAAGTTAGCGGGATATTTTTATCGTTTAAGTCTTTTATCCACACAATTAGTGACATCTCCATTTTTTCCAACAAAATCGGTCTTCTTTTAGGGATTGTTTCGAGAGAACGCACTCCAACAGCACTTCTAAGGATTTTGTGGCCGCTTTTTATGATAGTTCTTGCTGTAGTCTGAGGCAGCCCCATCACACTAGCTATCCGAAAAGCCTTTTCTCCACGCTCATGACGGCGAATAACTTCGAGTTTTGTTTTTAATGATATAGCATTTCGCTTTTTTCTACTCACTATATTTTTCGAGCTCATTTCCACGCTATTACTAAATTTAGTAATTAAACTGAAGGAATTCATAAGCAACATGCAAACAAATATACAGATCAATTTCAAAAGGGAATTCCCTGTTTTTTATTCCACATTTTAGTTCCTTTACAGAGACGTCGTATATCGAATGAAGACGTAAATCGAGTTTTGAAGAAACAATTTTTTGCACGACGTAAATTGAGAAAACGTAAATAGAGACAACGTAAATCGAGGTATTACAGTATTTTGTTGAGCTATTTTTTGTTAAGTTTAACATGGATGGCAGACAGAGATGCCAGATCACACGGATGAGTAAAAACTTGTTATATTTTTCACTACGCTAGAACAAATATAACAACTTTTTTATGGAGAATTTCATATGGGATATGAATCTTGTTACTGCTCCCAGCTAGACAGCTCTAACGTAGTTACAAACACAATGAAACAAAATTTGGTGTTCACTAACACACTCTTACATTTTGATGTCATGTTAAACGAGAAAAGTTGGATGTGTTAACAAAGCTTGCTCTTTTACGCAGCAAACAAGCTGAGGGTGGGAAAAAAGTAGCGAACAAAAACTTTAAGCTGTGCAAGTGCAAAGAAGTGTCACGCAATAAAATAATAACCTAAAATAAACAAATTAATTTGTGGTGGCAGTGGTGCAGTGGTTAGAAAGCGTGGCACACATGGCAGATTATTTCCTGGTTCGATTTCCGTCTGACACAGAAAACTTTTCATTGAATTAATTAATAAATAGAATAAAGCGAAAAATTATGGTTCAAAATTAACAAATTAATAATCTTCTTTCCAAAGAAAAGCAGGTATTCCTTGCTAATATAAAAAATAATTGCAATATATTTGAGATATTCTCAAATTTTTTCTTTATTGTTTTGCTTAAATTTATTCTTTATAAATCGGTGATTCCGTGTCAAAACACCCACGTTTCTAACATCACTATTTTTGGAAATTTGAAAACTCTCTGGGTTGATAGTTCCCCTGCAACATATTATATCTACAAACTTTATTTTCATTTTTTATTTTTTCTTTTTAAAGATATACACTTGAAAAAATTTCAAAATATCTTAAAAAATACAATTAGTGCATGTTTTTAAACAGCTGTAACTTCAGAACCGTAAGCCGGACAGAAAAAATCCGAGATATATCCTAAAGATCTTAAATGCGTCTTTCTTGTGGTGTAAATTTTTGGACTGTTTTTATTAGCCGCACACACATACCAAATTACATCAAAATCATGACAGCCGTTTAAGGGGTGTTATATACCTAGAACTGTTTTTTTTTTCAAAATTTTTTTTCAAAAAATTTTTTACATTTTCTTCTTAAGTCTCAAGAATATGTGCTTAAAATTTCAAGTTGATATCTCAAAAAATAACAAAGTTATAGCCTAGTGAGTGAACTGCCTTCTAGAGCGCGCAGTACTGGCCCTTAATTTCAAACGCGTTTTTCTCGAAACCATGTTTTCAAAGTCGGTGAAAATGGTTACTTTACTTTCGGAAGCCAAAATAATGACGAATTCCAAGTTCCTAAATTCAATTGAAACAAAAAAATGAAAAATATTATTAAAATAGATACTTAAAACTCGTACTTGTTATAGCTGATTTTGAAAATATTGATTTTTCACAAAATGGCGGACTTCCGAACGTAAACTAACGGTCAACACAACCTAACGCCTTTAGCGAAATGGGCCATCTGAAAAATTTAAGTACCATAATGAAACTTCAAAAGTTTCTGTACTTATTTCTTCAAATAGGATGCTTCTTTTTTTACAGTTTTCATAAATTTATTATGTTTATTAATTTAAAATTTTGCCAAATTTTTATTGTTTCAACTTTTGGGCTTGCATAAATCTTACAGAAACATGTATAACATTGAATGAAATCATCTTTTTGTTTATTACACAGCAATTCATCCGGCTCGAAGGAAGCTTCTACAACAACCGTTATAACACGTTCCGGTAGCGCGGCGGGCGGCAGCGCTGGCAGTCAAAGCGCCGGCATGGCCGCTACTGGGTCACAAGAGAACGCAGCTGAGGCACACAACATATTAACAACAAAGAAACCGGTGCCACATGATCGCTTCGATGATCTGGTACGCATTGTAAGCAATGATATAGCAACGGGTAAATATGCACATGTCATCGTTGAGGGGCAGCTGGAAGAGAATGAAAGTTTATTACAGCCAACATTGGGAGAACTAATGGGCATACGACCAAGGTAAGCTGGGCTTTATTTGGGTTTTTTAGTTCGGGGTTTTATACTTCGTTTACACAAAATTTAAATAAACCATATCACAGTGTGTAATTCAAATAATCTAGCGGAACTTAATTAAAAAAATCAAAACCTCCAGAAAGGAAATTTTTTGCGTTGAAAACTATGTCAATTACTCGAAGCACTTTCCAGTGAGTCTGAGATAGATGCAGAAAATTTTCCGTCTATGAATGCAAAACAAAAGAAGTATATCTTCAACATTACAAGTGATACTATATGCCTGCAAGCAATCATAAAATACTATGCCATTCTAAAGCGATATTAAATGCTTGCATTTTGTCTCTGGGACAGTTATAAGAAGAAGCTCAGGAAGCAAGCAATAAAGAATACAGGCGAATTCGTGAAAATTTCAGCCGAAAAACTTGCCGAAAAGATTGCAATAGAGACATTCTCAACCGGTTTTTACTATCATCAGATCAACTTCTATTTAGTCGCAATATATCCAAGCCAATAAATCGAAGATGATATCCATTCACGAATGAGACACTATTATTACTGAAGACTCCTGAACAGGCCCAATCCAGTTGCGACGATGACGACGATTAGGAAGATTATGACGACAACTAATTATGAAAATGTTGAAATAAAAACAAAAAATTCAATATATAATTTACACTTTCTATTTCATTCCCAAATAAATAAAATTGTTGTAGGTAGGCATTGCAGGTAAAATATCTGTGAAGATAACTTTAACTGGGTTATTTCCACTAATAATTTAACCTATTACTAATTAATTTGCATTCATTCATTTGAGAATATAACAAGAGGTTTATTTTATTCTTTGTTTGTATGGTAGGTGGGCGTGATAATGCTCCGACCATGCCCATTTTTTTTAAGAATTGTACTGCGGCTTGGGAAGTTACCAAAATAAAGTTTCAAGTCATCATCTTAACATTTAGAATTAAGTTCCGCTAGATCATTCAAATTACACACTGTTTACATGAAGCATTTCATGTGAAAAGTGTGGCCAAAAAAAATTTCATTCATTGTACTTTTTTGTAATATTTCACAACTTATAAGCAATAGCACACTTGTGAGCAAATTATTAATGAAAAAATTTGGTTAAAATTTTAGTTAATAAAAGAAATAGCTGTATATAAAAAAACCACGCTGTATCCCTTTCTTAAACTTGGCAAAAATTATACATTTTTTAAAATAATTTTTCAAAATTAAAAAAAAAATACTCGAAAATTAAGAAAAATTAATTTTTAATTTGGTATTTTTTTTTATAACGAAGTAAACTTGAATTTTAATTTTTTTAAGGTCTACAAATCTGTAAAGTCTGTGATAGTCTTCGAAAAACCTCTTCTTTGATTTTAGCGGAACTTAAAATCACCACTACTCGATAACTGGGCTTCGGATAGACGCAAATTTGAAGACAAGTCAGGTTCTTAAAGAGTTGTAAAGGTAGCAGTTCGAAATTCCCCTTTCCAAAATCCTCAGAGTCGAAATTAGCCTTAAAAAAATTACCTTTTCCTTAATTCACCCTTTACTCCTTGACAAAATTCCCTTTTATTCAAATTCTCGTTTACGAAATTCCTCTTACTTCTGCATTTCAGAACTCTACGCTCTCTATGTTATTCCTCAATATCAACAAATTCTTTTTTAATCCCTATTTTGTTAACGGGAATGTTGTAAAAGGCAATTTTGTAAAGAAGAATTTTGTCAAATGGAATTTTAAAAAGAGAAATTCTGTAAAGAAGGATTTTTGTGAAAGAATTTTTTTTATAAAGGAACATTTTAAAGTGGGAAATTTTAAAAAGGGGGATTTTGAAAAGGGGAATTTTATGAAAAGAATTTTGTAAATACATTCCAATTGTAACATATCAAATGAAAAACAAAATCGAAAAGGTAAAATTGTTTGTCCGTTCGTTTCACGTGAAATGTCTGTGAGGATCCCAAAAAACTCTGCCTAAATCCTTTCCGGTCAATTTTTGTGTCTTCTACTTGACCCAACACATAGTTTTGGTTGTTGTACCGATTCAGGTGTATATTGATGAATCCATGTTTAATCACAGATTATGCACTAAACGACTCACAAAATCGTTGCGATTACAATAAAACATCGCTAAGCATTCCTTAAAACCACGATGTCGTTGTTTTTTTTTTTTTGGTCGATTGTCAACACACGTGGCATCCATCTTGCAACCAGCTTTTTCAAATTTTAATTATCATAGAAGAGTTGTTACCTCTTTTGGGCAAATTTAACGTTTTTCATCGGAAGTGCGTGCACGTTCACGTTTAATTCAGTGAACCAATAAATTGTGGTTTATTTCGGTGGAGCATATACAACATAATATTCGTCAACCCAATTCTTTGCTTGTACAATGTTTTCTCCCATTAAGGAGGACTATATACCCAGAGGCCGAAAAAAAGGTCAGGTTTGTGCATTTTTTAAGGAAACCTAAGGGATATTTTTAAATGAGGGTTTTTATACCTGAAAATATACACATTCAAGAGTATGTTTAGTTTTTTTTTATTAAATAAAAAATTAATATTAATTTTTGTAAAACGCTCTGAAAAATGACCGCGGTGATCAAGATTGCTCCTCGCGGTGCTCCTGAAATGCGGTGACTAAGATTACTCTTCCGAAATTCATCTGGAACAAAAAAATCAAAAATGAAACTAGATACATAAAACTCTTACTTGTCATAGCCGATTTTAAAAATATGATTTTTCACAAAATGGCGGACTTCCGAACGTAAATTAACGATTTTCGACCAAAAATTCGTCATACGAAAAAAAAATCCTATGACAAGTGCGAGATTATTATAAATAAAATAAGCCTGCAAAAAAATCAAAACGATCGGTTCTCTGAGTTTCGAGAAATCTTGGTCACCGACTTTGAAAACATGGTTTCGAGAAAAAACTCGTTTGAAAATAAGGGCCAGCACTGCGCGCTCTAGGTGGCGGTTCACTTACTAGGCTATAACTTTGTTATTTTTTGAGATATCGATACCTGGAAGTTCTGGGCATATAACCCCCCTTAAAAAGCACTGTTCTATCAAAACTCGAAATTAACTTTTTTCTGTTGATACAGAAAGCAAAAAAGTTGTTTACTTTTTAAAGTATTTTTTGGGTTTGACAACTTTTTAAAGTATTTTGGAGGTCGCTAAAACCGAATATGAAGTCCGTTTTTCGGGTCACGTCAGGTTTTCTTACTACATCGGAAAAACATTCTACTTTTAATGAAATCAATATATTTCCTTTAAGGGAGGGCCGAAGAGCGTTAATATGTAACGCAGACCTTCTTTATTTTTTTAGGAATAATACTTTTTCCGCTTGCGGCCTCTGTAGTCGAGTAGGTAGCGTGCTCAACTGCCACCCCAGAGGCCCCGGCTTCGAATCGCGGACAGGCCATGGTCCTATGCTTTAAAATTTCGTATTTGCAATTTTTTATCCTCATTTCTTATCAACTTAAATTGAAAACTCATCAATATGTACGACATGAAGTTGTAGTTAATGGTAGAGAAGTTTGTGGATGAGGTTGCCTTAAAACTTAAATTGACTGAGGTAAAGGCATAACACTTGCCTCTGATTCGAAAATTCACATGTTTCTTTGGCTTTCCACCACGCCTAGAATATTCTACACGTATTTCACCTTTCCTTCCCACTAATCTATCACCCCATTTAGAATCAAGGCAGACTTGACTGAATAGGTATTCCACCTGAAATTCTTGGTTCAAACCTAAAAAAGAAGAATATGCTTGATCCAAGTACATAATTTTCTGAAAAAGAAAAACAATTTGCTCAATTTGAGATTTTTTTTTCTAGAATTGAGAGCAATTTGCCTTATTCAGCAAAAATGTACGATGTAGGACAACCGATCATAAAAAACTACTCGAATACACTTAATATAGCTTGTAAACGCTTACATGTTTCCAAAAAAAGTAACAGATAAGACACTGTGCCTTCGAGCCATGCCATAATTTGTCAATCCGTACCAAAATAAACATGTTTTCATGTAAACAAGTTGTGAATTATAAACATGCCAATATAAGTTGAAGTGAGAAAAATTTGCTTGATTCAAGTTAAAAATTTGCTGAGAATTCACTGCGATTGCTTAAATTAAGAAAATATTTTCTTGATTCAAGTCTTTCTTTTTTCCTTTTGTATTTGCAACTGAAATTGAAAACTCATCAATATTTACGACTTGAAGTCGTAGAGTTTGTGGTAGAGAAGTTTGTTGATGAGGTTGCCTAATTACATAAATTGACTGAGGTAAAGGCTGATTAAACTTGCCTTAGATTCATATTCACACATTTTTCTGCGGCATTTTGCAGATACACATGAGTTAAGGCTATACCTAAAAATATGACACGCTCAAGGTTAATCAGGGTGCATCATAAGTAGATAAGAACTCAGTTACTCATGTAAAAAGCGTTCTCTCTGTCAAAATAAACTTCCGGGTAACTTTGTCGGCATATTGGCAGTATAAGTAGAACCTAAGTAGGTTGAGTGGATCACAGTGAAAAGTCATGCAAGACTACTGATGAATTGGTGTAGCGGTTAACGCAACAGTCTGTCTAGTCTGCTGTGTCATTTGCCCTATACAGAGCCGTAGTTGTTGTTGGTTGTTGCCTTCATTGTCTTCATATTGTCTTGTTGTCAACATACTTGGCCTAAACCTCAAATTTGTTTTCTATATAAAAATGAATAGTTACATTAAAATTTAAGATTATTTATTTTATTTAGTTTTTTTTGAAAATGTTCTTAACCTTCAAGTAAACTTTGGAATTAGTAACAAAAAAGAATTTTTGGGTCATATTGACTCAACTTGAAATTGCATAAAAAACATACTAAAAACTTCTCAAGTGGAAATTGCATAGGAAAGCTGAGGAACAAATTATATTAAAAATGTGTTTTTGGATTTATTTGTTTTTTATTTAGTGCGAAAATTGAATTGATGTGGAGCAACTTTCACAAACTGTGAAGCGATGATCCGGGCAACCGTACTTCACGCATTTATCACATCGAATGCTGTGTTTATTTGAATTGCTGAGAGGTGGGCACATATGGCAACGTACTCTTTTGCGTGTTTTTGGTGTATGGATGAGCGGCTGTAGTTGTTGTTGATGTTGCTCAGAACTTTCTGATCTAGCACTTTCTACGACAGCAAGCGCATTTCTTTTGTACTCAATCTGTGCTGTGTCAATTTGACCCAAAAATACTTATAAGGGACATTTTTTGTACAGGCCAAATTTGACATGTGTCAAATATTTCATGTCAAATTCATAAAATTCCAGTTCATAAATTGATTTGAGCATAAATAAGCGGAGAAAGATGCGTTAAAAATTTTTTTTGGGCCAAATTGACCCAAAATTCGCTTAAAGGTTAAAAGAAAATGAATTAAATATACAAAAATATAACATTGTATGGGAGCAATCCCTAAGTAGGGCGTATAGGTGGGGATAGGTCCCAAAGGGAAAATATTCCTACTCAAAAAATAAGGGGTTTATCATACATATTAACCCTATCCGGGCCTCCCTAAAAGGGTAAATATTGATTTAATTATAATAAGCTGCCTCCCGATATAGTATGAAAACCTGCTGTGACCCGAAATAACGGACTTCATAGTCGGTTGAAGTGACCTCCAAACCCCTATAAAAAGTCATCAAACCCCAAGAGTTTTCTATTTTTTTGGACAATTGTCGTACCGTGTTATCTAACGTATCCATAATTATCGTGTTAATACTGACTGCAATTAATACAGTCCACTATCTTAAGATGCTAGTAAGCACAAGATTTGGCAAAACCAATGCGGAAGTATAAATGTCTTTCACTGCAAAACATTGTTTTAATAATTTTTTGAAAATTGCAAAATGTCACTTTAAAGATTTAATGATGTATTCAAGATTATTATCCTTTGCACTATTTCGTCCACTATACTACCTTCAGTTGTTTATGTCATATATATTTTAAATACATATGTCCAATTAGTTTTAAACGCAAGTCATTCCGTTTTGCAGATTTTGAATTATTTCGTTTTTCTGATATTATCCAAAAACCTTTTTCAACTACTCCTTTCAACACAACGCCTACTCAATTATTAAGGTAAAATGTAAGATGGACAAAAAAAAAAATCATCCAATACCTACATACATCCAATTTTCAGAGTATGGAAATTTTTCTAATCAGTCAATGATTTTTGATGGTATTTTCAATAAAAACCCCTTTTCAAGTAATATCACCAAGGTTCAATCTCAATCGAAAATATATTAAAAACAACAAAAGCAACAATAAAAAGCAACGTTTATATTCATTTGAATGTCAGTGATACAAATAAAAGCAGTTCAGTTGAAGAAAGGAAAGAAGAAAAAACAGCAACAAAAACAAATTCAAAGTAGTAAAAACGACAAATAAAAGTAGTATAGGTTGTAATCACTGTGCTGAAGCACTAGCAATTCACAGAAATAACTAGAACTATAACAACAGCAACAACAACAACAACAACAACAACAACAATAGCAACAACAGCAACAACAACAACAACAACAACAACAACAACAATAGCAACAACAACGACAACAATAAAAATAACAACTATATCCTTGTAAAAAATTCAATTTCCTTTAAGCGGAAAGGATAACGTTTTGCTTATAAGCCAGCAGCATCATATTACAAAATAATGCACTAGAGCAGAACAGGTAGTTGGCAGGATATGTAGAGTGAGGGTGTGTACGTGTGTGTGTATAAGTTTCAAGCAGCAAGAAAATTGTCGTTACTAGTAAAATGTAACTATCATTTTATGTAAGAGTAGTAGCAGCTATGGGTGAGTGTGTGCGTTATATGTGTGTGTTTTGTGTGACGATGTGGGTGAGTATCTGTTAGGGACTAAAATTGAAAATGAATTCATTGAAATTTACGCACGATTGACTAAGCATATATTTAATATTGCAGTGAAGTGTAGAAGGTAAATCAAAGCAATTTTTATGCATCTATTCGTGCGTATGTCACCTGTGTGCATGTGTGTGTGTGTGAGTGTGTGAGCATTCAAGTGTTCTTGACGTACGGAAATAAAATTGTTATAAAAATTGGAAAAAATTGCGTAGTTTAGCCAGTCGTCAATCCTTTTTGCGTGCCGTTAAATTTTATTGACTTTTTTATTATATTCAATAAATATCCTGACCACTTGAGCTGTGATTAAATTTTTATTTGGCAAGACTCCAGGTCGATTCGATACCGTTTTCTTACTTTTTTCTTACTTTTCTAACTAATTATTTAATTTTCTTACTCTTAGAAAAACTCCTTCAGATTTTGAATAGATTTCAATTTTAATACCGTTGAATTCCCTATTGAAATCGTTAGCTTGCGCCATGAAATTGCGTCCAAAAACAAAAAAAAAATTGACTATTTCATTTCCTCAACTCATTCTTTGATTAGCATTTTAATTAGTTTTCATTTTTGAGCCAAGCAAGCATATTCGATAAACTTTCCAAACCGCCAACTATGACTAGGTAATGAGCTGTCAGGAAATTTGTAAAATATACTTTACACCAGCTCAGCCGCAACATCCACACACACACACACTTCATACACATACATACACACTAACTAACCTGGCACACACCTGGCCTAACTTGACAAATTGTGCTGAAGCGGCAGATTATTCTTTTGTCATGTTATCCTTGCGGCAACGCACGTTCTTGCACCTTGCTAACAAATTGAGGCAGCCGCCTGTTAAACATTTTATTATGAGTTTTTTTTCTCTTTTAAATTTTTCCCATTAATGCACAAATCCTTTTTTTTTTGCTCTTTTTTGTACCCATTCTTCTGATGCACTCGTTTTGATATGCATGCCGAGCATTTCAAGCAAAAACTGCACGCATGCATTTATTAGCAACGCAGCGACTGCAGATGCTGCTATTAAAAAAACTGCTTACTAAGCGACATGTTAATTTGTTGAAAATATAAAAAAGAATCAGCAGAAGTTTGTTCCAGTGCAAACGTATAATCTTTGCATTCTCCGAACTTTTATAGGGTAAATAGTTTCGAGTTTTGCAGTTACTTAAATTTTGGAATCTCTGTAAATTCTTGAATAATTTCACATATTGGTGGTTTTAAACTTCGAATATATTATCAATAAGGGAATTCACAATTGTGTGGTGTCAGGTGGATTATAATTTTTAACTAGTTCCTATATAACACTTAAGTTTTTTTTTTTAATTTTCTAGATGTTTCTCTTCCATTAAAAAATAAAAAATTATAAAAACTGAATGCATTAACCCCTTGACGTATTTCCACTAGTCTGACTCGTGGTACATTTTTTGTGCCTTACATGATTATTACGAGTCTGACTCGTGGTACAATTTCTGTGCCTAACATGATTATCACGAGTCTGACTCGTAGTGTGTAGAAGTGTACATTTGATAAAAAAAGAATTGAAATTTCCCGTTTTTAACAAATTATTATTTTCGATTCTCATAATAATAAGAATAAAATTAGTTGATGCCGTGCACAACATCTAATCTAAAATAAATAGTTTTATTACATGCATTCACATTTCGTTTTGTTTTGCGACTGTTCGTAAGCATCAAAACTGGTTTGTTTAGTGCAAGTTGTGTGCGAACAGTTGGAAGCGAACTTCGTTGCGCTAATTGATACGTCAAGGGGTTAAAGCAGTGGTGTTCACACGCATACTACTACAATTTCCGACTTTTGTGCTTGTGTTTGTAGCTCTCGCACTCTCTGCACTGACAAAAATTGTTGTGCAGGTATTTAGCAAGATTTTTGTTATAATTATCATTGTCATCATCATTATCTTTGTCAGTATCTATCATTATCATTATCGTTATCATTATCATTCTCACTATCATTATAATTATTATTTTTATTATTCTGCAAATAACGCATTTTCATATGCCTCAACATTTCGTGCAGTGCAACACACACGACCAAGAGGCGCAAACATTGCTGTTTGAAGTTGCAGCGCCAACTGATTAGGCTTTGGCATGATACAATTACAAGGTAGGCTCATATTAAGATGACTGCTCAGTTGAGAAATTTTGCAACAACAAAGCTGTAGGAGCTACAAACGTCAAACGACAAAAGCAACAAAAAAAATTAGAAAAACTAAAAAATTATCAGCTGATTTTGACAACTAGCACACCTGCTCTCCAATATGAGCCTACCTTGTAATTGTATTATGGGCTTGGGTAGTTCATGAACGAACTAGTTCATGATGCAATTACATATGGTACAATAAGAAGGTAGGGTAAGGAGCTTTGACAAGACCTACTGCTAATGTCAAAACCATAATATACTGTGCTACCATATCTCAAGAAAAAATCCCAAGACAAATCCATGTTTCATGGTTTCCGCGGGTAAGCGTTTTATATAAAATGTATTACTGAGAATATTGATAATCGAGGAACTTTTAAAAAAAAGTTAATTTATCTTCAACAGTTCCACTGTCTAAAGAAGACTTAAAAAAGTTTTTTTTAAGATATCCTATGCACATTAGAATAAAATTTTTAAACAAGAAATAAAGAATACAAAAAGATAAACAAAAAATGATTGCCAATATTAAATTAGTGAAAATAAAGCTTTAAAATAACTAAAAAATTCGTTGTTTCAAATATTGTTTCATTGATTAAAATTTTCCTATTTACCCTATATAAAATTCCTTTTCTATGTGTTTATCCCAAATTTATGAAATATACAGAAAAGTGGCATCGCTAAAATGCTTTTTGACATAAGCAGTAGGTCTTGTCAAAGCTCCTTACCCTACCTTCTTATTGTATCATGCAATTACCAGGTAGTATTAATCGCTACTTTTACTCGTTGCTTTGGGCATATAGTGTCAAATAGAAGTATTGCAATCACAGCAAGAAGTAAAAGGGGATTTTTTATGTTTTTTATATTTAAACCAATCATTTAAAATATTAAGAATGAAATGATTAATGACGAAATTAAATCTTTGTTTAGGCTTTGCTTTGTTTTTTTATACATGGGGTAGTTCTAATTTTCGAGAAATTCTAATTTCCAAAGGTTTTTTTTTTAAATAAAAAGTAGCATAAAAGTGCATCTTCGCTTAGAATATACACAAAAAAACACTTTGGCTTGAAGTTTTTTATATTTATTCACATAAAAGAAACACAAAACATATCGATACATTAAAATTCATCACAGTTTAAAGAAAAAAAAATATTTCAAAAACAAAATTGTGCTCGCTCAATTCAAACATATTGTTCTCTCTTATTCAGTCGTTGAGTAGACATCAAGAGCGCCGTTGAAGAGAGATATGACAGAACATTCATACGAAAAATTTTATATGATATGACGACTATGCAATTTTTCAGTATTAAGAGCAAACAAAAAATAAAAAAACGTGTAATGTATTAAAAACGCTAGTTCTAATTTCCGAAGGATTCGAATTTCCGAGAGTTCTAATTTTCGAGCGTCTACTGTATAATGAAATTATGAAATTGAAGTATTCATCTTTATTTTATTAACACTCCCACTTGTAAACTTTAAAAATTATTTGAATACTGCATCAACAATAAGAACAAAATACCACCAACTACAACGAATTGTTAGAAAAGTTAGAAATACACATAAAAGTAAGTACAACTGTGTTGGCAGTGTCCACCAAAGCGCATAAGTTCTTAAATGTATGTATGTATGTATATAAGTATCACGCTTGAAACATATAGAAACAAATTCGCGATTCTATTGTTTTACCCTCTACCAAAAAGTGTTCAACGCGCTAAAAGAAGTTTCGACTTAAAAACTACGAAAAATTGTTATAAAAATCGCGTTATTTTCATTTTAAATAAAATAATAAGCAACATTGTTTGCACCTATATTTTTTGCTTGCACTACCTGGTAATTGTATCATGAACTAGTTCAATTGAACGATTCCCACTCATGAACGAAGTGAAATTGTTCATGGTATAATAATACAAGGTAGCATTGACAACTGCTTATTTTCTCTTCTACAAGAAAACATCTCCTGTCAAAAACAGCTTTTTAGGGAAATACTTCTGCAGCTGCTATGGTTGTTGTTTTTTTCACTTCAACGTTTTCAATATTGTTTGTGTTTTTAATGGCGGATTGTGAGCGCTCTTTTTTGAGCATATTTTTTGACAGGAGATGTTTTCCCAAGCAACTGTCAATGCTACCTTGTATTATTATACCATGAACTAGTTCAGTGTTTCTCGTTCTTTTAGTTCAGTTTAGTTCAATTGATTTTGCAGCGAGTAGAAACAAAACGAACTAGAGCAAAAATAACTAAATTTACCAAGCTATGATTTGAATATTCAGTTTGTCCAAGCGAACTAAAAGACCACACCATGGTGTAATTAACAAGGTGGCAGTGAATTTTTAACCTCTCTCACAAAAATTAACTCTCGATCTGTCAAAAACAGCTGATAGCATATTTTAAGCAAAACCATGGCAAAACAAATTTTGTGATATTTGTGCTTATTGTGAAAGTATAATTTGATTATAAAAGTGCTAAAAACATGCATAAGAATAAAAAGCTGCTGAGACGCTGTTTCATTTAAAATTCTATTGTGCCAATTAAATTGCACTAAGCTGGTACATCTTGTCCGTATAGATTAGTAAAACACATCGTTGTTCCAAACTCTTGCGTGGACTGCGCTGACTCGCGTTGTACCTAAAGTAAAGCTATTAGCTAATAAAAAAACCAACAAATATCAAACTTAATCTCTAATTGATTTAAATACTTCTCCGGCAGCTCAAGATAAATAGCTGGATTCTTAAAGCATTATGTACCATCTCGTACGGATTGTGATACAGCTTTCGTATATTTCCTCGAAGATTTTACTTGATGTTGGCAGCTTATTACTGCTATTGCTATTCTGCAACTATATGGCCAGCTCATCCATACTTGCAGGAAATTACAGTTTGTTTCCATATTTGGCTCTGGTTTTTCACTGTTTTTTTATTATGTTGATGAAAATCTGACGAAAATACTTGTTGTATTGTAACTTATTACTTATTAGCTTTATGTAACAATTTTTTGACAGATTCAACAAAATTGAGTGTGTGGTGAAATATTCACTACCACCTTGTTAATTACTTCATGGAACTAACGAACTAAAAGAACGAACGAAGTAAAACATGCAACGAATAAAAAGAACGAACGAAAGAAAAGAACTAAATGAACGAACTCTTTTATTACGTACGATTGAACTAAAAAGAGCGATCTTTGTGGTGAACTAAAATGCCCCAGCCTACCAAAAATAATAGAATGTATTTATTATTTTTGCAAGCCTACAACTGATTGAGGCCGTGTGCTATTCGAAAATTTTTCACTCGTGGTAGGAGAGAATTTATTGAGTTGAATACAATTTCTGTCTGTTGAAATAAAATTGTAATTTTTGCTGTGCCAAAAGGACGATGACATTTTGAAAACTAGAAATTTTGACGTTTTGTATTTTGATATTGTATTAGCGCAAGAATTTAATTTAATTTGCGAAATAGTTAATTTATACTAAAAAAGAGAGTTGGCTGTGCCGTGGACACATCCGTAGGTTTTGACGTGACGCAGTTTCTTGCTGTTGATGTTGATGTTGATGTTAATGTTAATGTTGATGTTGATGTTGATGTTGATGTTGATGTTGATGTTGATGTTGATGTTGATGTTGATGTTGATGTTGATGTTGAGGTTGATTTTGATGTTGATGTTGGTGTTGGTGTTGGTCTTGGTATTGGTGTTGGTGTTGGTATTGGTGTTGGTATTGGTGTTGGTGTTGGTGTTGGTGTTGGTGTTGGTGTTGGTGTTGGTGTTGGTGTTGGTGTTGGTGTTGGTGTTGGTGTTGGTGTTGGTGTTGGTGTTGGTGTTGGTGTTGGTGTTGGTGTTGGTGTTGGTGTTGGTGTTGGTGTTGGTGTTGGTGTTGATGTTGGTGTTGGTGTTGGTGTTGGTGTTGGTGTTGGAGTTGTTGTTGAATTTGGAGTTGGTGCTTTTCGTTTAGCTTTTTTTTTGCTTCCCCATTGGTTGTGCTCTAATTTCAATTAATCCAGCAAAAGTGATGTATTTGCGTCACATTAGGCGGTTCCCTGAGGGTTTTTGACACGCCGTCAAATTTTTTTTTTATTTTTGTCATATGCCCGAAGACCTCACCTTTGTTTTCGTTCCTTAAAATTTACCGTTGCACTAGTAGTCACAGATTTAAAAATCCATGCAACGTTTTTTCGTGGCTGTAGCATTTTTACTGCATTATGTGATTGCATCCTTGAAATCATGACAACAAAATTTTTTTTGTAATTTAGTTGTGAAGCGTAATAACACATCCATGCTGTCGTAAAACAAAATTTACTGTAGCACTCCTCCTGAGTGAGTATAATTCCATGCAACGATATTACATTTCTGTTACATAAGCTGCTATATTCACGACTTGACGACGCCGGAATTTTTGTTTTATTTTTGTCGTAAAGCCATGTATAAAAACTTTATTTTCCTTTTTAAACTTTTATCGTAGGTTATATACTCATTGAGTAAAAATTCAATGCAACGCCGCTGCATGAATGTTGCGTTATCGATCTTTGAGCGGCTCTCTCAGCGTCCCCATGATGTCAGAAATTTTTTGTCTAATTTTGTTGTGAAGGCTTCCAGTAGGTCTTTATTGGCGTATCGTATTTTTAATCCTAGCAGTAATACTCAGCGAGTAATAATTCTATGTAACAAATTTTCAGTTGCGTTGCTTACGCAGCTCCCACTACGTCCCTATGCCGTATTAAATTTTTTTTTGTTTTTTTATTATAGTCAAAAAGTTAACCTTTATGGTCATACTATTTTTTTAATCATAGCTCTTATACCCAGCGAGTAACAATTCAATAAAACGCAGATGAATTTTTAAAAAATTCATTTTTAAATTTTTTTGGAAACTAGAGCAGTACAACGTAACTTCGTCACGTCAAAATTAGGACTTCTGGTTGCTATGCTGTCAGAAACAGAAAATTTAGAACTTCTTTACGACTCACAAGCTAGTTTTAAAGTGAACATTTTAAAAGTGTTATTTGAACGTTTAAAAGCTATTTTAAAATATTCTTATGAATACGGCTGTTAATTTTTTGAAGTCACTTCGAGTTTCCCATTTAATTAAGTAAAATAAAAGCCATAAAAGTTGTTAAAATGAAGACATGCCTAACAAATTAATTTACGGAAGTGAACTTTTATGGTAGCTCTTAATTTTCCAAATTGAATTCTATGCAAATCATGGAATGAATGCTTAAAGTCGGTTGCTTTAGGGAATAAATTAATTCTTTATAGCCTTTTAAATTATATAACTTAATTGCTGAAAATCCTTTCCAATCAAATACTGCTTCGCTCAAGTAATTACACAAGGACATACACCTACACTGCTGATGATGTTTGAATAGTGTGTGTGTGTGTGTATGTGTATGTAAGGAATATGTTGGTTGTTCGTTTGAAAATAAAGTGATTTTTCCAACATGACAAGGACATTTAAATCAGTGAAAGTTGACAGACAGACAGACAGACAGCTAGAGAAACAATAACAAATCTCGATGGCGGCTGCTCAAAAAAAAAACAAAAAAGAGATGAGCGTTTTTTTAATTTATACCTTAGCAGGATATGAAAAATAAATCTTTTGTAATTGAGTCACGTAAGCAACGTTGCGCTTATAGTGTTGTCTCGCTCTAACACTCGCAGGCTTAAGCGAGTAAGCGAGATTCACTGAAGCAAACACACATCACATACAAACACACGCACACGAGCAAGCTAGATTGAATTGCATGAGCTAAGCATGTAAATTTTGAAAGCAGCTACAACAACAAAAACAACAGCAACATCGTAGACATCACCAACATACATCAACAATTACAACACCAGCAGTTGTTGAATCAAATAAATGTGAAACAGGTAAAAAACGAATTAGCCCAAGGCTCCATTTATTTCGAGTTTTTTATTTCCCGCTCACTGCAACACGTCTTAATTTTTATACATTCTAGCACGATTTCTGCCACAAAATTCAGCTTAAGTAACGCCTAAAGAACATGGCGCACACTGATATTTTTGGCATAAAATTGTTCTTAAATTCCACCTTGAAACGATAGCATATTTTTAAAGGTAAAAAAGTTTCAATAATGTTTATACGTTGGGCAATTTGATAAGTCCGTGAATTTTTGACTTAAATGTACGATCGTTTTTTTTTTAATAAAAAAGCTTTTTATTTCTCAATATAGTCTCCTTTAAGATCGATACATTTAGTCCAGCGTTTCTCCAATGTTTGTATTCATCCCAAATGGTAGGTTTTATCAAGAACCTTAAAATAGGCGTTTCTTTCAGTCTTCATTCGATCCAAATCTTTTACCGCCAAACCATTTCTTGAGCTTTTGAAGTAGGAAATGGTCTCAGGGGGCTTTATCTGGAGAATATGGTGGAACAGTTCGATGCCCACTTTATGAATTTTTGTTATGGAGACTACAGACATGTTCGCCGGTGCGTTGTCATGGTGGAAGAGCACTTTTTTCTTCGCCAAATGCCCTTGACATTTTTGCTTCAAATCAATGTCAAATCTGTTCAATAGCTGTGATCGTTTTACCATTGACCCTTGACTTTTACGCCATGACCTTGTTGCCCTTGGCTTTATTTTGTGCCCGGAAAAATGCACTGCTTTGACTGTTCTTGGTCTCCGGTCGAGTGCGACCAATCGCGGCACACATCGTGCGAAGAGCTTATTCATGTCCAAATATACATGTAAAAGGTGATGTTCCTACTTAGTTGCGATGCCTACAGCCTCAGCCATCTCACGCACTTTCATTCTCCGATCGTTCAATATCAGTCCATGGATTTTATCGACGATTTCTAGCGTGGCGACCTCTTTTAGGAGACCTGAACGTTCAGCGTCATTTGTGCTGGCACAATCGCAACAGAATTCTGTAAACCACTTCTTAACTTTTGAAATTCATAGTGCAGGGTCCCCATAGTATTTATCAAGCTTTACCTTGGTTTCGGTGAGGGTTTTTTTAAGCAAAAAATAATGCATGATGAGCACACAAAATTCACTTTTTGACGAGGTGACTTTCAAAATTCACAAACACAATCTAAATAACACATCTCTTTTTTTTTTTTTTTTTTTTTTTTAGGTTTTTCTATTAATAGATATTATTATTATTATTACTGATAATAATGTAAGAAAAAATCATTTTTAAGTTTATCAATAAACATTGAAGTCAACTTCTTCAAATTAAGCCTCAGCTTCGGTTTTGAGCTTGGCGATGTAGGCGGCCTTGTGCTCTGCAATCTTAGCCTTGCGTTCAGGGTTGGTAAGTTTCATAGCATTCCACCGTTTTTTGGTAACGCCTGTCTTTTCTACCGCCTTCTGGGTAGGATCGGCACGAATTTGTTGATGTGCCTTTTTGTACATTTCCTCAATATCATCAGCACGGATGCCCAACTTGATGTAACGGCTGAATTGGCGTTTGAAGGCGTCTTCATCTTCTTCCTCAAGAGAACGCATATAATCAGCAACATGTTGACCAAAGATATGAGAACGATGAACATCGGCATTAAAGCTCTTGGTTTCTGCAGAATATCCAGGGAAACGCTTGACCGAGTGTGGAATATTCAAACCTCCATCAACAGCACCTTTCATGGCACCGAATACACGAGCACCAGTAGTGGTACGTGCCAAACCAACATCCAAATAACAACGGAATGCACCTGGACCATCATCGACGGGTTCAACATTGTATTCTTCACCGGTAACTTCAGAGCAACCAGCATAGATCGAGTCCAAGCCCAATTTATTGAGCACACGACGTGCCACCAACAAACCAGTGCAATAGGCGGCAGCGTAATTGGTCAGACCGACCTTAATGCCATACTTGGGGAGTTCATGCGAGTAGGCAGAGCAGACAACACGGTCTCCTTCAATTCTGGCGTAGGCAATCTGGACAGTGATGTCTTTGTTGGACAAACGCACAATCAAGCGGTACTTTGGAGTATTGTACTTGTTCTTGTCTTGGAAGATCAAGCGTTTTCTTGCATAGTAGTCAGTTTTTCCCTCACGACGCCTGCGGAACTTAACTTGATAGCGCTTGAAGTACTGCTTATTTTTAACAACTTTAACGAAACCCATTTTTCACCTTTTTTTTATTTCGGGTACAACACCGACGTAAATTAACGCGATGTTTCCACACGTACGTGAAAAAGAAAAGGAAATCTCTTTTCATAAATCAATTCTTAAGACGTTGAGGAAGGGTTTTAGGTTTAATTTTTTTTTTTATATTAACGAGACCTTTATGAGCTAATGAGCGAATAAGCGAGCTTAAAATTTATGGAATAGTATTCTTCCCGTAGGTATAGTATTCGTATACCTACGTACTTCAAAAAATATCGCACACCCTCTTAAAAAGTAACACAAGTCAAAATTTTGAAATTTTCAGGAGAGTCAAAAAACTATTTCGTTTTCAAGCAACTTTATGCAAAAGAAGAATACAAAATGATTTTTTAAAAATAAACGAGCAATCAGATTAAAACAAAATTTTAAAAATTGAAAAATTTCGAGCTGTGTCACTTTTGAAGAAACTGTGACGTCATCGCAAAAACGATGTACAGCCGCACTTTTTTTACAAAATACAAAATTTGTGTACACAGTTACTGGAGTGTATAATACTCCCTATTTTGAAATCTCGATTTGTTGCGAACACAGAGAAAAAATCTAATGCAAAATTAACAAAAAACCTGGTATAATTTATAAGATGTCTTTGGCAGTTTGGAGCCTCCTAAGTTTTTCGTCAAAACATCTAAGTTTTACATGTTTAACTTACCAATATTTATTTGGATAAATAAACGAAGTATTTTGTAATTTATACATTATGGCTTCTACAGATTATATTAGCGTGCTTGCTTAATTTGACAAACATAGTGTTCAAGTCCACACCATTTTGATAAAGTGTCAAAGTTTTCGATGGTTTACCTGCACTATTGGTTGATATATTATGTTATATACTTGGGCGAATCGAAATTTTTTTTTTTTTGGCAGGGTGCTTTCAAGGCAATTTATAAAACAATATATTACTTTCGTGAATAAGCATAAATTTTGAATTTTCATGTAAATTCCTTCCATCCAAGCTTATGTGATTTTACTATTATTTTTTTTCTCGGTATAGTATTTCTGGAAAAAAAAATCTATATAGAGCATATTTTTCCGACTTCTACAGTGCCCTAATATCTCAAATATATATTTTCTTACAGCTTCACGCCACACTAAGAACTTCCTACACATGTCCTTCTTTCCCATTAATCTATCACACCATTCCGAACCAAGACATTCCGAAGTTGAAAAAATGGCATGACCCACCCTGATACAAATATGAAATTTAAAAACATTATAATATCCGTGAGATATATCAGTACTTAGTAGATAAAGACTGCAGTGCAAGCTTATGAACTTTAAACAAAGATTGATGTGAAAAATACTCGTGTTATAATTTTGAAAAATACTGTTAGCAATAGCGGGCCTAATAAACAAAATTTTTGGTCCCGGGCGTAATATGCATAGTTCTGTGGTACTGTGAAAGCGAGTATTATTCGTTATTATCTCTAAATCTCCAGACAAAGGACGCTGCACAGTGTAACAAGGTGGACAAAATGTTAAATTTCGACTTTATTATTTGAGAAAAAATAAAGAAAAAAACATCAGGATTTGTTCAAAATATTCCAATTAGTAAACTCCGAAAGGGTTTTACGGTATTCATAGCAGTGTAGCAGTGAGAAGCTTTGAATAACAGATTTTTTCATTATTTTCAACTTTTCGATTGATACATTAAACAGTCGTCAAATTATAAAATATACCCTAGGATTAAAATTATGTATGAAGGTACAATTCAGGATATATTACGAGCGATTAATAAAATTAAATTCGAGTTAATATTCAGTTCAATTTGAATACAATTTAAAGAAAAATCGAAAAAATTATTTTAATTTTTTTTTTTTAATTTTTGGAAATGATGAGCGAAAGGCGTGGTTGATCTTGATTAAGGTTCCTGTGGCGTTTTATATTTATAAATAAACTAATTTTATCAGTTCATAACAGTGCACAGTGCGACTATTGCAATGCTTCAAGGATGCTGAGTTCAAATCGTGCCAAATTCGACAGCAACAATAATTTAAAGCATTTTTTTGTTTGCTGCTACTCTTTTCTTTCTTTTATTCTTCGCTTTGGAAATTTCAACGGGCATGTGTACCAGAATAGAGATAAAAACAAAAAATAATCGTATCACAGGATATCAATGCGACGTGCTTTTTGTGCACACAGGACATGTTCGTACTTCTTCGACGTTTGATCGCAGCGCCTACCAGGAATGCGCTTAATTTATTTTTATACATCAAGATAAACGACAAAATAATGAAGCGAATTTAATACGTTGCGTGCTTGCCGTCGACACTGGCGCCAAACAATGGGACAGCTTGTATGAAAAGTTTGGCAAAAATTATTTATTTTTTAATGAACGAAAAAAAAAAAAACCAATGAATGTTAAATTAATTTCTATGTTGGTATAAAATACCTCATTTTCTTGATCATAATTAAATAGATTAAAGCAAATTTATTTGATAATTTATATCAATAGGCACACGATTTCAAAATTGATTTTTCATACACCGAGAAAAAAAGCAATAGTAAAATCACCTAAGTCGGCTTAGGTGAAAAGAATTGTATGGACATTAGAAACTTATGTTTATCCACCACATATAATATATTGTTTAATACATTGCTTTGAGAGCATTTACTTCGATACCCTTCAAAAATAAATGTTTGATTCACCCAAGCCAAGTATATAACATTTTAACCAATAGTGTAGGTAAACCACCGAAAACCTTGACACTTTATCAAAATGGTATGAGCAAAATTTATCGTTATCGAATACCGTTCGAATACCGTTATCGTTATTTATCGAATACTCCCGGTTTGTTATAGTTCTCGTTTGGTTTTTGTAATGAAAATGATATAGCCTAGATATTTAGCCAAGGTGAGTGCATTTTTTTGGTATTAAATTAGAGCAGTAATATCCAACTATTGATTGACTCATTTAAAAGCGGTCTAAATGCATAAACTTTGTAAATGTATTTTTATTTATATTAAATAAAACGATGTTTCCTTAAAAAAAATAAATAATTTTGGGCCATTTTATTTAGAAGTTCCATCTAAGTGCTTAAGTAATTTTGTACAACAGCAATATACACAATTTTACCTAAGTATATGTACATTTCATACATGTTTTTAGATATTTTTTTACACAAGCAATATACAGTACTTAACCTAAGTAACTTTGATAGTTCAACAAAGCTTTTTGTTGAAATTTTGAACACTATGTTCGGCAAATTAAGCAAGCAATTGCTTATATAAATTTTCGAAGTCACAATGTATAAATTACAAAATAGTTCGTCAATTTATCATCCAAATCAATGTCGGTAAGTTAACATGTTAAACTTAGGTGTTTTGACCAAAAACTTAGGAGGCTGAAAACTACCAAAGCCATCGTATAAATTATACTAGGTTTTTTATTAATTTTACATAAGCTTTTTTTCTGTGTAGTTAGTTTAACTTAATGCTAATGTTTGTAAATTAATTAAGGCCCTATTCACAACAACTTCTTAGAACATCTTCTAATTACTCATACTTAAAGGCACAGCCAAGATATGCGTAAGCAAACAAAAGTAAGAGAGCAAAAGAACGGATTCTTCGGTATTGTATTGAATTTGACTATAGTAGATAATTGCTGGCAAATGCATAACATATGTTAAAATGAACATTTATCAAAGGATACTCATAACTGAAATTGCTACAGTTTCATCATGTTTTCGTTGCCTTTCGTTGGCTTATTGTAGAGCGATTCAAATCGCTTACATGAAAGCTACAGTCAAAGATATTTCTTTGCTAATTTATTTGAATTAAAGACTCTTAAAGACTGAAAAAACTCTACTTGCTTATTTTGTAATATAATTTTAAGAAGGTAGATGCAGGGCTGAATATACTCTCTTTTTGCCAACCATAACTGTCAAAATAGCGAAAGATACACAAAAAATAATTCAAATACATAAAGAAAAAAAAAAAAAAAAGTACTAAAACCACCTAAGTCGGCTTGAGTGGAAAAAACCTTATGGAAATTAAGAACTTCCGCTTATTCACCAGAGTTATCTATTGTTTTATAAATTTTTTTTTGTATAAAACTTAAGTGTTTTGATTCAAATTCTTTACACCCAAGCCCGGTATAGGTGATTTGAATATTGATTTTTTCTCGGTGTGAAAATAGTTTTGATTTGACAGTTCTGAGTCAACGCTCTCTCCCTTGCATCTACCTTCTTTTATTCTTCCATTCATATTTATTTGAAAAATCTCACAAATAAGCACAGAAAAAAAGTGTTTTTTGGTGACACTTCTCTCAATGTATGGAAATTATGGGCATTTTTTCATTTTCACAGCAGCCGGCTGATTTTCCGTTCACTTATTGACATAAGCCTGTGGTATCATGTGACTATCAAAGTTAAATCTAAAGCCTGTATGATACTTCATTAAATTGATCATTTTTTGTCATTAAAAATGAAAATAGAACAATTCAAATAGTACTAAAGCCCGTATGATACTTCATTTTTTTGTTCAATTTTATAATCTGAAAACAAGTGGCGGGTGGGCAAGACAACAATATTCTTGTCTATTGTGCGAGAATAGGATAGAAACATATTCAGTGGCAAGAACCAATTTTGACTGTTCAGCGACGTTGCTAGTTGGCGCTGATTTTTTTTTTCTTGCAAGGAGCTACACCAGCAAAAAAATTTTGATATATAAAAATAAAATTGTTTTCAACTAAACAAGAATCTTGTTGATAAACAACCATCAAGAAATCTTGGCAATACAAAGATTTGAGTGTTTTAAACTATTTTCAATAACGAGAACAATTATATATTAATAATATTTTCTGAAATAAATTCAACAACACTGACATTGTTAATAATACCAACAAGTTTTTTTTGGGTGAAGTTGCGTTGAAACAAGAAGTTGACAGCAAATATTTGATCGAAACTTAACGATGAGCGAACTGAGAGAAACGTCAAAAACAATGCATTAAAAATGCAGTCCGTCCCACATTTTTTTCTCCAATTCGTACTATATGCGTACTCACTCACACCAATGGAATCTATGCATTAGTACTGTTTGAACTGCTCTATTTTCATTTTTAATGACAAAAAAATGAGCAATTTAATGAAGTATCGTACGGGCTTAATGCATATATTTAATTGGTGTCAGTGAGTAAGCATATAGTACAAATTGGAGAAAAAAATGTGCGAGAAACTGCATTTTCAATGCATTGTTTTTGACGTTTCTCTCAATTCGCTCGTCGTTAAGTTTCGATCAAATATTTGCTGTCAACATCTTGTTTCAACGCAACTACACCCAAAAAAACTTGTTGGTTTTATTAACAATGTCAGTGTTGTTAAATTTATTTCAGACAATGCTATTAATGAATAATTCTTCTCTATAGAAACCATATAATTGAAAAATACTCAAACCTTTGTGTTGACAAGATTTCTTTATGGTTTATCAACAAGATTCTTGTTTAGTTGAAAACAACTTTATTTTAATATATCAGAATTTTTTTGTTGGTGTAGCTTCTTGCAAGAAAAAATAAAAATCAGCGACAACTAGCAACGTCGCTGAACATTCAAAATTGGTTCTTGCCACTGAATATGTTTCTACCCTATTTTCGCACAATAGACAAGAATATATGCCACTTGTTTTCAGATTTCAAAATTGGACAAAAAATGAAGTGTCATACAGGCTTAAGGTTTTGTTTCGTTCAGTTTCTCAATTTCCGTTTACTTTTCAAAACTTGAGTGAGAGCGCTTGGTTTCGTACTTTGCTATGTAGAAAAGGGTTCATCTGTTTTTTTAATAATTAAATTTTGGCATCGATTATGAAATAGAATCATTTGAATTTTTTTAAAAATTTATAATTAAGAAAAACTTCCTGAAATGTGCGAGTTTTTTCTGTAAAATTCTGCATTTTTCAAGCATAATAAAGTTTAAATAGTCAATAGTAAAAAAAAAATACTTGTCGATTCAAATTAATTATATTAAAAATTTTCTCCTGCTGATTTTGTTATTTAATGAGAATGGAAAAGTGTATTTTTGAGTTTTGCTTGGACGCGGAGAAAAAACAATCAAGCATTCTCTGCTTGAATCAAGCAAATAGACTATCAGTTTACACTCAAGTGTAAATTTCTCAATGCTAGCATTATTTTGCTAGAATTGAGCAAAAAACACATAATATTAAAAAAAAAAAATGTTTAAATCAAGAAAAGTTTGCTTAAAACTTAAGAATATTTTTTAGATTCCAATATAATATTTTCTTGAAGTGAGAAAAATTTGCTTGATTCATATAAACAAATTGCTGAAAACTAGAAGAATTTACTTGATGTGAGAATAATTTTCTTCATCCAAATAAATAATTTTCTCAAAATTAGAATGTTTTCATTTTTCCAAGCTCCAAGTGATTTATTGTCTGAAAATTATATGGTTTTGCTTAACATATAAAATTATTTTATTATCTTTTTTGTTTTTGCGAAAGATTTTTTTTTTTAAGGTAAAGAAATATTGGTGTGAAAAAGTTTTTTGTCCACGAAGTTAGTGAAAACTTTTATCTAAATAATCTTTTATCTAAACTTCATTCAAATATTTATCAAAAGATTATTTTTTGTCCGCTATTCTGGTCAGCCATTTTTAATTAGACAAATTTAACTTCCGATTTGTGCTTAGCAACCCGAAAAGACCCGAATATTTTGGTTGGGCAAATTTAATAAAAAGTTAAATATGTAAAATTCAGGTGTTACCAAAGATTTCAGGTGTTAAACCTATTCAGTCAGATTTGTGCTGGTTCAAAATTTAATGGCAGATCAGTGGTAGGTAGGAAGAGGCAATCAAGTGAAACAAATGGAGGAGGTTCTAAGCGTGACGGAAATCTATGAAGGGTGTTCCTAAAGTTACTGAAATTTTAATTTTTTAATAAAACGCATTGTTTTGTTGAAATTTCTATGTGTCTATATTGAAGTATAAAGTAGAGACATGGAGGTTATTGATGAAATATAATAACGCTCAAATGACAGCAATGACCTTGGTTGTACAAGCGATAAAATTTTCGAAAACATTCTGGCATAATTCTGGCTCCTGTAATGGTCATTTCAATTTTCTATTTCAGCTCCGGAATCGTTCGGGGTTTAATTAGCATAGATCTTCCCTTTGAGGAATATTTTTCTATTTATATAATGTATTCAACTTATATATAAGTCTTCAAACTTTGTACTATAAAAGAACATAGTTCTTAGTGTACTAATTGATATAATAAATGAAAAAAAAAAAATGAAAAATTAAACTCCAAAGGAAGAAGTCCAACGGCGTCAAATCTAATGGTAATTGACCACAGTGTTGCGTGCCGGTGTGTTATGATGACCGAAAAGTGTGCAGGTTTTGCGAAAATGTTCACTATTTTTGTAGTGAATTTTCACCATTCATACGCGTTGCTCGACCGTGAATAAACCTCCATGCTTTCTGTTGAAAGCTGTCATAGATCCTAATGCCAGAATCAAAATATCCATTACTTTGGGCACACCCTTTAGAAACGTGTGAATTTGAATCTGAGCTAAGCTTATGCCTAAATCTTAGTCAATTCAAGTTACTAAGCGATACTCTCCACAAACTTCACTATAACCATCTACTACTTTTGAGTGGTATGTTCTGAAGAATTTTTAATTTCAGTTGATTAGAAATGCGGAAAGAAATGAAGAAGGGTGTAGGACCATGGTCGGGATTCGAACCTGGGACCTCTAGGGTGGCAGTCAAGACCGCTACCATTAGACTATCGAGGCCATCTACACTATTTTTGGTAGCTTTAAGTTACTATAAATAAAAACATTTTAGTAATATCTAAATTTTTTAACCCATAACAAGTAAAAACACTCCAATAACAGCATTCCCATAAACAGATTCTAGTTTTATGCTGACTACACCGAGAAAAAAAGTGATAGTAAAATCAGCAAAGCCGGCTTGGGTAAAGAAAATTGTATGGAAATTAGAAACTTATGGTTATTCACCAAAGTAATATATTTTTTAATACATTGCTTTGAAAGCACATACTTCGATAGCCTGCCAATAAAAAAATGTTTGATTCACCCAATCCAAGTATATAATATTTTAACCAATAGTGTAGGTAAACCACCAAAAACTTTGACACTTTATTAAAATGGTCTGAGCAAAATTTGTCGCTGAATACTCCCTGCTTGTTATAGTTCTCGATTAGTTTTTGTAATGAAAATTATATAGCGTAGATGTTTAGCCAAGGTGCAATGCTTCATGAGTGGATTTTGTTGGCATTAAATTTGATATATTTATAAGCGATCTAAATGCATAATTTTTTTACTTTGTAAATATATGTTGTAAACTTTGTAAATGTATCTCTATTTACATTAAATAGAATAGGTTTTCCTTAATAAAAATTAAAATTTTTGGTTCATTTTGTTTAGAAGTTTCACCTGAGTGCTTGGGTAATTTTGCACAATAACAATATACAAAATTTTACCTAAGTATATGTACATTTCTTACTTGTCTTTGGAAATTTTTTACAAAAACAATATTCAGTAATTTACCTCAGTAGTTGTATATTTTATACTTCTCCCTGTATATTTATTTATATATTTAACTTTAAGAGTTCATTAAAGTTTTTTGTTGAAAATTTGAAATTTGGCATAATACGCAAGCACGCTTCATATAAATTGTCGAAGCTAATGTGTAAATTATAAAATACTTTGCTAATTTATCATCTAAATCAATATCGGTAAATTAACATGTAAAACTTAGGTATTTTGACCAAAAATTTAGGTGGCTGAAAACTGTCAAAGCCATCATATAAATTATACTAGGTTTTTTATTAATTTTGCATAAGTTTTTTCTCGATGTACGATGTATGAGGTCCAAGGTATGAGGTCCTGCGAATTGAGTGAAGTTTTGGCTCATGTAGTCGATTGATTTTTCACCAATTTATTGACTTCAGACCAATCTTGGGGGCGCTGTTTAACACAAATTGGAGGCTGTCATTATTTTAGTCGGACCATCTCTTAGCCTGAAGCAGATCCTTCGTATGTGTTTTCATTGTCTCAAAAAAAAAAAAAAAACAAAAGGTCAGACTTTGCCTAGTACTTCGTCTATCTTGTAAAAAATGACCTTCCCTTACATACGAATTTTTTTTTTATAAAACTTGAGACACAGAATAAATTTTTAAAATGATATAGAAAGAGCGCCTATCCCGGGTTGAGTTGAGTTGATGATGTTATTGTTATTTGAGTATTTATGGAAGACTCCTTCTGTATAAAGTATATTTAACTTCATTCATAAGTGTTGTTCACTTATGTGAATTCTTAGTTCTTTTTTTTTTAAGAAAACTTGCCCTATGAAGTAAAAATATAAAATGAAACAAAGTACAATAACTAATGAGTCAGAAATAATTGGAAAAAGCCACTTTTGACGTAGTGGAATGTTTTATTCTCTTTATCTAAAGCCAAATTTTAAAAATCTTAGTTATATTTCTAGTAGGAATTAAATGTAGATTAATTCTATGGAGGCATCTCCCATCAAATAATAGTACATATTCTGATAAAAATGTGTATTAAATTTCATAAAAATATAATTATTATAGTAAACATATTGCTTTTTTTATATGTAAAGTTAAGTTATTTTAATACTTCTCTATGGGAGACTTCACACTCTCTTGACCAATACTCTCCAAACTCGATTTGATTGAAACTAATTGAAAGCCAAACATTAAATTTCGTCATTATTTTTCCAAAAGTTATTAAAATATGTTCATTCATAAATTTAGAAAGTATGGGAGATGTACCTTTTTTCTAACAAAATCTTTGATATGAAGAATGTCCAATATAAAAATTCACCCATTTTAATGAGGATAACATTAAGATTTCAAGTTTAAGTCAGGTCTGCTGTTCAAGCGACCCCAGTGTTCAACGCCGTTAACGAAAAAAGAGTGCTTTGCTGAAAGTGTCCTGAGTAGAAATTCGATTTTTGTTTTTTGTGTAATATTTTAATGCTATTTGAATGCGTATAGCTGCCAGTTGCTCGAAGATAAGCAACTTAATTGAACGAGTTCCAGTGCAAAATGCTATGAATTTAAAATGTTCTTGGCCCACTTGGCGGAAATTATAAATTCATAGAGGACAAGGAAAATGGCAAACGGAAATGAAATTGATTATCTTTAATTTGTAGCTTGTAGCTCTGCAAGTGACAGAGTGGCAAAGTTTTGGGCCTAAGCGATGGTAAAAATATTAACAGCGTGTTCACAAAAAGAGATATCACGAAGAAAGAGAGTGTGGGGGAGCTGAAAAATTTCGCATAAAAATTATAATTTATTGAAATAAGACTGAATGATTCACAAGCTGCGCGCAGGATAAGAATTCAAAAGTTGTACCGTTTTGCTTAACTGTCAATGGTTTTTTTGACAAATTAATAAAAAAACGGTTCCGCCATTTCTAATATTTATATGAAAAAATCTAGCTGCTAGGACCCTCATCAAATATGCCAGCAAAGCAAAACAAAATACGCGAAAAAAGCACATATATTAGGCTAGCAGCTGCAGTGACAGTAGAAAAAAAAAATACAACAATAACGACATTAAAAAGTGACACAATAATGGAGGGCGTTTTGGGGTCATGCCAGCATACAAAAGTGTCTATGTGTGGGTGGCAGGCAGTGCATGTATAGAACGTTAGGCAAACTTTCTTGGCTGTCACCACCAACTATTTTCCAAACAAAACAAAACACAAAAAAAGGACAACGGCTCGTCTGCAGCTAGAGCTAAAAACATACTAAAACTTGTTGTTTTTCTATTTCAACTTCGTTTTTCAGGGCTAAGGCAGCCATTGTCGGTTGTAAACGCTAAAAAAATTCAGTTAAATTTTAAAGCAACCAACTGATGTCACCGAGACCATACAAAAAATAAAACAACAACATCACACCCCACAACACAGGCAGAAGGATAACAAAAAGTTTATGTCGTCCATTGCGGTAAAACTTTGCACATAAAATTGCAGCAAAAAAGCATGAAGTTTGTCCTCAAGTCAAAAGCAGCAACAGCAACGAGCGAGCGAGCAAGTGAGTGACTGAATCAGTGAGTGAGTGAGTGAGCGAGTGAGTGAGCGAGCGTTATTTAAGCTAGTCACTGTAATAATGGTAAGTAAGGATTATTTATGTTTGTGGCTAAAAGGCTGGGACAGCTCGTAAGCTTAACTAAACATCTCACGCACACAAACAAACACATGCACACACACTCTTACTCACTAGCACTCGCACTCACTCTCACACATTGACTCTATGTGCTTGAGTGCCTGTCAACACTCAAACAAGCGTTGATTACTACTGCGTCACTTTAGTGCTACGCTCACATTAATAGGAAAATCAGTTTATCCTTCCTGAATATCCTAACGATTAGTAAACTCTGTGTAATCATTTTTGAAAACTTACTTGTTATCAACAAATAGAAGCTGACTAGCACTGACACATTGACACGACACGAAGTGCTGACGGTTGACGGCGATTTTGTTAAGTTGCGCAAATGCTGAATAATGTCGCGAAAAATCAAACGAATACTTTGCGACAGTCGTCCTGATTTGCTTTTCAGGATAATATGCTTAAAATGCATTTAAAATTTTATTAAAGCTTGGTTCAAGCTTCTGTGATGGTGCAGGTTAGGTTAGATTTTGATGGCTGAGCCGGCAGGCGACTCGTACACTTAGGCCAGTGCAGGCCAGTCTTTTAACCTATGAGAGATATCCCTCCTCAACAAACCAGTTCGAACGGATTATGAATTTTATTATATGCTTGATTTCCAGACATGAGACTTCGGTAAGTCCATTTAAGAAGGGATGGCCCAGAGTTTCCAATCTCCTTTTACTTAGCGACGGACATTCGCAGAGGAAATGCTGGACATTTTCTACCTCCTCCTCGCATTTGCAGCTTCTGCAGAAATCATTTGATATAAGTCCCAATCGAAGAGCGTGTATTCCGATTAGACAGTGACCCGTGAGGATTCCTACTATTTTTGAAAAAGTTACTCTGCTTAACCCAAGCAGTGATTTAGTACGTTTTAAGTCGTAGCGAGGCCACGTCAGCTTAGCTACCTTACATGTGACAAGGTGTTCCCAACGTACTTGTGCAAGACTCAAGGATTTGTTCTTGCACTGGAGTTAATAGGAGGACATGGGTATACCAATGAAATCCTCATTTAAGAGAGTGTTCGAGGTCGTACTCTTCCTTGCCAATTTGTCTGCCAGATTATTGCCCTCAATATCTCTATGACCGGGTACCCATATGAGGTGTGTCTTGAATAACCTTGCCATCTCGTTAAAAGATCTGCGGCACTCAGATTGACTATCTGAGAATATGGAAATATTGCCTTATCAAGGGCCCTCCACCATACCAGTGAACCGTATACAAGTATGGGGCGGACAGTTGCAGTATAAATCCAGCGTACTATTTTATTGAAAAAACCCCATTTTTTACCTATAGATTTTTTACAGGCAAATAGAGCTATATTTGCCTTTTTAACGCGGTCCTTTATGTTATCATTCCAGATAAGTTTCTTATCCGGAATAACTCCTAGGTACTTTGTGCTATCACTAAAGAGTAACCTCGTGCCATTCAGACGAGGTGGTACTAGGTTGGGGATTTTATATTTCCTAGTGAAAAGAATGAGGTCTGTTTTCTCTGGGTTTACGCTTAATCCACAAGAGGACGCCCATCTCGAAAGGATTAAGAGTGCTCTTTCCATGAGTTGACAGAGGGTTTGAGGAAATTTTCCGTTAAAGACGAGAGCGATATCATCGCCATATGCAATAACCTTGAAGCCTTCCGCCTCCATGATGCGCAACAGTCGGTCAACCATGACGGACCACAGAATTGGAGACAAGACTCCCCCTTGCGGAGTTCCTCTGCTTACAAACCTACGGGTAGAGGATCCTCCCATTTCTGAGTTCACCACCCTGCCCAATAGCATCTGATTGATGAGACTCACCAGAAAATCCTCCACCCCCAGTTCTGAGAGGGCTGAGGTGACCGCACAGGGAAGAATGTTATTGAATGCTCCTGCTATATCTAGAAAGGCGACATGCGCGTATTCTTTGTTCTCAAGTGCCTTTTTGATTGTAGCCACAAGAACCTAGTCTTTGCTGTTGAAATAGTTCATTCAACTTACATCTTTGCCGAAGCACAACAAATTTAAAATAAACTGAAAAAGGACTATAAATTGTAAAAATGATTAGAAAACACTTTTATGTACATCCTTCCTTAACAAAATGTTTAAACTGAATGTTATCCTTGTTTGTTTAAGAAATTCACCCAAAACCTTGAAACAACATTTTAAATGACCTCAATTCAAATCTGCCAACAGCTTGAGGTCCTTAAAGCTCATAAAATATGTTTCAATACTAAACACTTACCTCCTTTTCTACGAACGAACAACCCGCGGCTCTGAAAAGTTTGAATGTCGACATAAACAAAGTCAACATTAGTGTGACAACCAAACGCGGTATCTTCTTCTTCACCTTCAGTCCCTGGCAAAATATTTCGAAACATACAACATGCCTGGCTAAGTGCCAAGTTCGTGGTCGTAACCTAGATACTTATTTTAAGAACTTCTAATGGAAGTTTTGAAATTTTCCAAAATTTATGATTGCCAAATGCTTGATGATCGATGCAGTAGCACTTGAACACAGAAAGAAAGAGAGAGCGATAGAGACTGGTTGTCAATTTTTGTTGCTGAGGTTTCTTCAATTGCTACATGACTTATATTTACAAATGCTTTGGCACATCAAGTTATTCATGAGCTGCTGAAATTCCGAGATATTCCAAGATATTATGTGTTACTTTCATGTTTCTTTCTAAGCGAATGCTATTTTTCATGTTTTTATATCCTGTTTACCACTTTTTTTTTTCTACTGCATATTCAACAATGAACTGCTTACAAAGGCCGTGCCAACCAGGTCAACACTCAAGAAAGTAGCTCAATTTATAATCCTGACATTCATATTCAGCGGATGTTGGCGTCATCAACATCATAAAAATTCCTTCAAGGCATTCTAGCTGGCTTCATTTATTGTCAATGTAGCCAACATTTGCAGCGCAAACATCTTGATGCAGCCAAAGCGAGGTCAAAGCGAGCCAGAGCTTTATGCATGGAATATAAAAGAAAATTCTACAGGACATCAATGGAAGAAAAAAATTGCTTCACCTGACAAAACCTAGCAACGTTCTAAGTTGATGATGATGATGATGATGATGATGTTGCTAACGATGACGATGACAATAAAGATGTTGTTTGTCACCAAGCACACTCTAGGCAGACCTAGCCTCGGTGTTTTATGATAGCATAATTTTTATTCCTGCTCTTGCTAGAAGGAAAGCACAAAAAAAGAAAAAAAGGTTGCAAGACCAACAAGAAATCCAAATGTTTAAACAGCTGATTGCCTTGCGCTGCGTTTTAGCCTCGGTTATTTTGTGCAGAATTGCATAAAATTATGTCCGTTACACAGAGTCAATATGCAAAAATGCAGTGATAGATAGAAAGAGGTGAGGCTGAGTTCGGTCGATGTGCAAAAACAAGTTTCAGCGTGATGTCCGGTGAGTGCGTCTAGACAGAGGCAAATAATACAATAATAGAGAAAGTAAAATATAAAGGGTTTAACATAGAGAAAACTTTTTAATATAAGAATCGACCTACTTATAGTCGATAAATACTAGTAAACTAACTGGTCTCAGACTAGTATAAGTTGCATCGATTAAATGCCAGTATGAGTAGCTAGTACTCGTAAATCTATACTATTATATAAAAGGCTTATCACGGATCTTCGTGTACGCTAAACTAAAGAACTATTGAACCGATTTCAATAATTCTTTTACTAATTCAAAGCGTCATTCTTAACTTAAGCTATTGCATACTTTATTTTTTAAAACCTACCCTAAAAAGTTATTAAAATTTGAGATTAAATACCATCGAAAAAACTTCATAGAAAATTATTCATAAACGCTGCATTAAGCAGTACAAAGCTTTTTCTTTCTTTTCCATTGTGTGTTTAAAAGCTATTTTTGATTACGCCTTGCTCATAAGCATGATCGAAAAAATGAGCTAATGAAGCAACAACAATGTAAATTTTAAAATAGACAGAATCTATCTTTTTTTATTCCCAACAGTAAAATGTTTAAAATAAATTAATAGGTGCGCATGAGAATATTTATATAAATATAAATCTGTATCGATCGCGTAGTACCCTTGCGAGGTAACACGAAAACACGAAAGAGTAAATGAGACAAATGCTGTTGCTGTTTTCGACTCAGACTCAGTGCTGACAAACAGTAGCAGCAGTGCTGCCATCTCTTATCAATTAGCTGATAAAAAGCTTTTATTAGCAGTGTTGCTGAGCTCACATTACAAAGGTTGAAGTTTTGATAAAACACTTATCAAGATCCATTTTTGTGCCTCTTTTTTATGTGTGATGGTACCACAGCTACGACATAATAGTGGTTATGCTAATTTGATGAAAGTGATTAATCCATATTAGCTTACCAGAAATAGCAATACCTTATTTTGAAAAGTATGTGTGCATTAGTTGATAGTTGTAAATATGAAATCTATTTATATAAAAAGTAGTGTACATTTTGATGTCACCACTTGCTGCGGAAACGGGTCGACTGATTTCAACCAAAATTTTGTTAGGAACGTTGGGAAAGTTTGCACAAAATTGGTCCATTGGTTCCGCAGTTATGGCATTTTAAAGATTTTCCCATATCTATATATATATTTATAAAAAAAGTCGTGATTTGTGTTTGTAATTCTATAACTCAAGAACGGAGTGTCTGATTTGCTTGAGGTTTTCTTTGTTGTGTTTTTATTAGCCGTACCATGGTTCGTATATGAACATTTTTGCCGCACCTCCTTTTACCGCCCACAAATTAATGAAAATTTTATATTTCAGACGGCTTGGGTCTTATCAGACTAACATTTAGTAATTTAGTTCATATGGTCATAGGGTTCATATGGTATATATATATATATATGTATACTTTCCCAACGTGCCCTGAAATTTTGGTTGAAATCCAACCATTTCCGCAGTAAGTGGTGACATAAAAATGAACACTACTTTTAATATACATAAATAGATTTCATATTTACAACTTTAAACTTATGAACACATACTTTTCCAGCTATAAGCAATAAAAGATATTCTGCTATTCCTGATTGGCTAATATGGATTAATTACTTTCATGAAATTAGAATAACCATTATTTTGTCGTAGCCGTGGTACCATCACACATAAAAAAGAGGCACAAAAATGGATCTTGATAAGTGTTTTATCAAAACTTCAACCTTTGTAATGTGAGCTTAGCAACACTGCTAATAAAAGCTTACTATCAGCTACTTGATAAGAGATGGCAGCACCGCTGCTACTGTTTGGATGCTCAGTGCTGCACTGAGTCTGAGTCGAAAACAGCAACAGCATTTGTCTCATTTCCTTCTTCGTGTTTTCGTATAAAGACGAAGTATTGCTGATTTTGCGAGAGTACTGCGTTTTGGACACTGAATTATATTTATTAACATATGCTTACGTTAACATATTTGATTATTTTTAGCATTTTACTGTGTTACTGGATTTCATTAAAAAAGAAATAGATTCTGGCTATATTACAATAACCATTGTTGTTGCTTCATTAGCTCATTTTTTCTATCATGCTTATAAGCAAGGCGTAATCAAAAAGAGCTTTTAAACACACAATGGAAAAGAAAGAAAAAGCTTTCATGAAGTTTTTTAAATGGTATTAAATCTCAAATTTTAATAACTTTTTAGGGCAGATTTTAAAAAATTAAGTATGCAATAGCTTAAGTTAAGAATGACACTTTGAATTGGTAAAATAATTATTAAAATCGGTTCAGTAGTTCGTTAGTTTAGCGTACACGAAGATACATGATAAGCTTTTTATATAATAGTATAGATGTTGCTCTACATTCTAAGCAGCAAGCAGCAATGTTGCCACTTGTTGAACGTTTGTCTTACAACTTCAGAGCAGCTGACCTGCTGAAAAATTAAGCAACTCAAAAATTAAGTTGCTTACGCGGTAAGCATCGAAAAGTGTGCTGATACTTACAAGCAGAGTCATAAAAAACCTGCCCACGAGCTGTTCAGTTCTTTTATTGCATATTAGTTCTTTTTTTATATTTATTCCCTATACTTGAACATAGGGATTTTAAGGGAGGGAAGGAGAGGGTTAATATGTTTGACCTACCTTCATTACTTTTTCTAAAGGAACATTTATCCCTTGAGGACCTATGTTTTTACACCTGTGTTTTTATTTTTGTTGCCGCTAAACTCCAATACTACTGGTCCGATTTTTATGAAATAAGTTTTAAAATATAACATTCGTACTACAAATGGTTATAGGGGTATTTTCTTAACGAAATTTCAATAATAACTATCTTTAATTAAGTGTAAAGTTTTTAAAAAAATCATCCATATGCATTACTCAATCGTAAGCTTTTCATGCCTTTGTGCTGCGAGAGCTTCAATAAACTCCATGTTGCTCTTTACTCTACTCATTCTCAGCAAGTACAACACAACAAAATAAATAAACAAATACATATACATACATACTTTGCTGCGCTTAAAGCCAATTTGATCGAAGTTAATTCTAATATGTTGAAATTAGTTTTGATGTGGTAAATTAATCCAAAACAGTTTTGTTAAAAATGGATTCTCTGAACACCTTCAGCATGTTCAGCAGTTTTTTTTATGTGGAGTTTTTCCGCTCTATCTCTTTACACTTTCGATGTGACTCAATCCGACTTGATGTATAGTATTTACCTATGTATGTATGTATATTTGTTTCGCGGCATGGCAACTTTCCCATACATTTTTTGGATGTAATTTTCCTGTAGTTTATGAATGAGTCAGAGGAACATACGGCTGACTTCTTACTTTTATTCAAGTGTGATTCAATCAGTTTTTTTATAAATTGATAAAGATAAACTATTGATAAAGAGAAAACGTTCAGGGCAAAGCCGCGGACTACATGTCAAAACCCACTTAAAATACCAAAATTTTGCATCAAAACTGAGCAATGAAATCATTGAAAAAGTTTCTAGAGGAGTGATACTTTTACAAGTATCAATACTGCGGTTCAGTGTAATTGTTGATTCCCAAATATTTGTGTGTTTTTTACCTTACATAAGATTATTCTTGAAATATTGTATTTTTGCAAGCTAGCGAAAAGCTTAATAAAATCCTTGGAGTTTTGAATATTTCGTTCAACGTAAAAATTTATTAAAAAGTTAAGAAATCCGCAAACCACAGTAATAAATAGAAAAAAGCAAAAATTTTTTGTGGTTAAGCCACTTACGAGTGCACCCTAGAGAGTAAAGGCGGATTTTTTTAAATAAAAAATTTTATTCAATTTAAGCAGAGTTTAATTTTAGTTTAAAAAAAAAAAAAAAAAAAACACAAGCTAAGAGCAGAGTCTACAAAATTTTTCTCCTATTTCATTCGAAGTGGCGCATTTGACTTTAATGAAATTGTTGTTGTTGTTTTTGTAGTTATCTTCTCTTGTTGTTTTTGCTTTTGTTTTTTATCTTTTGTTGCTACTGTTGTGGCGAAAAATTTGCACAAACTTTTCACTTCAAACGCATTGCAGCAGTTAACGTTAAAACAACCTTAGGGAATGAATTTCAAGTTGGCGCATTCATTCTCTGTCACAATAAAAACACCCAGTAGGAATGTAGTTGTAATGTAGTTCAAATCAATAAATTAGTCAAAGCAACAAACGTCCAGAACATTAAAGTTTCATCATTAAAGGAAAATATTTGCTTAACGATTTCAAGCTCTTTGAAGTTGTATTACTCCACATTTCAAAAAAAGTTTTTTTTCAAATATTTGAAATATATTTAAATAAATATTATAAATATTTCAAATATTTCAAATATTTTTAAATTTTTCGAAATTTTGGTATTTTGTAGCCATGAAAAAGAAAAACGTTTTCAAATTACTTACTTCATATCGAAATTCACAGCTAGAACGGGTAAAAAACAAGGAATTTGAAAGTACTCGCAAGGTTCAATGGACCAAAATCCGCGCAGGTTTCCAAAAAAGTTAAAAAAGGCATTTTTTTCAAAATGCATCGGCGTTGCATTGAATTGTTACTCACTAAGTATAGGCGGTGTGATTAAATTAATAGTACAACCGCAAAGATTAATTCTTTGACTTTACGATAAAACAAAATTAAATTAAGAAATTAAGAAAAATTAAGCAAAATCAAAAGCAAAATCAAAATCAAAATCAAAATCAAAATCAAAATCAAAATCAAGATCAAGATCAAAATCAAAATCAAAATCAAAATCAAAATCAAAATCAAAATCAAAATCAAAATCAAAATCAAAATAAAAATCAAAATCAAAATCAAAATCAAAATCAAAATCAAAATCAAAATCAAAATCAAAATCAAAATCAAAATCAAAATCAAAATCAAAATCAAAATCAAAATCAAAATCAAAATCAAAATCAAAATCAAAATCAAGATCAAAATCAAAATCAAAATAAAAAAAAATCAAAATCAAAGTCAAAGTCAAAATCAAAATCAAAACGAAAATCAAAAGCAAAAGCAACAACAACAACAAAAAGGATTTGGACATTAATGCAGTAAGAAATGGACATGAATTGGACAAATAAAAGAATAACGAAAAAATGAGGATAAGTTTGGAAACAAAGAAAAGAATATTGACAAGAATAAGAACAAAGAGAAAGAAACATTGTACAGTTAAAAACTGCTGGTGTACAATAATTAGCACAGCCAATTATTTTTTTTATATATTTTTTCTGGATTCTGCATGGCAAAAAGTTACCACTTTTGTGGCTTCAGTGACTGAAAGGGTTAAGATGCTAAGTAACCAATTACAAAATATTTTTTTTTTTAAGTACAAGATTATCCCAGTTTTACTTTTAAATGTAAATGTTTGTAAAAGTCACAATATAATATTTTAATGTCTAATAGGGCGTATCGAAAAATTTAGATTGTATTCTTAGAGGTCTCAAAAGTTGCATGGGGTTGTCAAGATCGCCCAAAAAAAATTTTTTATAAAAAAAAGAATGTCTTCCTGCCCCGCAAGGACAAAGTTGTTTTTTGAGGAAAACAGTAAAAAGTAACGACCTTAATGCTTTGACTTTTATATATAAAACTACGTATGTCTTAAAGCAAACGTAAGTATAAGCTTAAACTAACAATATATTGGTAAACACGATGCCACTCACGATTTTTATCCACAGTGTCTTGTGTGAAGGATATTCGAAGCTAAAGTTGAAATCGAGATAGTACAGAACTTTTGATTGTTACCCAATAGGCAAAATTTTGGAGGTGTTGATTATACTGTTAACGTATTCCTTAAATTTGCCGAATTAATAATAATCATAATTTTTGCATATGCATTTTCCTATTTTTGAGAAATGTATACTTGAATGAAATTTTTTAACTTTTTCAAAAAAATGAATATAAGATTTTATATCTCGGGTACTAGAAATGGTACCGAAGAAACTTTGCTCAATTTGGATTCTTAAAATATTCCTGAACAACATCCTGTCTAAAAGTATTATTTTAAAATACCAGCGTAAGGCCACAATTTTATTTTCTACTTTGATATTTTTTGATGAAATTGTTAAATTTCATGTTAGGAAGTATTTTTTATTTTTTTAAGTATCAAAATAGAAAATAAAATCGTGGCATTAAGCTAGTATTTTAAATTAAGACTTTTAAACAGGGAGTTGTTCAGAAATATTTGAAGAATCCAAATTGAGAAAATTACCGTCGATACCATTTCTGATACCCGAGATAGAAAATCTTATATTAATTTTTTTGAAAAAGTTAAAAAATTGCATTCAAGTATACATTTCTCAAAAAAAGGAAAATGCATTTGCAGAAATAATAATAAGTATTAATTCGACAAATCTAAGCAATACGTTAACACTATAATTAATATCACCAAAATTTAGACTATTGGGTAACAATCAAAAGTTCTGTACTATCTCGATTACAACTTTAGCTTCGAATATCCTTCACACAGGACACTGTGGATAAAAATCGTGAGTGGCATCGTATTTAGCAATATATTGTTAGTTTGAGCCTATACTTACTTTTGTTTTAAGACATTCATAGTTTTTTTTAAAAAAGTCAAAGCATTTTAAAGTCGTTATTTCTTACTGTTTTCCTTAAAAAACAACTTTGTCCTTGCGGGACAGGAAGACATCCTTTTTTTTCCTTAAAATTTTTTTTGGGTGATCTTGACAACCCCATGGGACTTTTGAGACCTCTTAGAATGTGAAATTAAAAAAAAATTGTAATTCGATACGCCCTAATGTCTAACTAAGATTAAAGTCTGTAACTCCTGACATTATGTGTGAAAAACCATATCACTTAAATAGTGCCCCCAAAATCTCTTGCAACAGTCGATCTTTTTATGGTATTGGCCATAACTAAAAGTGCTTTTAAATTTGATGTTTATCTAAGTGAATACGTTATATCACATAGCTTTACAAAAAGAAAATCCAATGGTGTTATGTCTCGGCGGCCAATTGAAGTTACTACCTTAAGGTTTTTACGCGTCCTGCAAATCTATCGCGCAATCAAACCAAAATCGCTCATTTTGTGTTAGTTATGGCGCCGCACAGTGGTTAAAAAGTGGATTTAAATACGAACATTTATGGCTTCCTATGGCCGATATTAAATTTTTTATTTTTTAAGAAGTGTCCAATTAGCATGTTTCCAAAAGGTCTTGATGAAATTTTCACAGGATTATTGTACAGAAACCATCAAAGTTGATATACAATAAAGAGTTCAATAAATTCTCTGTAACAAGAGCTATACAGGGGCGAACACAGGTAGGGGTTTTGGGGGTTAAACCCCCCCCCCCCAAATTAACGAATAAAAATAAAATTAAATGTATAAAGTAAAACAATTACAAATTATAAAGCATTATTTATTTAAGTTGGAATGTTTAAAGCTACTTTCATGGTGTTATTTATTGTTTTTATGAAATTATGCTCTGTATACGCAAAACAGGCCTGCCAGAGTATGATTTTTTGCCTGAAATATCATTAAATACATGTATGTTTTGGCAATGTTTTAAATAATGTAGACAATTATGCATTTTTAATTAGGAAAAGAATTACCTAAGAGGAAAAGATTACCTAAAACTTAAAATTAAAATTTAATAACTATTTATTAAAAATAAAATTAAATTTACATTTCATTAAAAGGTAAAGCAAAAAATGATTGTGCTATTTTTTATGTTACTTATTTCATCAATATCCAATTTGATTTAAAAATATTTTTTTTTATATAATCGCAATAATTTTGCTTTTCAATCAACTCATCAATCACCAACTCAAATTAAACACATTTCGCTAACAGTTAATCATTGCACCATAGTACATTGCTGAATATTAGCATACTTTATCAAGTATTCGATTAAGAAACAAAAACAACACAACTCACAAATGCAGATCAGCGTAAGAAGTGTGTTGTGAGAGAACAGAGAACGAATTAGCAGTTATTCTCATGCGCTGATTTTCTCTTTACTATATGATCTGTTGTTTACATTTATTCGCTTGCAGTGTACTCCTACACTCAAAAAAAAAAAACACTAACTTTAAATAAAACACAATGTGTTCATAATTTTCCTTTTCACATGTTTTTTAAAAGTTTGCTCTTACTTTGACGAAATGTGCAAGCTAGTTTTTAAACATAAAATTCATCAAATTAATAACAGTTGTCGTCAATTTTAAAACATTTTTTTCAGTGTACAACAGTTAAGCAGTGTATATTCGTTTAACGAATATATTCATGCAGGGCTCTAATACGCATACATGCTCTACTACGCTGTTGTTCTCTGTAAAGTCGAGTTCCGCTATCAATGTGATATGAAGTTAAAACTAGAACTAGATTTTCAAGCTTTTCGAGCACCCACGCTACCCGAGTATTTCGAGCTACCCGAATTTTGAATTTTTGTTTTTTACAAAACTTAAGAATCTCAACGAAAAATTAAGATGCAGCTTAATCTGTAATCGTTATTTAGTAAAAAAAAACAAAAAAACTTATCTTAATCAGTTTACATCAAACATATCCACGGACTGCCAAAGCAATGTTCTTTTTTATTTAAATATAGCCACACAGAGCCAAAACAACCTAATAAAATAGAAAAAAATCAATAAAATTTCTCTATCGTTTTCATTCAAGAAGATTGTCTTATTAAAACCATTGAGAAAATCTTTTTAAAACTTTGAGAATTTTTTATTGGGCAATCCACATAATTTTAAGAAGAATCCTATTAATTTTTTATGAGATAACATTTAAAAACTATAAGGAAATATTATCAAAAATATGTGATTTACTTATGGATTTTAAAAGTTATGTTTTTGATTTTTAGGAAGAAATCTTATAGATTTAATAAGATTTATTCATGAAATTTAAGAAGGAAATTCTATTGATTTAATAAGATTTCTTTTAAAATTTTATTAAAGAAATCTTTTTAATCAATACGGAATCTTGGTAATCTTTAACCTAGAAATATATCTTTCACTTCCTATAATATTGCATTGAAATCTACACATTGTTAAGATTTTATTAAAATTTATGCATTATTAAATAAAGTTGTTATTTATGAATATTAAATACACATGTTAAAATTAAATTAACTTTGACTTTGTATCCAAAATACCCGGCGCTGTCGAGGCCTTCAAAGAAATCCGGCGGCATCCTCAATATCCAACTTTTGTCAAGAACCTTACCGTACATTTTTAATAAAGTCAAAATTGAGTCACTCAAGCCCACGACTGAAATATGGCTTGAGTTTCGAGAATTTTAGCCTTGTCGAAAACAAGTTCTGGAACACAAATATCATTCTCCATTATAACATTTTTCTTATTTTACTTTATTTAAATCGACGGATAACTTTTCGAATTCACTTCACAACTACGACTGAAAGCTAAAGCAAAGAAAGCAAAAATAAGTAGCGTTTTCACCATTACTATCTTCTTAAAAGGGTGTCTAATAAAAAAATTTTATAAAAGCAGATCAATAAGATTTTCTTATTAATTTTAACTCTTAAACTCTTCTCTTCTTAAACTTTGGAGAGTGAAAAAAGAGATTTTCTTATTAAAGTTAAGTGTTAATAAGATTTCCACATTATTTCATTCATTCAATAAGAAATCTTATTAAAAAATGTTTGATAGTAGTTGTTAATTTTTAATAAGATTTTCTCTATGGAATTGAAAAGATTTCTTTATGGAAAATTCTTATTATTTGGTAATATTAATAAGAAAACCTAATAAAATATCTCAATTTGGTGGTCTTATTGATTATATGTGGCGGTTTTTGGCTCTGTGCAATCATATCGGTTTATTTCCGTCTATATGTCTGCATATAATGACAATCACAGCAGAGATTTTGGGGCCATCGTTATGAATTTCGATATATTATAAGCTTGTATTTAAAATATAAAGATCATAATGCAAATTAGCGATCTCGTATGAAAATTACGCTAACCCCACATAGAAAGTAATATGAAAATGGAAGAATCTCTTACAATTTCATAAAATTTCAATGCCTTAATTAATTTCAATTTTATTATTGAGGACATATTAAATTCAATGGCACAAAATAAAAGAATAATTGACTTTGTACTGTAAATATTATATATGAAATTTGAATAAGTCTATAAATTAAAATATAAAACACTCCCCAAAATTTTTTTCTGGGTGCGCCCCTGGAGCTATATTTTAAATTAAATAACATGTGAACCAATGAAAAAAAAAAATGGTTTGGTTTTTTTAGTCTTAAAGAAATAATATGAAATAACAAACTTGCATAGTTAGATTTAGAATGCATTGTATTTTTTTTTAAGCCAAATAAGTTTTTATATTTCAAACTCTCAAAACAGTTTAAAGTCATTTTTTGCAGAGAATAACTATCTTCCGGCGTTCACCGGTGTGCGCTCGTTTAGACTAACATCATTATTGTACTTATACTAAAACTTACAAAAAAAAAAAATTAACTGCCCAGACCTACCAAAACAGTTTTTATGAATGAAAAACTAAATGCGTTTTGTGTAAAAAAATCGAGTTTTATTGATTTAAGGTATAATATACGTGTAACAACCAAAAACAGGAACTGTTTTCATAAAATTTTTTAAATATAAGAAGTTATTTTTTTTTTTAAATTTATACAGGCTATTGTACATAAAAAATACTTTCTAAAAATATTGTTTTTTTTTTTAAATACAGTTCTGCCTCTTATATAGAGGGCGCTGAAAATGGCATTGAAAAAAAGACATCCAAAACGGTTCGATGGATATGGCCTTTCCCATGCATCGGAAACAAAAAAATCAAATGACATTTTAAAGCATAGACCATATATTAAGCATGCCCCCTACGCAAGACCCCCGGGGGTTTTTTTTTAATTTTGGCCGAAGTTGAAGTAAAAACTTCAAAAAATAGATACATTTTCGCGCGCTTTTTTGCTTATATAAAAACAATAAAAAAAAAATAGATACTTGAATTTAGGGAGGATTAAAGGACAAAATAAAGAACAAAATGCAATAAAAAATCATTGAAATTGAACCCATACTTTTCGAGTTATCTATCGAACCGTTTAAAGTTCTTTATTTCTTTGTATGGAGCTTAGACATAGGTAAACGGAAACCGTTATAACTTCTGTTTTTTTCAATATCGATTTAAAAATGTGTATGTATATTCTTTAAACTATAAAGAACACATTAAACAAAAAAAAATTTTTTTTCGAAAAATTTACACGTATACCTTAAATTGCAGCATGCTTTAAGGCTTACTTTGAAATGGCGAGCTAAGCAGAGCAAATGCAACTGCTTTTGTTTATTTTTTGGTCACAACACAAACACAACAAGTTTTTTGTTTTGTTAATACCCTACCCTACAAGAATTTATAAATAAACAAAATATTGAATAATTTAACAAATTTTCAACAAGAAACAATTAATTCCGCATCTTTAAACCACCGCACTATGGTCTAGAACAGTATTTTAGCGCGAAAAAAGTAAAAAAATTAATGTGCTATTTTTGAATGATTCAAAGGTATAACGGTATCATTATGACGTATGTCATCGAAATTGTATGACACTACAAAAAAATCTGTTGATATTCAGACCCGACAACCAGTTAAAGTTAACTCACTCGATGCTTGCTATATTATGTTAAAACGTAGTAGTTCATTACTTTCACGTTATTTTGTCGCTTGTATCAATTGTAATCTGTTTTGACGTAGAATACGTCAATCTCGGAGGTAAGTAGGGTGGTTGAAAGTGATCAGGTGTCGGTTCTTATATAACTTTTTGAGCCTTTGGTGGGCCTAAAGTACTGATCGTACAATGTTGATGTTAGCACTTGTTGGTCTGCTGGATCCTCAATGCGCCAAAAATTCATGTTAGAACTCTCTAACTTATATAAATATTACACAATTACATGAAATATAAAGCCAACATTTGATGTTTTTGTTTGCTTAAACTTGCTACCTATTTATCGACAGTTTCCGGTTTTATCGACAAAACCATAAAATTTGTATGGGAGCCCCCCTAAGGAGTGGTCGGAGGGAATAGGTGTCAAAGACAAAAATGTACCTTTTGCAAAAGTAATGGGGGTCGGTCATACATATTAACCCTCTTCGGCACTCTCTTAAAGGTCTTATGCTCAGGTGTATGGAATAAATAAACAAAAACCATAAAATTTGAATGGGAGCCCCCCTAAGGAGTGGTCGGAGGAAATATGTGTTAAAGGCAAAAATGTTCCTTTTGCAAAAGTAATGGGGGTCGGTGATACATATTGACCCTTTCCGGCACAAACACAATAAAATTTGTATTGGTGCCTCCCTAAGGAGTGGTCGGAGGGAAAAGGTGTCAAAGTCAAAAATGTTCCTTTTGAAAAAGGAATGGGGGTCGGTGATACATATTAACCCTCTCCGGCACTCTTTTAAAGGTCATATGCTCAGGTGTATGGAATAAATATTTTGCTAATAAATTTTTAAAAAAGATGTCATCAAAAGCGAATTGAATAATTCTACGTCTTGTGTTACGACATAGTCGGAAACTACTGTATCTTTTTTTGTTAATATTGTGTTCAGTGGTTTATCCTTATCATGTCCGATACCAATGATGGTAAGTTTGTGCATTTTTATAGTGTAGAAAAATCATAACGGTCAATAATAAAAATATTGCAAGTCATTCTCGAGATATGAGGGTATAGAAATTGTGCAGGCATTTGCAGGTTTTGGAATTGCCTTTTTTTTGTAGTTTAATTTAGGGTATCAATGTTAGATAAAAAAAAAGTGCCCTTACGTGCGCCGTCAATTTGTTTTTAATTTTTTTCAGTATTGACTCATTTAGAGTTATTCGAGAAATGGCATTCATGTAAGCATCTGGCAAGAGAGATGGCTGGTAATGAGTTGATTTCATATGTTTTGGATAATTTCTCATTCAAGTTCTCAAGCCAATTTTGGAAAAATTTATTAAAAAACATGAACTACGCCGGAGTCCTTGTCACAGAAACCGCGGGAAGTTTTTGGAAGTTTTTGTTAAAAAATGAAGATTGTTTGAAACTATTTATAAAATTAGACCAAACAGAAAATGACACTGCTACTCCAGGACATTCTGTGAACTTTAATAGGATTTATCGGACTATTTTCTTCTATCTTCAGACCCAATGATCTCACAAATTTCTCTTAAAAAGAAAAATGAAAAAAACAAGCTGAAACTTGATCCTGAACCTTTAAATTTACTGAAATGCCCATCTATTTTCAATACAAGTGCCAAAGTTGATTCGAGTTCAGATAGTGAATAATCAGTTAATAAATATTGGCAAAATCGTAATTTAAGGTATAATATACGTGTAACAACAAAAAACAGGAGCGGTTTTCAAAAAAATTTTTTAGATATAAGAAGTTATTATATTTTTTTAATTTATAGTGGTTATTGTACATAAAAAAATACTTTTTTAAAATATATTTTTTTTTTTAAATACAGTTCTGGCTTTTATATAGAGGGCGCTGAAAATGGCATTGAAAAAAAGACATCCAAAATGGTTCGATGGATATGGCCTTTCCCATGTATCGGAAACAAGAAAATCAAATGACATTTTAAAGAATAGACCATATATTAAGCATCCCCCTACGGAAGACCCCAGGGGTTTTTTTTTTTAATTATGGCGGAAGTTGAAGTAAAACGTTAAAAAAATAGATACATTTTCGCACGCTTTTTTGTTTATAAAAAAAAAAATAGATACTTGAACTTGGGGGATGCTTAAAGGACAAAATAACGAACAGAATTAAAAAAAAAATCATTGAAATTGAACCAATAGATTTCGAGTTATCCATCAAACCGTTTTAAAAAAACTAGTTTCGTGGATATCGCGTTTAAAGTTTTTTATTTCTTTGTATGGAGCTTAGACATAGGTTAACGAAAACCGTTATAACTTCTGTTTTAAATATCGATTTAAAAATGTGTATGTATATTCTTAAAACTATAAAGAAGACATTAACAAAAAAAAAATTTTTTTTTCGAAAAATTTACACGTATATTAAGGTGTGTTTGTCATATTTTGTAAATAGTGAAATTAATTTAAGTACATGTCTTTGTTATCTTTTATTTAAATAAATGTGCGTAAATGTATGTGTAAAAGTTATACACAATACTAAATTATTATTACTACTTTAATTATTATGTTAACATAGTAATTCAATTGATTTGACTTTTTTCGTGCTAAATTGTGACTTTAGACCACTGTGCACCGGCATAAAAGCAATACAAAGTATGCAATATAAAAAAAACGAGATCTGAAAAGTAAAATCTATGCCCAAAAATATGCCCCAAAAACTTGCAAAAAGTATATGCAAATTGATTTGAAACAGTTTAGGTTCGCGTAGTTATTATTTAATTAAAAGAAAACGATTAGGTATTTTGATATAATTTTTTTTTATTTTTTTATAAGAGTCGAATAAATATTTTTCTAGAGCAACGACGACCTTTATTTCATATTGTTACGATGCAATGTCACGATAAAGCTGCAGTTTATAAAAAGTACGCGTGAGAAAAATTTTATGTGGGAGGTAGGCGTGACCGAAAATATTTTTTCAATTCTGCGCAAAAATATATATTAGCGTACCGAGTTATTTCGAAATCAGGCCAATATGAAAGAAAATATGACGTTTTAAATTTTCTTATAGTATGGAAGGTGGGCGTTGTTGTGGACGGTCTTAATTTTTTTTTTTTGCTTTATGGTTTTATATTTTAAAATCTAACTTCTATGCAAAATTTTATGACTCTACGACTATTATTTTTATTTATTGACATCTTTTGTATGGGGCTAAGCCTCTGTGCGCCTTCTTGTTGGAACCACATATCGTCCAAGTCAACATCCTTAGTCTCAGGTGAAAAAAAACTTGTTGTCACTCGACTATAGCGATTTAAATTGAAGAAGGAAATGCAGAAAGGTTAAAGCATATGACTATAACCTTGCCGGGACTCGAACTTGGGACCCCGAGTTGCCAGTCAAGCGCGCTACTTATTCGACAATCGATGCCGCCATCTTTGATCAAGATTCATTCATTTTTCTGCACTAAGATTCACTATTTTTGTAATAGCTTACATAATTTTTAATGCGATGGCCGATGCTTAAACGCTCCATTTTTTGTGAATGTCTGACAATAGAAATGACACTCGCTCAATTGTCTAGGAACGCTAAATTGAGACAAATTTAATCTATACCACGCCAAAATGCTGCTTCAAACTCTTAGCTTTAATAACTGTTAGAGAAGCTTTAAACGAACTTGGTAACTTCATGCTCCTAAAATGCAATCACAGTGAAAAAAGAAAAAAAAACAAACATATATGTGGGTAAAGAATTTTTCGCATATTTTGCTGCATTACATGGGTAAATTTCTAGGGCATAAGCATGCAAATTGCACGCATACCATTACAAGCGAAAAATGTTAACACAGCAACGTTTGGCTTTGATTCTGCACCCAAAGAATTAGAAAGGAACATGAAGTTTCTTTACCCTCTCTCGAACTCTCTCTATTTTCTATTCCATTATAACTCGTGCTTGTCAGCAAATACGTTAAGTGGTTCACTTTGACAATCAATTCAATGAGAAAATCAGCGAAATCCGATTACATTTGAGCTGTTGAAGGATAACAAATTCATTGCAAATGAAGACAGTATCAGCTCAATTTGGCGCTGCCTAAACTTTTCTTGTATTTCCTTATCTCCCTTTTCTTAGAAGATTTTATTTTCTTTTAATATTGTCAGCAATTTTTTTTTTTTTTTTTTTTGTTTTTTGCACATCTTATAATTCCATATATTTTTTCGAAATTTTGTTCTTACTTTACTCATTCTTTGTTTTTTTTTTCTTTTTCCTTGCAGCATTAATTCAAGCAACTTGGAACGTTTCCAGTTGCGCATCAACAAGCGGGAACTCTACAGTGCGAACGATACGTTGGTGGATGCGGTGCTGCGTGACATGATTAGACTGCCGATACAGCATGTTGGTAAGTTGTCGATGGGACGAGGTTGGGGAAATTATTTTATTAGTGGAGCATGGCTTGGTCGCTTTTGGCTTGTGTTTGTGAAAATGGGTTTGAAGAAAATTTAAATCCAATTTCAATGCTCTCAATTGCGGACGTTTTTGGAAGCATTTTTTGCTGATTTCAACTCATTAAGAATTCTTGAAAGAGTATTTTGCACGAGCGTATTTAACTTAATTAAATGCTAAGAAGCAACAAATGTTTGAAATTGTAAGTAGGGAATCGGATAATCAAATTCGCTACATGTTCAATAAAAATGTGTGATGAGAAGTATTCAAATTGTAGTGGGTTAGTAAGTATAATATTACTGTGGGTCTTTCTCCTTATTTTTTAGTCTTTAGTGATGTTGTCAGTTATCTGTAAGCTTGGGTAGTTCATGAACGAACTAGTTCATTTGAACGATTCCCACTCATGAACGATGTAAACTAGTTCCGTGTTTCTCGTTCTTTTAGTTCATTTTAGTTCAATTGATTTTGCAGCGAGTAGGAACAAACTGAACGAGAGCAAAAATAATTAAATTTACCAAGCTATGGTTTGAATCTTCGGTTTGTCCAACTAAAAGACCTAACGAACTAAAAGAACGAACGAAGTAACACATGCAACGAATAAAAAGAACGAGCGAACGAAAACTAAATGAACGAACTAGTTCAGAACTAAAAAGAGCGATCTTTGTGGTTAACTAAAATGCACAAGCAATCTTATCTGGATAAGTCTTCACGTATATTTATATATACATTTTTTTTATCTTTTATTGCCAGTAATACGAAGTCAAACGCTTACATAAAAATTTAAAAAAACAGTACTGCAAATTGAATTTTTTTTATTTACGTGGTTTTTATAGCTTGTTTTGAAGTTCTGTTCTTTCTAACCAATCTGAACTCTGTTCTTTCCCATAATATTACGATTTTAAGATATACGAGACATATTCTGTTCTTATAAAGAATAATCGTCAATCAATCGCTCGTTTTGAGTAGGTAATTAATAAATGGAAAAGTGGAAAAGAGTTAAAAAAACTTTTTCGTCGTCTAAATACCCTCAAAAGTGGCCCCAAACAAAAAAATAACTGGCCATTTCAGCCCTTGAAAGGACTTTGACCTAGCTTCTTATGATCAATTGTGTTGTGCGTGTTATTAAGTTTGTACACAATTGACCGAGAAACGGACCTACCGGTTTAACGCCGACTCCGAACGGCGATGAACGCAATGTTCTTATTCTCAAGAAGCTTTACATGGCATTTTGATTACTCTCTGAGGTTTGCCATTGTCTGCAGAGAGCTGGCGACCGTACAGAAAAATTATTTTGATTCAAATAAATTTCTGTCGCTGCTGGGGTTCGAACCCGGGTTTCCGAGTTCGTTGACATAGAGGCCACGCACTTTAACTAACTATGCCACGGACGCCACTCAAAAGTGGCCTAAAAACTTTTATTCAGCTTTAAAACCTCAAATATCTCAAATTATAACATAATGGCCTTACTCTGATCTCAGTTTATAATTTTTATTTATTTATTTTTTTTTTTTTTGCTTTTATCCAATTGGCCTCATGTTGTTTCATTTTGCAAAATATTGCTTTTAAGTATTTTTTTTTAAAATTAATATTTATTAAAAAATTTAAATTCACTTTAAGATAACAACCAAAACTACAGTATATCCCCTTGGGATATATATTCTGCACACAAATTAAAGCTTTAATCCTCATAAAATTGTTTTAATTTCTGTGTTTGTTATTTTGTCAAAAAACTAAACATTGACATTAAAACTTTATTTGCGTTGTTTGCTTGTATTGAAATGAGAATTTCTCATAAAACAACAACACAAGTAAGAAGTGACCTATTTTGAAACAGAATTACATAAATAATAATAATGACTTCCATTGTGCACCGCTGAGCCAACATTGGTAACAAGGAAATGCAAGGAAGCGCCAGAGTCAAAGTTAAAATTGGGTGATGCAAACTTATGTAGGGTGCTGCAGATGTGTTGGAGGGTGTGGCAGCAAAAACAGCTATAAACTTCGTCTAGCTTTTTTCTTTGCAAAGTTTTTTTTTGTGCCAAGTGCAGTGTTAGATGGCGCTGCAAATGCAATAATTCAAAGTTGACTGCACGCAACTTTTGTCAATGTATGAATGTGCTTGTGAATCTGTCTGGCAGGATTAAATTTGTAAATCTGTGGGCAAAGTATTTAAGTTCACTGCGGACAGATAAACTTTTTCATTTTAAAGAAACTCCTTTATTTTTTTATATTTTTATAATGTAGTATTTATGTAATAATTGCATCTGATGGGAAAACATTTAACACAGATTATTTTATTATATACTGTTTTTTATACTTCATACTTTATACCTTATACTTTATACTTTATACTTTATACTTTATACTTTACACTTTATACTTTATACTTTATACTTTATACTTTATACTTTATACTTTATACTTTATACTTTATACTTTATACTTTATACTTTATACTTTATACTTTATACTTTATACTTTATACTTTATACTTTATACTTTATACTTTATACTTTATACTTTATACTTTATACTTTATACTTTATACTTTATACTTTATACTTTATACTTTATACTTTATACTTTATACTTTATACTTTATACTTTATACTTTATACTTTATACTTTATACTTTATACTTTATACTTTATACTTTATACTTTATACTTTATACTTTATACTTTATACTTTATACTTTATACTTTATACTTTATACTTTATACTTTATACTTTATACTTTATACTTTATACTTTATACTTTATACTTTATACTTTATACTTTATACTTTATACTTTATACTTTATACTTTATACTTTATACTTTATACTTTATACTTTATACTTTATACTTTATACTTTATACTTTATACTTTATACTTTATACTTTATACTTTATACTTTATACTTTATACTTTATACTTTATACTTTATACTTTATACTTTATACTTTATACTTTATACTTTATACTTTATACTTTATACTTTATACTTTATACTTTATACTTTATACTTTATACTTTATACTTTATACTTTATACTTTATACTTTATACTTTATACTTTATACTTTATACTTTATACTTTATACTTTATACTTCACACTTTATACTTTATACTTTATATATTATTATTGTTATATATATACTATCAAGTATAATATACTGTGAACTGTATAAGTAACAATTTTCGTTTTAATTTTTCGAGTGGTTTTTAAGAATTGTTTTCTATTTTATTTCAGTACAAAAGGAGGGCGGAACACAGTTGAAGCTGGTCATCGAATATCCTAACGACATCAAGGCTTTGATGAAGCCAATGCGGTAAGTTAAACAAACAAAAACTTACAATAAAAAAAACAAAAATTCCTAAAGGACTGAAAATTATTTAACATATATTTATTGTTTTTTTTTTCATTTTTTAATTACAGAATTTCTTGCATCCTGCAATTTTCATGTGTTTTTTCACACTCTAACACCCACACTCACTCAAAATGTTGTGGGAGTACATTTTATTTTTGAACACATCAATTAATTAAATTTTAATTAAAGCCAAGTCCGGTGAATTGACACCAACACAAACAGACGGACGCATACAATTCGATTTCTTTTTCCTGTCTGCCTTCCTGTCAGTCTCTGGCAAGCTTTGGTTAGCTCCTGACAGAAAATATTTCAACAATTTTTTCCCAGTCACATATTATTTGTGGCCTCTCTTAAATGTGCTCTTTCTTATAAATATACGTGGATGTTGCTAGGTATGTGTCTGCGCATGCAAATGTACATAAAAACCGCTATTTAAAAATACCACAAAGGATAATTTGCACTTGCAGTGTGTGAGCCAATGTATCAGGCAATGTATCTGGTTCTTTTCCTGCAATTTTCACTTCATTGCGTAGTCACTGCATTAAATTAAATTAAGTGCATTTAAGTAAATAATAGCGTTGCGCAAATACGGCAGAGTTGGGCGACAAAAGCTGTTCAAGTCGGTTTTTTACAAAATGTATTCTTTTCATTTCGCCCAAATGAAGTTGTTGCTTGTGTCATCTGTTGCCTTCAAAGAGCTTCATTTATAAAAGCTGCCAAGCGAAATATGCTGTTAAGAGTAATGTACAGTTCAATGATTTTCTTTAAGAAAATATTGCAGTAAGCTGACCTATTCTTAATTTTTAAGTTTAAACCATGCCAGCAACATGTGCTACAATTTGTTTTTTTTTTATTTTCATTTTTTTACGTTCCATTACCTTTCTAACGATATAAAATAAAGTTGTGGTCTTGAAGGCTTTAGAAGTTGTGAAGTAAGACGTGAAGTGTTAATGAATTTTCAATACAAATTCAACGAGAAATTTCCGTTAATAAAAAAAAATAATTTTTTTCCGATGTATTTTTTCACAAAAATTTTGTTTTCTTTATTTTTAATAGAAAATAGCTCGTTGAATTTGTAGTTTGCTAGTTGAATTTATTCAATATTAACATAGGCGATCGTCAACAGCAGCTTTTGTTGCATGCATACAGTAAAGTAGTGACGCTCTGCTCGGCTCCTACGAGCTATCAGCTTTTAAGAGCTGACGTCAAGCTTCGCGGGCTCGCTGTGTGTTTGTGTGTATGTTTTGTGTGCGCTTTATTTGAAAAGAACACCCAGTCAGAACTTTAACTTACTGTAGACAGCAGTTTTACAAAAATAATAATAATAATAATAAACTGGTAATTTCAGCCCAAGAATGATAGAAACAAGATTATGCGTTCCGCAAATGAGAGAGAAAGAGAATGACGTCAAACAGGACTTTTGTTTACGTTAACTGCATGCATTTATGTTCTATATACTAAATATTTTTTATTCTTATTTTTACAATATGTATATGAACCTCTTAAACCTGATGGTGTAATATAATGTTATCGATCTCGAATGGTTTAGGAGATAAAAATAGTGAAAGTTTGAAAAATTTAAATTTTTTCGTATACGAAAATACCAAGTGATCGCACATTTGCATTCATTTTGCAATGCAGAAGTGCTGTGTGACGTCATGCAATCAATTGAGAAAGAGAACATTAGATAACGGGACTGCAGAACGCGTAATCTTGTTTCTATAATTCTGAATTTCAGCCCTTGAAAGGACTTTGACTGATCACACAACTGAAAGAGAACTGGACATACTAGTTTTGTGCTGACTCCGCACGGCTTAATCATTGTCTGCAGAGAGTTGACGGCCGAACAGAAAAATTAATTCAATTGAAAAAAACTTTCTGTGTCAGATGGAAATCGAACCAGGGTTCTCTGGCGTATGGGCCACGCAATCTACCCACTGCGCCACGGCCGCCACGTATGCAAGCGCGAAAACTATTATTTCTAAAAGTTGCACACAATTCAGATGCAGATGATTTGACGTCCATTTGTAAAACTTTATAATGTTTTAACGCGTTTGCAGTTTATATGCATGAGTCTGCGGTTAAAATTTATATTTCTTGCTGGGTTAGTTGTGTTTTTTTTTCTCACAATCGAACGTTTCTCAAATTTGGTTGTTGCATATCAAATTTTGTTGATTTTTGTTTTTTTCTTAGATTTTTCATACTATGCAAATGTGAAATAGATGTCATTTAAATCAGTTAAATTTAATATTTTTTTATTTATAAGTAATGCTATGTCTTCACAGAGAGTTTAGTTTGAGTTGCCAGTACAAATTTGAGTTTTGCCATTGAACGCAAAATAAACTCTAAAGTTATCCAGTTCAATTTTGCAAGATGCAACTCAACTAAACTCAACTTTGTTTTTGTGTTTATCAAAACTTAATTTGGTAAATCCCTAAAAGTATGCTAATGTTCTTATAAAAAGGCACCTTCAGATGCAACTTGTATAATTTTGTGGTGAGAAATGTCAAAAACAGCTGTTCTAAGAATATGCAATTTACTATTTGCAAAAAATGAATAAAAAAGTGAAGAAAAGGACTTGAGCAAGTGTAGAAGATGAGGTCTTCATATTAGTATGTGCCGATAAAAATTCCAAATTGCGCAGCGCAAGTAAGAACTCGCATGTGTACGCAGCAGAGATCTGCAATAAGTACTAATGAAATTATTATACTTAAGTCATGAGCCATGACTATTGGTGCAAGTATGTACTTATACCAACTCAATAAAATACTTTGACTCATTCCCACCAAAACACCCAAAAATACTCATAGCACTTCTACACACATGTGTGTCGACAAATTATTACTCTATTAGTTCTGGGTTAATCATCATCTTGTTCACTTGAGAGGAAAATAAGTATGAGTGAGTTGAGTATTACTTTGTGTTTTGCCTCTGCTTATTCTATTTTGCTGATTTGTTAACTTTTTCGTGTGAGAAAATGAATGAGTTGAGTATTATTTTGTATTGTGCCCTATGCTTTTTACAAAACAATTATAGTTTGTTTCAAAAAAATTCAAATAATAAGAAAGCTGAACTAAAAATGATTCTAAGTATTTAAGTCATTGCACTGAACTCATGGTGTTTATTGGTGTTGTGAGTCATTACGGTATGCAAAATAAATACATTGAGTCTATGAGAGAGTTAAGCACTGCACCGGTTCATATCAGCAGATAACTTATTCTTTGTTGCTTTGTGTGAAGTGAGCGAACGAGTATGAGTGGATATGAGTGCAAATTCTTCTTTGACTTAAATCCACTAACACTCATTCTTGTGTTAGTCAACCAATGACTCAAAAACAAGAATAATTGCAGGTCTCTGGTACACAGAGATGGCTGCAGCCTTGTCCTCAAGTGGAATAGATGTCACGGTGGTGGATGAGCTGACAAAATATGAGAGCACAAAAGTAAAGAAAGAAATGTCACACTAAACACAATTCCGCCGACGCATCTCTGACTGAACAGCAATTAAACTAAACTCTCTCCATATCTACTAAACTCAAGCTTAACTCTCTGTGTAGACATGGCGTAAAATGAGTTTAAAGTGACTTTGAAGTGAATTTATGATATTTTTCTGTGTATATGCTTCACGGGTTGTCCCACATAGAAAAGTGAGTCAACTACAACTAGGCATAATATGAGTGCCTTTGCCCACCGTGCTATGTTCTCGAATATAAATACACACACGCGTGTTATTTTGTTTTTGTTTTATGTATAGAGCAGCTGCACAGTGTGTAATTGAAATAATCTAGCAGAACTTAATTAAAAAAACCAAAACTTCCAGAAAGAAAATTTTTTAACTTGAAAACTATGTCAATACTCTAGGCGTTTTTGCCTCATTAAAAATTTTTTCGTTACATAACCAGTGGCGAAAAATTAGCGTTGAAAGTGAGACAAAAAAAAAATTAAAAAATTTTTAAAAATTTAGTTTTGTTAATACGCTATTTTTATCAGTGATATACAAAATATCTACAACTTTTAAATTAAAAGAGAAAATGCGCCCTTAATATTTCTTAAATATTAAATCGCTGACGGTAAGAATAAAGCTAATGTGCGTTTGATTAATATTAAAAAAAATCCATTTAGAAAATATGTAAAAAAGTAGATTTTTGTTTGTTAATATTCTAAGTTTAAAGTAACTTTTCTACGATGTACCCTCTTGTACTCCTTTTAAAATTTGGCGTAATCGTTTCTTCAACTTTTTAAATTATACAATCAGTTATATGTAGCTCCACGTTTTTCCAGCGCATAAACAATTTTTTTACAAAAAGCAAAGGGTTATAATTTTTTTTTTTTTTTGGCATAATGAAAAGGCAAGAATTTTTTATGTATGGTATATATGCAAGAATGAAGACCGTTTTAAAAAAATTTCTGTACACATATAACCAAGCTTTAATATAGTTGACGTTGAGTACATACCCAGGGATTTACAACTATTTGTAAGTAAGTATTGTGTTAAAGTTTACACTAAATGGAAAAAAAGTCATTAAATTTTGGCGAGCTTCCTAGAAACTAATAAGATCTTGTCGATATGCCAAAACAGATAAGCGGTAATACAAACGACGGAATTTTTAAAAATACTGCATTGTCTGCAAATATTACTGGACTCAACGAAGATCTTATACATCGTTTTCGAATATTACTCGAAGTACTTTCCAGGGAGTCTGAGATTGATGCAATAAAGTTTTCCACCTATGCATGTGAAACAAAAGAAATATATCTTCAACATTACTGCTGGTACTATATGCCTGCAAGCAATCATAATAAACTATGCCATTCTAAAGCGATAATAAATGCTTGCATTTTGTCTCTGGGACAGTTATAAGAAGAAGCTCATGAAGCAAGCAACAAAGAATACAGACGAATTCGTGAAAATTTCAGCCGAAAAACTTGCCGAAAAGATTGCAATAGAGACATTCTCAACCACCGACTATCATCAGATCCATTTCTATCTAGTCAATATATCCAAGCCAATAAATTGAAGAAGATATCCACTCACGAATGAGACACTATTATTACGGAAGACTCCTGAATTGCCCCAATGGAGTTCCCACTATGACGATTACGAAGACTATGACGACAACTAATTATGAAAATGTTGAAATAAAAACAAAAAATTCAATATAAAATTTACACTCTCTATTTCATTCCCAAATAAATAAAATTGTTGTAGGTAGGCATTGCAGATAAAATATCTGTGAAGATAACTTTAACTGGGTTATTTCCACTAATAATTTAACCTATTACTAATTAATTTGCATTCATTCATTTGAGAATATAGCAAGAGGTTTATTTTATTATCTGTTTGTATGGTAGGTGGGTGCGATAATGCTCCGACCACGCCCATTTTTTCTTAAGAATTGTTTTGCGGCTTAGAAAATTACCAAAACAAAGTTTTAAGTCATCATCTTAACATTTAGAATTAAGTTCCGCTAGATCATTCAAATTACACACTGTGCGCTGCTAGCTCTACGTCAGCAGAACGAGCTGATGAGTTGGGCATCACTACAGTAAAGCGTTGATAGCTTGTTTAAATTGTATTGAGAATTCATTAACACTTCACATTTTATGCCATAACTCTTAAACACTTCAAGAGCATACCTTCTTTTTATATTTTTTTTTTAACGTAAAAAAAAATAAAAGTAATGAAAATTGATAAAAGTTATAGCGACTGTTGCTGGCATGGTATTCAACTTTAAAACTAAGAATGGGTCAACTTACTGCAATTTTTTCAAAAGTTCTATATTTTTTCCTTAAAATAAGACTTCCTTAGTATTTCCAATGATACCCTAATTACAAAAATCGGATTTAAATTGACTGAGCTACGTTGCCTCAAAATGTACCCTATTTTGGCATTCGCATTGCTGTGGGTGCGCGAACAAAAAATTGTTAAAATCTCAAGCTCCGGATATAGTTTTCTACACAATGAACCAATCTAAGTTCAAAATTTGAGCCAAATCGAAGATGGTCAGTACAACTGATATTACACTTCACTGTGAAATGGGCGATATCATAACAACACTGAGAGCTATTACACGCTCAAAAAGAAGAGGCAGAACTCAGCATGATATTTCTGCGGTATAAAATGAATCATGGAAAGCCCATGACTATCAACTTTAATATAGCTCTTTTTATGGGCATTGAAGCAGCTTATAATTGAATATGATGGCGATTTTACTCAAAAAACTATCTTTCGAATGAAGCGCATTTTCATTATTATTTATTTATTTGAAACGGTAAGTTTTTTAATTGGTCATCCGTGTCGAAAACCATCAGGCACAGAAATAAAATATTGTTAGCACTATTGCCAACATAGGGGCCGAAACTACGGGAAATTTGCTGCAAAGTAGGGTTTGCAGAAAGGGCTACTGAAAGGCTACTAGCTATATGAATGAAGTTATATTTTACAATTAATTGGAAGGTTTACTCTTTCCTAATAAAGCAAAAATAATTGAAAAATATATACCGATGCTTTGTTAAAGCAATTTAAAAAAAAAACCAACCCATTACATATCTTACATATTAAAAACACACCGACAGCGATGTAAGTTGACGTCAGCCAATTAAGAAGCCAAGTTTTAAACTGATTATTTATTTCAATTAAAAGTATTTTTGCAAAATTTAACAAACAATTGAAATTGTGCAAATAATGTCTTATTTTGCAAACTAGAAACCAACAACAACAAAAGTAAAAAATCAAGCACAGCTTGAAAGAAAAAAATTGGTTGTAGAAAGTCAAACGAAAAGATTGTGAATTTCACAATTGTTTGTTTATTTTTTAATTTATTTACCCAAGTAACAGAACAATCACACGAGAATTTCAAGCATACAAAGCCACTACCACATACAAACAAATATACAGACATTTGTGAACATGTAGGTACATATTTAGATATGCATGTATCGGAGTTTGCAATTTATTGCTTTCTACAACATTATTTTTTATTGTTGTGCTGTCGTCGTTGGAATTGTTGTTGCAGTTGTTGTTGCTGTCGTTGTTGTTTTATTGTCAACACCAGCTTCACGTTATCCTTTGCAAAACCAAAGCCAAATAAGACAAAAAGCAAAAAAATAAAATGGTTTCGCTTACGAATTTCACCGCTGACACTTGTACTTATTTTTCTGTGACAGCGGGCGATATGAGTAAATCACACATCCTGACAAACATACGATCACACATCCTGCCAAAATAAAGTGGAGCCGCACACACACATTAATTTACAACAACATGCATTAAAAGCACAGCACAAACATTGTGATTGTCGCGTTCATGTCGCTCCCTTGCCGCCAGCGATTTATTATTATTTCAGTCAGGTTTATCTGTGTGTTTGTGTTTGTCTCTCTGTCTTTTTTATTCTTCTCTGTTTTTTTTTTGTGCCAACCTGCTCATAGCTATTTTAATGATGATACTTTTTATTTCTTTTAATCTTTTATTTTTATTATTATTTTTATTTACAGATTCCCCAGAGAACAGCAAACGCTGCCCAATCATTTTTACTTTACGGACTATGAGCGACATAATGCCGAGATTGCCGCCTTTCATTTGGACAGGTAAGGAAACGAGTTACAATGTGCATACACATACAAACACATACATACTGCCATTTACAAGCAGACACAAAAATCTACAAAAAATAAATACAATAAGCTTAATAGTCATACAGAGCAATGGTGTTTTCTGAAAAAAGGAGCAAAAAAAAAAACAAAACAATAACAAATCAGGTGCAGAATCATCCACCCTAGTCACTCGCTGTTTCATCAATTTTTAATTACAGCTGTGCTAGCATGGGTGCCTGTGTATTTAGTTAATTAATGTGTGCGGCTGGGATATTTTCCTTTTTGTTTTCGTCTTGTTCTAAAAATGATTCGCTTTTTTATTTTCTTTTAAGCAGCAGGGGGCTTCTTTTGCTTTGTGAAATTAATTAAGTCTACGTTTCGATAAGACCTGAGCTGAAACAAACAGGACAGATGACATAAATTAGACTTAATGTAGTCTTACTTTTCATATAAATCTATATTTTTAAAACTGTAATTTTTCTTCAGTTAAAAACACACCCGATATGAAAAAATGAAAAATTCACTTTAAATAAGTTATTTGGACATGTTGCCTGCCTTAAGTTAATAATCGTCTGCTATCAGGTGAGTTATTTATTTCCCTTTTGGCATAATCAGTTGGAATTATTAATTAAGTCAGAAATCGCTTAAAAAGGGCTTGGGGATTGCAATACTGCCGAAGGTAATTGGAAAATCAATAGCTCCAGCAATCTTTATGTTTTCAAGCCATCGCTGCGTATCTTTTAATATCAGAAACCTTTCTTTAACTTGTTTGTCTAAATTTGTTGTATTAATGAGAAAGAACAAAAAAAAAAAATTAAAGCGAAAATTCCACTTACATACCCTTTGCCTGTCTGGATAAGAGATTGTTTTTAAACAATGATATGTGGTTAGAAATTAGTCAAGCTCCTTCCACGATTAAAATATATCGTTTTAGAATATATCAATGATTCTTTATGTTTGATAATAATTTTTAAAGATTTTTTAAAGTGCTTGAAAATAAGATGTCCCTTTTAAAAAAATTAAACTAGAAGATAAACTACGAACGCAGTCTAAGTATACTTGAGTTTAAGTTTTGAGTATGTATTGATTTAATCATGTCTTCAAAGTGCTGCTTTACAGTTTCATCCTATGACGACTTGCTAACTTTGTCTAAATCAGTATTACCCAATGGGCTATGGGAAATGGGTTTTATAACAGAATTCAGTCGCGGCCGTAGCGCAGTGGTTTGGGTGTGTGACCCATACGCCAAAGAACCCTGGTTCTTCTAACAGAGAAAGTTTTTTCAATTGAATTAATTTTTCTGTTCGACCGTTACCTCTCTGCAGACAATGACAAGCCTCAAAGAGTAAATAATGCAATGTAAAGCTTCTTGAGACAATGCCCATTAGCCGTTCGGAGTCGGCATAAAACTAATAGGTCCAGTTCTCAATCAAGTGTGTACAAACATTTAAAAACACGCACAACACGATTTGATCATAATGAATTTCGGTCAAAGACCTTTCAAGGGCTTAAATGGCCAATTTATTTTTATTTATTATTAATAACAGAAATACGTAAAACAAAATTTAGATAAATGTTGTGAATAGTAACGTCATTATTGAATACTGTGACAATAGGTTTGTGGAAACTAAAATACGGTACGTCAACGTCAGAAATAACAGGAGTTACGAATCGTGAAAACATCGCATCAATGGTTATGCCATATACCATCATCTAGTCGTCCCCAGTGTTCCAGTGACTAGAAACTTGATCTAATATTAAGTTCGTTTTTTAAAAAAATTCTACTTTTCGTAAAAAATACACAATTCGTAATTTTTATCGAAGTGAAAGTATGAGTATGAGTTGAAGTTCATGATAACGTTTCTTCGACAGTTTTAAACTTCCTTCTACACTAAGGGAAAAAAATATTAAATTTATCCAAAAACTTTTTTAATTTATACAAAAAGAGAGTAATTTTTGCACCAATAACGCATTTACTTAAATCGACTACGTTTTATTTTTTAATTAAATAAAATTTTAAAATATTTAAACAGAATTAATAAAAAATATATTAAAATTATGCACGAATATATTTTTGAATATCTTTCAAATATTTACTATTTGAAAATAAAGCCATTGCATTCAAGGAAAATTTATAGAAAAATATTGAAATTGAAAATAAATTTTTTTGAATATTTCCCACCAGCTGCGTCCATCAAATACCATTTGGTGGTATATTTTGTTTTCTTTTTTACTTTGGTGCAATGTTAGGGCACCAAATGTCAAAAATAGTATAAACTATAAAAAGAAAAATTAAGATAGAGAATAAGAAGCAAATTATGCAGGTAAATGACAACTGATTCAAGATGTTCTTGAGAAAATACCGAGTTGTCACTCCACCCTACATAATTACATCATGCATTGCAACCACCATCGCACTCACAAATACATACATTTTGCACATATTTGCCAAAAATCCAGGCTATATTACCCTTGCAACATTAACTAAATGAGAACTATAAGAAACCTGCAACTGCAAGAAATATACTGTAGGAACAGAGTGCGATTCTGTTGCTGCTTGTCGGAATATGTGTGTACGTGTGCGATGCTGTTGCTGCTTGCTTGTATGGAATATGTGTGTACGTGTGTGGTATAAATAAAATTCAAATATGGGAAAAAAAACGAGTTGTAAGGAAAACATTTCATTTATCCAGGCGTGGATAATGCTAATATGCGTTATTTCCCTTAGTGTATATATCTGTGTCCACAAGCAATAGTCACTAGTCAATAGTCAATAGTTTATTTTGATAGAGAGAACGCTTTTACATTAGTAACTAATTTCATATCTTCTTATGGTGCAACCTGTGTCAAGGTTAACCTTGATCGTGTCATACTTTTAGGCATAGCCTTAACTCATATTCATCTTCGAAATTCGATCACAGTGCTTTACTGCTATCCTATTAACCTATTAATAAAAAAAACAAGATTCTTATTGTGTGAAAAAAGGTTGTGTTCAATGCACACAATTTTCAGATTTCAGGGCTGCAAGTAAATATTGGCCTAATTTCGTGAGTAATTTCAACGAAATTAGCTTGTTTGAGGTAATTTCGAAATTAACCAATTGTATGGGAAATTACCGACCGTGGCGACCGTGGCGTAGTTGGTTAAAGTGCGTGGCCGCTATGTCAACGAACTTGGAGACCCAGGTTCGAACCCCAGCAGCGACAGAAAATTATTTGAATTAAAATAATTTTTCTGTACGGCCGCCACCTCTCTGCAGACAATGCCAAACCTCAGAGAGTAATCAAAATGCCATGTAAAGCTTCTTGAGAACGAGAACATTTCGTTCATCTCCGTTCGGAGTCGGCGTTAAACATGTAGGTCCGGTTCTCGGTCAATTGTGTACAAACTTAATAACACGCACAACACAATTGATCATAAGAAGCTAGGTCAAAGTCCTTTCAAGGGCTGAAATTACCAGTTATTTATTTTTTTTTTTATGGGAAATTACCATTTAAATTATATCATTTCAGACGAAATTACACAAAAGCTCGAAATTACTTAATTTTAGCTCATTGTTAACATGCTATAAATATCAAAATTTTGACGGAATTGTGACAAATAAATTAAAAGTCATTGCATTTATCTAATACTCAAACCATTTTTGACACACTCCCCACTTAAAATCAGAAGTGTTCCTATTTTAACTGCAAAGCAGCTACATGTTTATGAATAACAAAATTTTAAAGGACTTTTTAACATTAAAAAGCTTTTTAACTATTTTTAGCTTTTTAGCTATTTTAAGATATTTTTTATGAAAACGGCTGCAAGATTTTACACTTTTAAAATATTCACATTAAAACTTGTTAAAATAGAACCACTTCCAGACTGGGAAAAGGTGTGTTCATGGGGATTGTCTTTTCCTATGACATCAACACGCAAAAATCGTCAGTTCGTTGAATGTTAGAGGGTATTGTAGTAGAACTAAAACTGGTCCTTTTTGAAACTAGTTCAGAACTGTTTCAAATTTAGTCCACTTTTCTGCTGGAATGTAATACTTCTATATTAGCAGTGGGTGAATGAAGCGTTTCACCTGTGAAATTTTGACAGTCCGCTTACAAATAAACAATTGTTCACACTTTTGATTGAGTGTTTGACTTTTGATGATTTACACTTTTAACCGAAAAAATAAAAGTTAAATTTGAACTGTTATTTTTGACCGTAAAAATTAAAGTCAAATTTCAACTTTTATTTTCGACATAAAAAAAAATCGGTCAAAATATAACTATTATTTTTTGACTTCATTTAAAAAAGTTAAATAAATAAAAAGCTTTTAAGATTATTATTCCCTATAGTATGTTCAAACCGACTCCATTTTACGTGTTATTCGAAAAAAGTTTTTTTTAACATCATCGTTCATCCTGCTTTAACTAGTTTCAAAATGTCAGTTTGTTTGTTTACATTTTGAAAGAAATAAAAAATTGTTTATTAAAATACAATATAAAAAATATAAAAAAAATAACAAAATATAACAAAAAATTTAAATAAATTCAAAAATTTGTCAAAGAATTAAGAAAACCTTGTCAAAGAATTTATTTGTTTACATTGAAAACTTCAAATTAAAAAGCTCTTTTCAGATTTGGCTGCGTTTAAAAAGCAAAAAAAGCTTTTCTGACGGTAGTAAGAACACAAACCAGTAATTTAACGAGTTACGAAACGTGTTGAAGCATTTAACACGTTAAATTTCCAACAACAATTGTACGCATATAACTTCATTAGAACTTCATTTGAGAACTCGTTTTTCGATTTAACTTCATAATAGCATGTTCAAACCGACTCCATTTAACGCGTTATTCGAAAAAAGCTTTTTTTTAACATCATCGTTTATACTGCCTTACCTTGTTTCAAAATGTCAGATTATTTGTTTATTTTTTGAAAGAAATAAAAAATTGGATTTTTAAATATATAAAAAAAATAAAAAAAAATTCAAATAAATTCAAAAATTTGTCAAAGAATTTATTTGTTTACATTAAAAACTTCAAATTAAAAAGCTCTTTTCAGATTTGGCTGCGTTTAAAAAACAAAAAAAGCTTTTCAGACGTTAGCAAGAACACAAACCAGTGATTTAACGAGTTTCGAAACGTGTTAAATCATTTTACACGTTAAATTTCCAACAACAATTGTGCGCATATAACTTCATTAGAACTTCATTTGAGAACTCGTTTTTCGATTTAACTTCATTAAATTGATTTAACTTCATTAAATTGATTTAACATAATTAAATGCTCGGTTTGAACATGCTATTAAATTGATTTACATACATAATTAATTAGACTAAATATTAGACTGACTTTTTGAATTGAAATTTCGAAAATAACAGTTATTTTCGGCCCCTGGTAAAAAAGTTTTTCCAAAAGTTTTTTTGATCGAGTGAATTTATCGTGTTTTATGCCAACTACTCAACACAAATTCATAGAAAATTTATCAGTCGTGTTGATTTAATGTTGTTCTTAAAAAATATGAAGTGTTTGTGAAATATCTATCGAGTGGTTGTGTGATGCCAGCCGTGGTTTCAAAATGAAACGTAAACTCACAAACTTCGTCGGTTTTAATGCGTATTAAGTGTTTTTGTATGTATGTTCAATACGTTTTTATTAGTTTTTTGGAATTTTCCAATTCATTGCATGAGACAGGGAATATCACTTGAAATGCGTCGACATGGGCAACCATGTCGTCTACTACACCTGTCTAAACTGCAACTCTGACATCGATATTAGGAGCCTTCCCGAAGCCATTAAATCGATTTATGTTCATGTTTATGCATGAAATCAGAAAGATCCTTTTGCTGAAACGAACCCATCACCCCAGCATTTTTAAAAAAGTCGAAAAACGAACTTTTCGAAGTATCCCCATAATTTTTTGTCCGTTTTGCTGTTTTGTAATTTTGCTCGGATTAACATTTCAGTGTAGCTTTGACATCGAATAAAAATGTTCTGTATGATGCAAGCCAACAAACCAAGCACTGCATATTTTGAGAGCTTTTCGTTACGTTGAAGCAGTGCTTAAGTTTTATTATGAAGTCCAATACCAAAACATCCTCATAGAGCGACAAAAGCAACGGGGAAATCATGACAAACGCACCGAGTGCACCTTGCATCAGCATCGACAAATTTGCAGGGATCGGTTTCAGTTTTTTTAACACACTCGTTCACATAAAGAAAAAATAGAGTACAAACGCAACATCTGAAAAACGAAACGAGATACGCCAAAAATAACGGTTTTTACAGCGTGCACGCAGAGCTGTGTCGGCAGATATGACACCAATGAAAAATTCAACACGTATAAAATGCATATGTGACCCGGTCTACGAAAAAGGACCTTCGGTGTAAAAACAAGTTTTCGAGAAAACAGCTGTTTGTAAACGTTTAATTGTCGCACACTGAATGGCGTCTTTTCATTTATTTCAGCTTATCCTCTATTCTTACAGAGTTGTATTTCTTAGTCAATTAATACGAGTTCTTTTTTTTTAGTTAACGACCAACAGTGAAGAGGTGATTACGTTTACTGAATCATTTTTATGCGTCTTTTGATTCCGAAATAAATTAAAAATGAGTGTAGATGAAGAGGTTAGTTTCGTTCTTAGACAATATATTGGTGAAGACGAACAAGATAGTGATAAAACCGACATTGATAACGATTTCGACAGCGATCATGATTTACATCAGGCAGGAGATAATACAGAGGAAAGTTTCGTTTAAATGGACTTATCTATTGTGGATTTAGAAGAAGAAAAGCTGATAACAAAATATTTCTCTACCGATTGTTGTGTTAAGAAATGCAATACACTTATACCACGAGATCGGATTGTTGATAGTAGAATGAACTGTCTCGACCTTTCCAAAAACAAACTAGATCTAGTGATACTAAGTAATATCGAAGCTGGAATAAGGTATAATGCAGAATTGCAAAGTGTTTACTCACAAATAGCTAAGCGAAAGGTAGAAGAATGCAGAAAAGGTAAAGAAGTTACAAGGCATCAGATTCAGTTCTCTTTCCTCGGCATACCAATTTGTCGTTCACTTTTCCTTTTTCTGCACGCATGCAGAATAAAACGTTACAAACATTTGGTAACTCATTATCATAAAAACGGTTTAATAGTGCGAGAACATGGCCTAGCTAATAAATCCTGTACGAATACGAAATCATTTACACCAGCTGAAATTGAAAAGGCTGTAAAATTTATCGAATACACTGCAGATCTGTTGCGTAAAAGCAAAAAAATTCGCGGATAGTGAGAACGTGGACTCTTTTCAACTGTTGTTGGAACCTATCGTCAGTGAAATGCCAAAAACTATACATCCAGTTGGTTTAACGTTGGAACGCCAATGGTATATTTACCAAAATCTCCGCAGTTTAGTCGCAGATCCAAGAAAAGTAGATATTTTAGCCCCAAAACCGGAAGAAAAGCCAAAGAAACAAAAATCCAAAGTTGATGGAGAAGATAATTCTGCGGCTCCCTTGCAAAACAAGAATTCGATATCGAAGAAACAAAAAGCAAAAGGTAATAACAAGAAAGATTCTGCGGCTCCATTACCAAAAAAAAGTTGGCATCGAAGAAACGAAAGGCAGATGGTAATGACGAGGAAGATTCTGCGGCTCTACTACCAAAAAAAAATTTGGCATCGGAAAAAAAAAAAATATAAAGCGTAAAAAAAAATTATAGATTTATTTTATATTTCGATTTTTATGTAAAATGGCTGGTTTCCCTTCAAATAAAAGTATGAAATGATGTTTATTATGTTATAATTCAATGTCCAATTTTTTTTCATTTTCACTCATTTCTGCTCTTTTTTTGGAAAATTCCTGACAAACTTCTTTACGAGTTGGAAACTTCTGCTTTGCGCCATTAGAAAGAGCACACATTAGTCTATCCGAATCGCCAAAAAAGTGAAAAATGATATTTTCACACCCAAGGTCCCTTTTCGTAGACCGGGTCACATATGTGCAGTGCATGATCATTTCCTAACTTCTACTTCAGTTGGGATCTACTTCAGGAGGGATCTACTTCAGGAGGGATCTACTTAATCTTTCTTATATACATAGTTCTATGCTTGAATGTTATTTCGTTTGTTTGTTAAGTAGTTGAATGCATATTAAAACAGCATCTTACTTCATTGTTTGCTTTGAAATGCGACTGCAGAAGAAACGAAGTACTTGTAAACATGGCAGATGGCTTGCAAGTCATTTTTCTTATGTTTGTGCAGCTCTTTAGTAAAGATGAGCAATAAAAATGTATTTTTTTTTTTCAAAATTTACTGGATAACAAAAAATCAATTAGTCATCTTTTTTAATTTTATTTTTTTTAAACCCGGTTCCAAAATTTTGCGTACAATTAATTTATCGCTCCCGCATGAAGGATTCCCCTTATAGAAAGTCCTGGCTACGGAAAGTGGTGGTGATTCAAATCATTTGAGGTAACATAAATATTTAAGTTAAGATTCTTAATGGCTACTTTATGCTAAAACTTAAAGCCATTAACTTGAAAATTGCACTTCATGGTTCACTAACCACTGCACAGTTACAAAAGTTGAAAGATGATTTAATGAATCCTGGTAAAATTACGAGAATTTCTCGTTTAAGGTTAACCATTTTCGAATCACCAACCGCAACATCGAAGGAATAATTTAATTGCTTTAAATAAAGTGAATGAATGAAATTTCCGCATAAATCTTAATATAACTTGATGTATAAATCTTTTCTCTGTCGCAAGAATAGCCCACTTTTGCACCCTTATCGTCAAGCAATCAGCACATGCCAACAACATGGCAACACTTTAAGAACAACAACAGCAATAATTCTGTTGGCAATAATGTGTTGGTTTGTCTCACTTATTTACTTACAAACACTTAGTTTCGCATAAAAGCCAAGAACACATTCATTCACATTTTCACTAACACAAAAACGACAAAAACACCAAAAACAAAAAAGAAACACATACATCATAGTTAAGCGTTTGTTGCTGGTGGTATTGGTGCTGTTTACATATCCTTCGAGGTAGACAAATAAAGATAACATAAGTTATATGAGCAGAAGGAAGAAAATTCTCACAACTTTTTTTTTGGGAAGTACAACAAAAACTCGATTACAACAAAGTGCTGTTATGACTAGCAAAGACAAAGTTTGTTTCCGACAATCCCTGTTGCTTACAAGTTTAATTTCTGGCAGAAAGTTATTTATGCAAAAACACACTCACACACACACACACACACGCACACATACATGAGAGATAAGTTTGTTTTTTTTATGATTATTATTGGAAAACAATGTTACACTTTGTGCGATGTTTTAACCAAGATTTATTCCACTCAGCAGTCGTTATGCGTTTCACTAACGTTCTGACATGTTGTCTCCAGACAATTAGCTGCTCACTTCATGCCAAAAAAATAAAAAAAAAAATTTAGAATGAAGCGCGCTATCATTATTCATATTCTGCTCAACTTGCTAATCAACAATAGTCGTAACCTCCTGTGACCACTGACCGCTGACCACTTCTGTCTGACCGTCAATTATATTCTTCCGTGCCACATTTACCCTGAGCGTCTTAAGTAAATTAGACGCCAGCCAAGTCTATCTCTAACGTCCATTTTTATCTTCGTATCTTTTAATCTTATTCATTTTTATTGTTGTTTTTTTTTTTCTTTTTAGAATTCTGGGCTTTCGCCGCGCCATGCCTGTCGCCGGACGTTTATTAAATATCACCACGGAAATTTATCAAGTTGCCGATGATAATTTATTGAAGACCTTCTTCGTTTCGCCATCTTCCAACTTGTGCTTCCATGGCAAGTGTTCGTATTATTGTGATACCTCGCACGCTATCTGTGGTAATCCGGATATGTTGGAAGGATCCTTTGCAGCATTTTTGCCCGCATTCGAGCAGGCAGCGCGAAAGGTAAGGAAGAATCAATTTGTAATGTATACAAGTGTGTGGTGTTACTTGTGTGTTGGTGTGTGTGTGTGTGTGTGTGTGTGAATTGTGGAGTACGCTGGTGGTGTGCTGCGTCCACTTAAGTGTTAAGATAAATGTTGCCCTTGTCTTGAAATATTTTTACATATTTTATATAAAAGATATTTTTTACGCTTTGCCTTTATATAAGGAATGATGTCAGTTGAAGGTCAAAAATTTATTGAAATGTAAAGATATTAATTATATTTATTTCTATGGACGTGGGTAAGTGGCTTGGTCGCAGCTTAACCTTGAGGGAATTTCTCTCTACTTGTAGATAACTATAAATTGAGGAGCGGAATGGCTTTTATACATACTTACAACGCATATGATTGCGGAGAGTTGTAATATTTATATTCTTGTAAATATTTTGGAGCAATACTTCAAGATTAATAGTTTATACGGCTTCAACAATATAGAGGGTATATCCACAAGAAGTGTAGGACTGTAATGGGGTATAATTTGACAGCTGGTCGCTTGGTAGTTTCGAAAAATATTGTTTACATAATTTCCATGTATTTGCTTTATAATTTAATACTTTTACTTTTATAAGTAAAAAAGAGCCAAACAATTTTATTAAATTCCTACGAAATGAACTCAAGGTAGCTTTGCTTACCAGCAGGACGGATTCATTTAAAAAAATAATGAATTTTTCATCTTGATTTCTGAAAATTGGACAAAACTTACAATTAATCATCAATATTAGCGTGACCGCAATGTTTTAAAAATACAAGTTGAAAAATTTCCAAACATTGTTATTGAAATTAGTCTAATAGAACATGTTTACTTCAGTATAGCCTTGACATCGAATGAAAATGATCTGTGTGAAGCGAAGTCAACAAAACAAGCATTGCATATTTTGAAAGCTTTTCGTTAGTGTCGAAGCAGTGCTTGAGTTTTATTATGAATTAAAATTTAAAACCTGAGAGCGACAATGAATTAAAAGCAACGGAAAATCAAAACGAGCACACTGAGTGTGTACTCAGTGTACTCATGCATCACCATTAGCTATGGGCAGAGAGCGCTCTAGGAGCGTTGAGAGCAAGAATTGAGAAAAAAGGTTTATTAAGCAACACAAAAAGCAACAAGAATCAAAGACAAAAGGCAAACACAAAAACAACAACACAGAAGCTTTAAATGTGCCCATACCCGATCATCATAGAAAAATGTGCAACGTTCGTTTTCAGTTCTCTAAGGGACGCACTAGTAGGGGGAGTCGGTCCATACTATAATTTTACCTTAGAAAAGGGTCAATCGATATTATGATAAACGCCATATATTGAAAACGAAGCAAGATCACCCAAATGTTACGGTTTTTACTGGTTACCTAAAGGGGAATCGGAATACGAGACGCAAAAGTAAAGGGTTTGAAGGATATGATAGCTTAACTCGTAACTATTTGGGATCTACTTCAGTTTTCTTCTCGAGTTTTATGCTTTGATATTGTGTTGTTTGTTTGTGGAGTATTTAAATGCATAGTAGAACATCATTTTAGCTCACTGCTAGTTTTGAAATGCGACTGCAGAAGAGACAAAGTACTTGAAAACATGGCAGATGGCTTCCAAGTAATTTTTTTATGCTGTACAACTCTGTAACGTTTAGTACTTCATCTTTTGTATACTTTTTCGAACAGAAGACAAATATCTGGTCATACCGCACCACCAGCAGAAAATCACAAAAATGTTACTCCATTCTGAGTTTCCTTGTTCTGTGACTTTTACTTTCAAATCTATTCGATATCAAAAAAAGACACACCCCTTTGTCCAATGCCGGTCTCAGTACCCCACTCCTCATATTCTACTTTCTAGTAGAAGGATATCATCAAGTGGGAACTCTATATTGAGTTTCATTGTTAGACGACATTTATATCAAAATATATTCGATACACAAACTTTGAATTGTATGGGTGGTGCCACGCCGCCTTGTCTAATGCCCGTTCAATTTTTTCAGTCGAAGAACAAGACTAAATAGGAAGTTCCTACCGAGTTTCATTGATTTGTGACTTATAGTTTGAAAGTTTTACCGAAAATTTAAGCTGGTGAAAAGTGCCCAGCCCCTCTTTCATCGAACATAAAATAAAACCAGTGGAATGGTACGTGTGATTTTAGATGGAATACCCATATCCGAGGCTGTATGACCTATAACTCTTAAGCTACAAAATGGTTAAAACTCCAAGAATTAACCAAAAATCTGAAACCTTTCAATTTTACAGATAAGCTTTAATTCTAACTAAACACTCAAGGTTTGAAATTTGAAAAAAAATCGGATGAAAACCACGCCTTTTTGCAATACGAACCTCTCTAAAAATTCCAAAAAATTCCATAAAAATTAATAACTCTAAAACTTTAAAATTTTGCACAGAAGCAATTTGCGTTTGAAATTCCGGTCGCATTTGTTGCAATGAATTGAAAAAAGCAAACAAAAAAAAAAACAAAAAACGAATAAAAACGCATTAAACACACACAAAAAAACTAAATACGCATTAAAACGTAATTTGTGGGGTGAAACGTTTCATTTTGAAACCACTGCTGGTATCACACAACCACTCGATAGATATTTCATAAACACTTCATATTTTTTAAGAACAACATTAATCCAACACGACTGATATATTTACTTTGAATTTGTGTAGAGTAGTTGGCATAAAGCACGATAAATTTACTCGATCAAAAAAACTTTTGAAAAAAAAGTTTACCACTGTTTTGGAAGAGCAACACAATGTACGCGTGAACGTTTCGCTGTATCATGAAAAACTGTGCGACAATCAAAGCAATACGTGACGGTATGACACTTGGTTATATGTAAGCGCTCTGTCAAAATTTCACAGGTGAATTGCTTCACCGACGAAACGCTTTACTTTACCGCACCCTAGTTATTATTAAAAGTAAGCGTACTGGAAAAGGCACTTAAGTAATTTTTTATTCACAGAATTCTTTTATATTCAAAAAAATTGTGGTTAGTTTCGAAAGATTCTAAATTCCGAATACTTTTGTGAGGCACTTTATTGACACAAGCAACTTTTGTAATTTTTTTACATCAATATTAAAAGAAACCGTGCAATTTTTCTGTCTGAAAATTTTCATTGAATCAGTTAATTGAATAGTTCAATAAACTCAAAGAAAAAATATTAAATTTATCCAAAAACTTTTTAATTTATCCAAAAACGTGGTCATTTTTTAACCAATAACGCATTTGCCCAAATCGAGTACGTAAATATTTAAAATGTATTTAAATACTTTTTTAATTAAATTATTCATGTAAATTGTTGATTTTTGTTAAAAAATTAATTTTTAAATAAAATATTACACAACAGAATAAAAAAAAAATATTAACATTATGCACGAGTTTTTTAAATTGTAAGGAAACATAAATTCGCTGAATTTATGCCATACAGTTTCCTGTAAACCACCGCTGCACAAGGAGCATCGAAAAACATGAACCCGCCCTGCAACCCTAAACCTCACCTAGAAAAGAACCCGCGAACCGCCCTGTCCATAAAACACGCAGCTGGGCGACCCGCAATCAAACTACAACAAACATACAGCGAGCCAGTAGCATGATCAAAACAGCACAACAACAACAAACGAAGAAATGTTTGTGACCCGTAAATAAACAATAACAACGCATACAGCAAGCCAGTGGCATGATCAATTGGCACAACAACAAAACAATGAGCCTGATTTTTGTTGTCACCTCACCCATGTGAGTTTTGTCACAGTCGGTGCCACGTCACTTGAAAAGTGGTATCTTTGTTGTCACGTGACGTGAGGTGAGGAAACATTTGAAATGAAACTTAATATATCATTAAACACATCTCAGAATGTTAAATAAATGACAGCTGTGTAAAAAAAAACAAAGTCCCAAATAAAATTAGCTTTAAAATATATAATGAGTTCTTTTGTTTTTTGGTTATCGGATTATGATAGGTCAGATAGTGCGGATTATAGTGAAAACCTAAGGATTAAAAGAATACAAAAACTTTTATTCATGCAGAAATTCTTTACAAATTTCAAGCCCTTGGCTATAGATAAGTTTTTGATCATGAATATGAACATCTCTTCGAATTGCCTTCCTGGTAGTTATTTTTAAGCTCAAAATAATGTGTTTCCAAACAATTTCCATCAATAAAAAACTAGAATTTTTGTTAATTTACATTTTTTCGGCTCCATTTCACTTCAAAAATGATGACGCCTAAAATGTCACTTCAATGCGGCACAGGGCGGCTTACAGTTACTATGTTTCCATGGCGAGTTAACTCGGGGTTTACTCGGGGTTAACTCGCTATGGAAACGCGAGTTGAGTTGAGTTTCGTTAAATCCACGAAACTCCACGAAACTCCACGAAACTTGTAAGATTTAACTGGGTTCTATCTGTCAAAGTGAATGCTGCCATTTAGTATCCATTTCGCTAGTAAAACAATAACAAAAATGCAAATGAAATTGAGAAGTTCGACTCAACTCGATGCTGTGCATGGAAACACTATCGAGTTAGCGACGCCATTTTCTTAACTCGACGAAAACCCTAACCCCGAGTTAACTCGCCATGGAAACATAGTAAGTGACAACTATAATATGACGAAAAAATTATTTGGCTGTGTTTAGTCACGCATGTGACGCAGGTCGTTGTTCAGTGACTACTAGAATATGGTTTAGAGTCGCAGTGACTTGTGTCACCTCAATCCGCCAACTAGAATAGAGGCAAATATAACGAAGCCACATAAAGCAAAGCAAGCAAAACACACAAACAACATGCATTCTATGCACCCACACGTGGCAATAACAAAATACATAGGGGTCATTAAACAGCGACTATGACAACAATAACATGCAAGGCAAAAGGTTGCCGCTTTTTTTTTTTTTTTGTTCAGTACACTGCGACAACATAAACGACCGACTTTTACATCCTGCCCGAGTAGTTTTCATACCGGACGGCTCATCCTGGCAAACAGTATTTCTTGTCGGCCCGAGTGGTTTCATATCGGATGGCCAGTCATAAAACATACCAGTGGCATTACGAAATTTGTTTTTTCTGTCGACCCGAGTGGTTTCATACCGGACGTTCTGCTCTAAAAGCATGCAAGTCGATCGCCCACTTGGGTTCAGACCATATTTTTTTACGAGAATAACTACCAAAGCTTACACCTGGCCCGAGTGGTTCTATACCGGATGGCCCATCGTAAATACTCAGAGGACAGGCAAACGAACGGATTTCATGGATCCTACCTCGAAGGACTTTAAGGGAAATCAGAAGCAACGGAGATTGAACAAATGAATAAAACATGAGAATTTTTTTTTTTGTGAAAATGAACATTTAAATAAAAGCTTGAATAGTGAATTTAAATAAACTCTTGTATTCATAATTTAAAACTAAGGAAATAATTTTTGTACGAACACCGGTTATCCGGTGAGCTAACCCCGGCTGCAAAGTTCGTTACAAAATATCTTTCAAATATTAACTATTTAACAAAAAAAGACTATCGCATTTGAAGAAAATTTAAACACAGTTATCTAAAATAAAAACAACATATTTAAATTAAATATGTTATCAATGGTTTGTTATAGTTCTCGTTTGATTTTTGTAATGAAAATTATATAGCCAGATGTTTAGTCAAGAACCGAGCTCCGCACAGAGCCCCACAAAATCTCACCCATTGCACTCGCGAAGCATTTAAGCAAAGCATAGGTATAATTTTCATTACAAAAACCAAACGAGAACTATAACAAACCGGGAGTGTTCAGCGACAAGCTAAGATCTTAGTTCTAAAAACTTCATTGATTAACTGCAGGAACAAAGTGCGATGTTGTTAATGCTTGTCGGCTATTTCAGCTGCTTGGAATAAGTCAGAAGCTTCACTGTGTGGTATAGATACGATTTAAATACGGAAAGAAACGAGTTGGAAGGTAAATATTTGATTTATCCACGTAAATATTTAAATAAAATTTATGCAAGGGCTTGGATAATGTTAATATTCATTATTTCCTTTAGTGTATAAACAGTTATTTTAACAGTGTTGAATTAAGCTTAATTTAATTACATAAGGCATTGTATAATTTATACAAATCCTTGATTAACAATTTGAACTTTTTTGTTGGCATAAAGCATCGAAGTTTTTATTTGAAATCTTTGTATCTTCAACTCAGTTGATTTTTATTAATTTTTCACGAATACCAACCTCTATCTTATTCTTACTGTTTTTTTTCGGTGAACCAACCTGTCACAAAGCAGGACGTGATATAATATTTATATTATATAAGATAGGTCTTTTATATAATAGTGCATGTAGATAGAAGCTTACAGTTTATAAATCTAAGTCTTACATTATCTGCAAATATATTTGGTAAAAAAAATAGCTAAAGTAACTTATTAAGTGGTACTTCAATTATCCTTAGGTTAAAATCAACTCTTTTCCCTTAAAAATACCCAAGTTTTTTTGACCCTTTGTAAAAATAAATAAATCACCAAACTTCATTGAGAACTTGCCTTTTTTACTCTGGGTTATCTTGTATAAGATTTAATTATCCAGCAGGATACTGTAAAAATAAAAAATGGCATAAAACAATGAAACCTGTGCTTGTTTAACTTGCCAGTCCTTTCAGTTGGTGATCAGTTAACAAAAACTGTATGTTTAAGAAAGAAGTACTTTGAGAAAGAAAAGCCGACATGTTTGTTGTATGGTAAACATTTACTTTTGTGCAAGAAAATAAAATGGATAGCATCCTTTTTTTTAATGTTATACTTCCTCTATACCGTGGTATACATGCTCAAAGGATTCTCTCAATAAATTCTTGCAAAGTAAAAAAGAAGATTAACAACAGAGTTTTTCTTATGCTAAGTTATGCAAAATTGAAATGCTAAATCATCGCCACAATGTGCCAAGGAATATGGGGGAGCAAGGGGGATAAAGTTTCTAACAAAATTGTTGTTCCGTTTTTGGTATTTGTATGTGCTGTTTTTTTTTTTCCCGTGGAACAGTAAGAAAAACTTTATTCACTGAATGTTTCAATTCAATTAAAGTTTCTATGCTCCTGCTATTAAAACGCCTCTGGAGAGCATTTTTTGTTTTCTTTTTTAGTAGGTTTTTATGTGTTTTTTAACTTTTTTGTTATTTTGGAGAAATTTGAGAATTCATCCTTGGGAATATTTCTTTGGTTTTTGTTTTGACGCTTCGGAACTGCTATCATTGGTAAAGCTTTTTTGTTCAAAATGGAATCATTAACTGGCTCCTTTTCTCTCAATAGATGCAATTTCTTATCAAAGTTGATAAAATAAAAAAAAAATAATTCTTCTGTTTTAAATTCTGCAACTCCACAATATGCGCTAAAATTTCAAACACTCCCTTTAAAACCGCCAAATCTTCCAACTGTAAAGACATTACCATCAAATATGCCTCTTTAATGCTTGTTTTTTTTTGTTTAAACTCGAGTACATCAAATAATATAATCATTGTTTATCATAAAATTTAAATTTTATCGCTGTTATTAAATGCACTGAATGAATACCTTCAGGAAAGAGCCAAATGAAGCCAGTCAATATTTAAATTCTTTGAATTTTAATTTTAGTAAAAGCGTTACGTAAAGCGTTTTCATGCCATCCTCCCCACCTATACAATCTTAAACTATACAATTTTTATTAGCCAATAACTTGAACTGAAAAACAAAAAAAAAAAACAAACACAATGAACGGAAGAACTGTGCCACCGGAAGCCACGTAAAACCAACAAAGCCAGCGTTATAAAAAGACCAAGAAGAAGGAAAAGCAGAGCAGAAATTTTAAAATTATAAAAATTACTACACCAAAATGAAAATAGAAGGAATAAAAAAAAAACAGAAACAAAAATAAACAAAACGCGCTGGAGTAAGAAAAATATATAAAAATTGCGCCTTTAAATTCCTGTGTGATTTATCGCAATCGTCGGAGTCTGCAACAAAAGCCAACTAGCGCCCAGGTACGCCAAGCGTAACGCGGTCTTCGTTGTCTAGTATTAACGTGGCAAGGTACAGAGTGTTTTTTTTGTACCTGTGTTTCTGGTGGATGCGATGTCTGCAGGTTAGCTGCGCCGCCTTCTGTGCCTGCCTCTATGCGCTTATTTAATTTCTTTATTGCTCGTTTTTTTTTTGTTTGGTTGGCTATGGCTATGTATGTGTGTGTGTGTGTGTGTGTGTGTGTTTGGAAGTGTTTCCTTCGCTGCTTTTGTTGCTTCCGGTCATTATTTCCGTTTTATTATTACTATTTTTTTGTTTTTTTTTTTTTTCCACTAACCAACACTGCAGCACAGCATGCAGCAGCGCATCCTGCGTCAGACTTTACGGTAGCGGTTACCTATTTTTTTTTTTTAAATTATTATTTAATTTATTTAACATCAAGAATTTTCTGCGTCAGATAGCTTTTCTTTGAGCTTTTTTTAATTATGTATATTGCTTGCTTTCTTGTCGTTTGAAAGTTGCATGGCTTCAATGGCGGTTGCCATTAAATTCCACTTTGACTTTGGAGAGTTCTATATATTTTGCAACGATTATTATTACACTCTTACAATTTAAAGCGGAATGTGAGGCTTATTTAGGAAATTAATCTTCAATGTGAGCATAGGTGGTACCTTATGAGTGTGTGAGGGGGTTTTCTCAAAGGCTGAGGTATGACTCAGCCGCTCCAGCATCGAACGTCAAATCTCCGTCTAATGAAAAAACTAGTGTACATACATAGATTGCAGTATATATGTACATTTATGAAAGTTATAAACAGATTAGTTTATCTGTCAGTGTACAGCATATATTCTACATTGTATATTTATATGTACATTCGTTTTATGTCTTCTCTTAAATACATAACAACAGAAATTCAGCTTTCCTATATAGCACCAGATATATCACACACCCTCTTCAAAAGAGACACAACTCAAAATTTTGAAACTTTCGGAGGGTCAAAAACCTATTTCGTTTTCAAGAAACTTCATACAAAAGAAGGATGCAAAATGATTTTTTAAAAATTAACGAACGATCGGATTAAAACAAAAGTTTGACAGTCGATGGAGATGTTGAATACGAATTGATTTACACTAGTATTGCCTTTGGTCGAAATTCGACCATGTTAAAATGGATTTTTTTTTATTTTTATTGAAAACATTTTTTTTTCTTTCTTCACTCATGTGCAAACGTAACTGAACTCATACCGCACCATACGCACCACCAGCAGGAATTCACAAAATACTTCACTCTAAGTTTCCATGTTTTGTGACTTTTACTTTCAAGCTATTCAATATCAAAAATTTGACATATATATGCGGTGCAACACCCCTTTGTTCAATGCCCGTCCCAGTACCCTACTTCCCATATTCTACTTTTAGGTAGAAGGATATCAGCAAGTGGGAACTCCATATTGAGTTCCATTGTTTTACGGCATTTACTTCCAAAGCTATTCGATATAAAAACTCTGAATTGTATGGGTGGTGCCACGCCCCTTTATCTAAAACTCGCTCAAATTTTTCAGTCGAAGAACACGACTAAATAGGAATTTCCTACCTCGTTTCATTGGTTTTTGACTTATAGTTCGAAAGTTTTACCGAAAATTTGGGTTGCTGAAAAGTGCCACGCCCCTAAGTTCGTGTGATTTGAGGCCGAATACCGATTTTCAAGGCTGTGTGACCTGTTCGATACACCTAAAGCTATTCGATATGCCAAATGTCGGTTGTATGGGATATGCCACGTCTATTATAGATATCTGGTGCACTCCTTCTCCCTACTCTTATTGATTTAAAAAAAAATCAGCAAATTCAGTTGAGAAACTTGGGAGAAAATGGTTCTTCATTGTTCTACCTACGCCTATTTAGATATAGATATAATAATAATATATATAATATACAAAGTAGATAAGGAAATCGCTTAAAACATATATTTGTGAATATAACTTTGGAGTGGTTTGAAATATTCGAAAAATTTTTCACAGAAATTATTTTTTTAGCTGTAGAACTTTATAAAAAATACAAAAACAACATTTTGAAAAATGTAATTTTCATCAAAAAAATCATAGGGGGGGTAGCTCATGATTTTCGATGATAGAAACACTTAATTAAATGATGTGTCAAAATGAAGCAATTTTTGCAAATAAATGATATAGTATATGAAAAAGTGTGAGAGAAGAAAATAGAAAAACAAAAATAAAATTGCAAAAAAAGAATATCTGGTCTAATTTTTAAGCAAAAATTGAATATTTTAGAGTTTTTTTGAAAACAACAACAAGAAATTGAATTAGTGAGATAACGGTAAATCTTTTCTTATTTCTCAAAAGTGATTTAATTAAACTTTCCGACAAAGAAAATTTAGGGAAAATCGATTGAAAAATGGCTGAGATATTTGCATGCAAAATCAAAATTTGAAATATTAATTGTTTTTTTTTCTCATTCTGTGGCAATGACATTGCTTTAAGAAATGCATTGCATGGAAAAAATCTACAGGTTTCGAGATATCACAATACTTTTGATGTCATAATAACGGGAAATTTTTTAACATACTATTCGTGGAAAATATTAGCAAAAAAGTTTTCGTGTACCGTTATTTTTCTCAACCAACGAATTTTCATACAAAAAACGTTGTACTGGAAACATCTAAAGTTTTCGAGATATCACAATAATTTTGATGTCAAAATAACGTACATTTTTCAAAATTTACTATTTGTAAGCAATTTCACCATCACAATATATATTGACACTTGTTACATGAAAAAGTGCTTATTGTAGGGTAACCGTAAACGATGGTGAAAAATATTAAATTTTTTTTTGCACATCTTATAAATGTCTAAATTTCTTTCTTATATCATGTTTTTCCATCTCTTATAGTTTAGCTTTTATTTAATAAATGCTCTTTTTCCGCTCATATTTGAGGTCAAAGGTCACCAATCTTATATTCAATCATATTGTGCAGCCAGACCTTTCATCTGATACCACATTCTTCATTCTACCTCTTCCCAGTTCTGAGACCCCTAACTAAAATTGATATAAACTTTCAACGTTAATATTTCGGGTCAAAGGTCATCAATTTAAAATCTAACATAATTCGGCACATCTATGGTGCAGTACCTTTCGAATGATGTACGTTTCATTGTCCTTATTCTAAAATAAATATTGAAAAAGTGTACGACAACATTCGATGTTTGCGTATTAATATATAAGATTAAAAAGTAAAAATTGAAAAATTTTGAGTTGTGTCACTTTTGAAGAGGGTGTGCGATATATATACTAGTGATACCTGGCGCGCGTTGCTGCACCCGGCAAGTATATTGGAAATAATAAGTAAATTCAAAACTTTTATTAGTGCCTTAGTCTGACACCACGCTCATGTTCCACTGCCCGTTACAGTTACCCAGTAGCAGAACATCACTCCCAGGTGGCAATTCCATTATGAGTTTCAATCTCCTTGACAATGTACCAGTTTTCCAGTTGAAAGACTTTGGCAATTATTATCTCCATACTGAGTTTTATTATCATGCGATGTTTAGTTGCAAAGCTATTCAATATCAAAAATTTGACTTGCGTGGTCGAAGCCATAACCTCTTTTCCTATGCTCGTCCCAGTTCTCTTGTAGAAATACATTCTCCATTCTGAGTTTCAATGTTATGTGACTTCTACTTCCAACGCTATTCGATACATAAATTTGAATTGTATCGGCAGTTCCACGCCCACTTGTCAAATGGTCTCTCAATTTTGCCAGTCAAATCACACAACTAAATAGTACGTTTTTACCGAGTTAAATTGATATGTAACTTATAGTTTGAGAGTTAAACCTTAAATTTGGGGTGGTGAAAAAGTGCCACACCCCTCGTCCAACGCCCATAAATTTACATCAGTGGAACGCCACGTGAAAATTTCATTCGAATATCAAATTTCGATGCTGTGTAACCTATAATTCCAAAATATTCGATATCACATATTCGCAGAAGGAAGTATCCAATTTGATCCAGTCGTTTTCAAGTTTTAAGCAACCGAACAAACCAAGATAGATAAGAATATATATAGATAAACATATATAAGAGAGGTGGAACCCCCAGCATATTTGTATAGCTCTCCCTCCATTTGTAGTACTGTTGTCAACAGTGACCATATCGCTCGTTTTCTGCAATAACGTCACAACTCAAAAAACTATATTTTTCAGGAGAAGCATTTTAAGTTTTGAACAGACAGAGGAAATTAAATCAACATTTTCAAAATATGGACAAAACATCAAATATACAAGTACTACTGTAATGTACATGATTTAATCCATACAAAGTGACAAAAAAAAACTAGAGATTATCGATATATAATACGATCTATTCGGAAATATATTGAGGTAAATGAATCACAAATTCTACTCTCCTGCAAAAATTAAAGAAGATATCGTTACCAAAATTGTACACAGCATAGATCATGGTAACACGAATGTTGCTGTGTAATTAACTCAATTTTTATGTTTTTTGGATTGTAACGTTATTGAAGAAAACGAGCGATATGAACTAAAGTACTAAATTTTAGTCTGATCAGATCCAAGCCGTCCGTGGCGTCCGTGGCGTAGTTGGTGAAAGTGCGTGGCCGCTATGTCAACGAACTTTGGAGACCCAGGTTCGAACCCCAGCAGCGACAGAAAATTATTTGAATTAAAATAATTTTTCTGAACGGCCGCCACCTCTCTGCAGACAATGGCAAACCTCAGAGAGTAAATCAAAATGCCATGTAAAGCTTCTTGAGAACGAGTACAATCCGTTCATCGCCGTTCGGAGTCGGCGTTAAGCATGTAGGTCCGGTTCTCGGTCAATTGTGTACAAACTTAATAACACGCACAACACAATTAATCATAAGAAGCTAGGTCAAAGTCCTTTCAAGGGCTGAAATGGCCAGTTATTTATTTATTTTTTTATTTTAAGATCCAAGCCGTCTGAAATATAAAATTTTCATTAATTTGTGGACGGTAAAAGAAGGTGTGGCAAAAATGTTCACGTACGAACCAATGTCAGGCCAATAAGAACACAACAAAGAAAACCTCAAGCAAATCGGACGCTCCTTTCTTGAGTTATGGAATTACAAACATAAATCACGAATTTTTTTTTATATACATATATAGATATGGGAAAATCTTTAAAATGCCATATCTCCGGAAACAACGGGCCAATTTTGTGCAAACTTTGCCAACGTTCCTTGAAATTTTGGTTAAAATCGGTCGACCCGTTTCCGCAGGAAGTGGTGACATAAAAATGTATACTACTTTTTATATAAATAGATTTCATATTTACAACTATAAACTAATGCGCACATACTTTTCCAGTTATAAACAATATAAGGTATTCTGCTATTCGTGGTTAGCTTATATGGATTAATTACTTTCATCAAATTAGAATTACGATTATTTTGTCGTGGCCGTGGTACCATCACACATAAAAAAGAGGCCCAAAAATTATCTTGATAAGTGTTTAATCAAAACTTTGTAATTTGAGCTTAGCAACACTGCTAATAAAAGCTTTTTATCAGCTACTTGATAAAAGATGGCAGCACCGCTGCTACTGTTTGGCAGCACTGAGTTTGAGTCGAAAACAGCAACAGCATTTGTCTCATTTCCTCGTTCGTGTTTTCGTATAAAGACGAAGGATCGCTTATTTTGCCATAGACACTGAATTATATTTATTTACATACGCTTATGTTTACATATTTAATAATTTTTAGCATTTTACTGTAGGGAATTTCATTAAAAAAGAAATAGATTCTGTCTTTATTACAATAAACATTGTTGTTGCTTCATTAGCTCTTTTTTTTGATCATGCTTATAAGCAAGGCGTAATCAAAAAGAGCTTTTAAACACACAATGGAAAAGAAAGAAAAAGCTTTGTACTGCTTAATGCAGCGTATATGAATAATTTTCTATGAAGTTTTTTCGATGATATTTAATCTCAAATTTTAATAACTTTTTAGGGTAGGTTTTAAAAAATAAAGTATGCAATGGCTTAAGTTAAGAATGACGCTTTGAATTAGTAAAAGAATTATTAAAATTTGTCCAGTACTTCTTTAGCTTAGCGTACACGAAGATACGTGATAAGCCTTTTATATAATAGGATAGATATCAAACTACTATTATAATGATTTTTTTCTTTTAAAAATGGGGGGGGGGGTGGTATATAGATATAGTTTGGGATATAGTTTGTTCTGCGTTTTTACTTAGAGTTTTGCGAAGATTTTGAATATGCCATTCACGTTCTTCGAAAATTTTGCTCCGAACAAATTACTCCGCCCTAATATATAACCTTCCTTTTGTATCAGTCGGCTTGTTACTCTCTTTACGTGTATATGATATAGTCTTTGTAATATACCAGTACCGTTATTCTACATTCCAATCTGCATTCTCTTGGTATAGATCACTTCCGTTTCATTTTCTGACCATACACCCGAGCCTTAAGTTTAATATACGTGTAAAAACCAAAAACAGGAGCTGTTTTCAAAAAATTTTTTTATATATAAATTATTTTTTTTTTAAATTTATAGAGGTTATTGTGCATAAAAAGTACTTTATAGAAATATTTTTTCTTTTTTTAATACAGATCTGGGTTTTATATAGAAGGCGCCGAAAATGACATTGAAAAAACGACATCCAAAATGGTTCGATGGATATGGCCTTTCCCATGCATCGAAAACAAAAAAAATCAAATGACATTTTAAAGCATAGACCATATATTAAGCATCCCCCCTACGGAAGACCCCCGGGGTTTTTTTTTTAATTATGGCGGAAGTTGAAGTAAAAAGTTAAAAAAATAGAAACATTTTAGCGCCCTTTTGTTAAAAAAAGTTAAAAATAAAAAGGACAAAATAACGAACAAAATGCAAAAAAATCATTGAAATTTAACCAATAGATTTCGAGTTATCTATCGAACCGTTTAAAGAAAACTAGTTTCGAGGAAATCGTTCTTAAAGTTTTTTATTTACGTTGTATCGAGTTTAGGGATACGTTAACGAAAACCGTTATAACTTCTGTTTTTTTTTAAATATCGATTTAAAAATGAGTATGTATGTTCTTAAAACTATAAAGAACATATTAAATAAAAAAAAAATGTACACATATAACGCACACCCTCTTCAAAAGAGACACAACTCAAAATTTTTAAATTTTGACTTTTTAATACAAATCAACTCGTAATGCACATCTTCATCGACTGTCAAAATTTTGGTTTAATCTGATTGCTCTTTAATTTAAAAAAAAAAAAAAATTATTTTGTGTCCCTCTTTTGTATGAAGTTGCTTGAGAAACGGAATAGTTTTTTGACTCTCCTGCAAATTTCAAAATTTTGAGTTGTGTCGCTTTTGAAGAGGGTGTGCGATATATACCTTAAGAAGTACTACTTCAAATGATAACATTTTCAAAAAGGTATCTTTATTTTTGCTGTCTTAATTTCATAGTTTCTTGAAATTTTTCTAATAACAGGCTCAAAAAAAGTTAATTTTATATTTGACATAATTTACTGATACTTTAAACCTGTTATACTTCAAATTGAAAAATATTAATCCAAGTAAAACAAACTTAGTAAAACAAACTTTATTGCTACTTACAGGTCTGGCGACATCCATGGCGACGCTCCTATCATAAACGCAGGAAAGCCCAATGGGAAACCGATGCCGGTTACTGTGCAATGGTAAGCAAAATTAGCTTAAGTGCACTTTAAAATTAACTTTGATAATTTAATAAAAAGAGAAAGGAAAATCATGAAAAACTCAATTTATATGTAATGAAATCATCTGCTTGATTTTGCAACAATTGCTTGAAGTTTGCAAAAGGATGTCTATCCTGCACAAAGAATAAAAGTAAACAGTTAAAGCAAGAAAATGCTGCACTTGAAAGAAAATGCAAAATAAATAGCAGAAAAAAAAATGAACTTTTAACTATATTCACGCGTATACAGCAACATCCGGTTGTTATTGTTGCTGTTGTAAATGCCGTCATAGCAATAAAGCTCAAGCAAAGCATAACAAAGCTGAATGCATTCTAAAAAGCAAAACTGATTAAAAATGTAAAAAGAAAAACTGAATTAACCTAAAGTGATAGTGCAATGAAAAAAATTCGTTAAAAATTTGCATTTAAGAGTTGAAATATAAAATAAACAAATAAAAAAAAGTAATGCTAACAGAATGGATAGTAATTTAAATAGAAAAATTTACTTAATAAACTTAAGAGTTGTGATGGTCAATTAAAGTGAAATATTTTCAAAATTTAAATTTAAGGAAAAATAACATGGGCAAAATACTCTTTCTTTATAGGGTGATTTGAACAGAACAAGTATTAAAATGCTTTAAGAAGTTTTTGCAAGTTTTGAGGGTCATATATTAAAAAAAAAATCTTTATGACTCCTTAAATAATTTTATAATTGTATTTGTTTTTTTTATATTCTCTTCTGCCTACTAGGTGCGCGACATTCCACCTTACGATGAAGGACGCCGCCTGCTGGATCTTATGGATATGTCCGTGTTTGACTTTCTTACCGGCAACATGGACCGCCATCATTATGAGACTTTTAAGTAAGTGTCAGAGATTTAAAATTATTTATAACAAACTAATTGCGAATACGTAGCAAATCTTAAGAGCTACCAAATAAGGCAAAAAGGTTGTTTAACATTTTGTTGTTTTGTGTTTTTTGTTTTTTTTTTTCAGCCTAATTAGAATGCATATTTTAATTGAATTTTTTTATGAAGGACCCTTGTGCGCAACCCTAACGCAATTTCTTTTGATATTTTCCCCCTTTTAATTACATAAAATCATGCTGATGCTCTTAGAATAAATAAATTTCTTAGACATTATCTTGGCGCATTCTTTGTTAAGACGAACAAGAAGAAGAAGAATAGGAAGTTTTGGCCTCAATTTGTACAACATTTTTAAGAGGCAGCATGATTTGGAGTTAATAGCAAGGAAACAAACATAAGAAAAAATTTTGAAATTCCATGCTCTGTCAGCGGACAAAGCTTACGCAGTGCGTCCTGCCCGCATCCTTTACGCTGGAGTGTCACAATATTTTTAATGAACTTTTAATGAGTTGCGGTTATGCGGTACATGGATTAACGTCAATTCATTACTTTCATCTATCGCTCTCTCACTCTCTCTCCTGCTCTCTTTCTCTCTTCTCACTAGCTCTTTTCCACCCGAGTAAATGGTCTTGCTATTTGACGATAAACCTAAGACATGTTTTTTTTTGTCCTTTCAGTCTTCTGGCAATTGTTTGTTAATTTGTATACTAATTATTTTCGAACAGAAGTCATGCTTGCCTCATTCTGTCCTCGTCCTGAACATCTAACAAGAATGGAAAATTCAAATTATGAGCACTTTTATAGCAGTTCATCATACTACAGTTAACCATACTGGCAGTAGATGGCTTGAAAACTCATCGGTAAAGTGCAAGTTGGAGCCTGAAAGGCTTAATTAATAACAATGGGAAGCAATTTTAGCTAATCTAATGACTGAGGCAAAATTTCAGATTAATTTTGAAAAAACCACAAAAGAATGTTTTCCTTTTTTCTTCAATTGCTTGAACCAGTATTTCTTAAATCCATCAGACAATAGTTTTTGAAGTATCTGGATTATAGTCGGAGTAATTTCGAAAATAGCGTATGCTTGAGAGTATAACGCATTTTAAGCTTCGAGCAGCAACCGAAAATAACTGTTATTTTACAATTTTAAAAATTAAACATATTATATAACGAGAAAGTTGCCGGTTGACTTTTTCAAATATACCATTATGATCATAATAGCCACAGCTTCACGAATTCGACTGTTACCATAAAAGTTAAAATTATCTGTCATTTCGTGTCTTTAATTTTTTTCGGAGAAAAATAACCGTTACTATTTTATCGGCCAAAAATAACAGCTATTATGGGCCTATTATTTTTTCAGTCAAAAAGATAGGTTATTCATATTTTTAGAGACGAAAATATAAGTAAAATAGTTTTTTAGTCGGTCAATCGGCCTTTGAAAAAATACAAATTACATGATATTTTTTACCGAAATAATAGGAAGCACAAAATAACTGTTATTTTTGACCGATAAAACAAAACTTAAAATTAACCGTTATTTTAACCCGAAAGGCATAAAATCTGCTTTGACGTTGCACATTGATGCGAAAGGGCATGCTAGACGGAAAAAAGTCGAAATCGAATTTTTACATTCTGAATATTAAAAACTGTTAAATAATATCCATTGATCTCAGGAATAATTTTTTATTTACCTACGCTTTCTACAAAAAATGCAAAAATTCTTGAAAGTTGACCCAAAAGGTGATTTCTTGAAATTTTTACTTATGAGTTTTCTAGTTATATTTAATTATTTTTTTAAAATATTTCCCAATATCCAAAAGAGTTGAAAATTGGCATACCTACTTTATGTAAAAAATAAGATCTTATAAAATAAAATATTTTCAATTACCTACCTTTTAAAATGTTTGCGCTATAAAACGATATTTATCGATATAACTGCATAAAAAATTAACATTTTGTAAAATATTTAGGAACAAAAATGTATTTTTTATTTAACCATTATTATGTCTACTTTAAGTTCTAAAAGTTCCAAGGTGCGCAAATGGCCAGTTGCCTTGTTTTTTAACCTGTTTGTTGGTCCTAAAAATGCATGTATAAACTAGGTCCTGACCGTTTTGTATGAAATGTATTGAATTTGAGGTCGACCTGACTATATGTGGTGTTTAAATATTTTCAACACATTACAAAATATTTTTAAACTAAAAAAAAATATTGTAATATATAATAAATAAAAAAAAATATTTTAGCTGAGGTTTTTTTTAAAAAAAAAAACGGACCATTTGTAAAATATTTTGTAAAATTAAAAGAAAGGGCCATTTTTTATATGCAAAAATATATTCTTTATTTAACCGTTATTATATCTTATTTAAGCTCTAAAAGTGCCAAGGTGCGCAAATGACCGGTTTTCCTGTTTTATTACCTGTTTGATGGTCATAAAAATGTTATTTATTTTCATTTAAAAACCAGGTTTCAACTGTTTTTTATAATTTTGATAAGCCGATAGCCCAAGCTGTAAAAAAAATAAATAAATAACTGGCCATTTCAGCCCTTGAAAGGACTTTGACCTAGCTTCTTAGGATCAATTGTGTTGTGCGTGTTATTAAGTTTGTACACAATTGACCGAGAAATAGACCTACAGGCTTAACGCCGACTCCGAACGGCGATGAACGAAATGATCCTATTCTCAGGAAGCTTTACATGGCATTTTGATTACTCTCTGAGGTTTGCCATTGTCTGCAGAGAAGTGGCGGCCGTACAGAAAAATTATTTTAATTCAAATAATTTTCTGTCGCTGCTGGGGTTCGAACCTGGGTCTCCAGGTTCGTTGACATAGCGGCCACGCACTTTAACCAACTACGCCACGGACGCCACTCTGAAGCCACTCTACTCCGGAAGCCCAAGCTGTAGTGCTTTTAATATTCATTGTAAATTAAATTTATAACTAGGAAGCAATGATCTTCGGCTGGGCCGAAATTAAAATAGCCCAAAGTCGCTTTGTATGGGAGGTAGGCGTGTTTTTTACCCGATTTCGTGGAATTTCATACTCAAAGTGCATATTAAATATCGAAGCTCATACGCAAGTCCAATTTCAAGTCCATCTATTAATTTTTGTGGAATTCTAAGGCATTTTACCTTTTTAATTAAGTCACTTTGTATGGGCGGGGTAGGCGTGGTTTTCATCCGATTTGATTCATTTTCCAACTTGACCTTGATTTTCCAGAGAAAAGCTCGAATAATTTCATAGCTTTTCTCATTTCTTAGTTATGGACCAAAATATAGTCCACATGCATGGCAGCTACCACGCCCACTTGTTCAATCGCACCGATATCTTTTCCACTTTTGCGAAATTACATACAAGACATCTACATTTAATTTTGTTACTGTAGCTTATCTGATTTCTAAGACATAGCGAAAAATGTGATTAAGTTGTATGGAAGCTGCCACGCCCACTTGTTCAATCACACCAAAATTTTTTTGCTTTTTGAAAATTATATACAAAACGTCTACGTTTAATTTTGTTATCGTAGCTTATTTAATTTCTAAAATATGGCGCAAATTATGTTTCAGTTGTGTGGCAGCTGCCACGCCCCCTTGTCCAACATTTCTGAAATATGTTTTTTGCATTTTCTTATACCTAAAACACCGGAAACTACAAAAAAATCCACAAACTAATATTTTCCGTCTAACTTGTACCAATCGCATCACTGTGCGTTGTCGAGAAAAATAAAAGTTAAAAAACAGATGTTAATATCTAAATTTTTTGATAAAAACCATTATTGGTACGGTCCCTGGTTTCGAGTTCACAAAATATTTGCTGTTTACTTGCTAAAATAGTTGACAATACTTTTATTTTGACAGATCACATGAAGTCTGCCAATAAATTAAACGAAGAAACTGCTTAAGGGGGGAGATACCTACAGACAGGGTGAAATTAGTCTTGTTTAATGAATTTTTTCAAGTTGATAACATTATTGGATAGTTGTTTTTTTATTTTCGTATCTTTTTGGTACACCTTTGATCTGTAAAAAAAAAAATTTAATTTTTTTAATTTTTATTTTTTTTTACAAAATGTCGGCTCTGCTGAGTATCTCCTCCATATATGTAATACTTCTATATTGGCAGCAACCTACATTTTCAATGAATTTCAACTACGAAATCAAAGAGAGACAACCTACATGAGATTTTTTTGTATGTATTAGTATATTTGAATATTTGAAAATTATTACACACAAAAAAATGTCAAATCGTCACAGAGGCGGTTGTTATGAAAAATGTTTGCATCAAAATTTAAACAAAACAAATCATATTTGTTCTGCATAACTCACAGGTACGCACCATTAGCAAACAATTATAACAACAACGCGTGAAATATGATTCAATTTCAACAAGAAAAATTGAAGCTAGCAATATTTCATCCATTAAAATTCGAACAACAAAACTTTCAACTGAAATTTTTTACAATGGAAGCACCGCTCCTGAGTTTTTTTATTTTCAAATTTAATTTCGGGTACATTCGTTTATATATTTTCTAGCTCATATTACAATATATCTGTACTCTAATGTTGGCGAATGTACCTTGAGTGTACTGCCAATATAGAAGTATTACACATATGATCTCCTCGGACGTCTGCTGCGAGGCATCTAAAAGTGCTGCAGCTGTCAAATTTTTTCCACTTATCTGAAACAAAAGAGGTTTTTTTCGATTACTGATATATGAAGGGAAAGATAAACCTATAAAATAATAAAAAGTTAAAAATTAAAATTTATATCTGCTGTTTAATCGAAGGACCAGATTTTCGACTATTTTTTTCAGTTTTGTTTGATTGGTCAACACTTTTTTAAGTTACAGCATGAGCATTTTTTGAAAAAGTAGTTTCAAGATAATCATGTTTAAAGTTTCGATACGTAAAACTATTAGTTTAAGTGACTTACGGGTCAATCTGCAATTCCGGGTCCATACAATAGCCCTTCGGCCTCCTCGAAAAGCTGATTATTTTGAAGCTGCTGTTGTTTTCGGACTGGACGAGCTGCTTTTGTCTCGAAGAGACTTTTTCGGTTCTGCTTCGCTACTGCTATTTCGGCGAAAACTTTCCAATAGGTGCCAATAATTATACCCAGCTCATTCATAAGCTTCAAAATGAAGATGTGGCTTTCATTGCACATTCCAGCATCAATGTAAGCTGAAATGTCGACAATTTTTAGCCCGGATTTAAGGTGTTTCGGACATATTCGCCAAACTGTCGCTTTAAATCTTTCGTTGGCATTCTGGGTATGGCCACTAAAGCATCTTTCCAATAAATTAACTTAAGAACAAAAGAATTTACAATCTATTGTGAAAGAAGCGTTGCTCTGCTCCAAGCGTTTCGACTATCTGAAAAGTGACTTTTCGGACTGGAGCATTTTTTGACCATAACTCCGTAAATATTCAATATCTTATAACGGTATATTTTTAGTATGTTATACATTCGAATTTTTTTTTTTACGAAATTATAAAAGTATATCCCCCCTTAAAATAAATAAAAAAAATAAATAACTGGCCATTTCAGACCTTGAAAGGACTTTGACCTAGCTTCTTATGATCAATTGTGTTGTGCGTGTTATTAAGTTTGTACACAATTGACCAAGAAATGGACCTACAGGCTTAACGCCGACTCCGAACGGCGATGAACGGAATGTTCTTATTCTCAAGCAGCTTTACATGGCATTTTGATTACTCTCTGAGGTTTGCCATTGTCTGCAGAGAGGTGGCAGCCGTACAGAAAAATTATTTTAATTCAAATAATTTTCTGTAGCTGCTGGGATTCGAACCTGGGTCTCCACAGGTTCTTTGACATAGCGGCCACGCACTTTAACCAACTACGCCACGGACGCCATATCCCCCCTTAAAGAAAAATAATTTTGTTTTCGTACTCACGTCACATTCAGACAGAATCTATTACATTTTACCTTATCCAGTACACAAACCAATTAATTAGAACTTGGTAACGCAACTTTACACAACTCAGCCGGTAATTGATCTACTTTATACTCAACTAGGTGTAGACTTTGTTGTTGTTTTCCCATTCAAATTTTGAAATAAGCGACATTAAGTGAGAATAGACTGGCGAATCGAACACAGCTATTGTATAATTGTCCCTCAATTTTAAACATTGAGAAAAAATTAAAATACGAACGATTTCTCAATAATAGGTATTCTATAGGTAAGTTTGGCGATAAGTCTAGATTTTTAAATCGATGTTTTCTATATTGTTTTTGAATTTTTTCAACTTTTTAGAAGTTTAAAATTAATCAGAAGTTAGATTTTTTTTTTAATTTAAAATTTTTCAAACTCTTAAGATTTTAGTAGATTTTTAGGTATTAAAATATTTACACGATAGTTTATTATATTTCATTGATTTTTTTTTTCATTCTCAAGATTTGGCGGCCGCTACCAAAGGTTTGAAACGTTTTTGAACCATTAGATGCATATTATATGAATAGCGAAGTTCGTGTTTCCAGTTTCCCATCTGGCATAAAAAGTTTTTACAATTGATAATTAATATTGTTGATCGGCCCTCACCTTTCTTCAGACAATAGCAGTTCTAAAAGAGTAAATAAATGTCATGTAAAGTTTCTTGAGAACATGAACATTAACCGTTTGTAGGTTCATAAAAACTCCGAGAAAGATTCAATTCTTGGTACTTTTGAACACACGTACAACACAATTGGTCATAACAACTCGGTTCTTTCGCAAGTCATATGAAAACGGCTTGAAAGCTAACATAACTTAATAAAGGATCTTCGCTTATACCTTAGCGAAGTATCCAAACGAAATTGCGCTCTCACATAAACAGCCTCACTCATAAAACTAAAATATAATCTGTCCGAGCTGATTCTCTAAAACTTTTACGAAGCATAGCGAGGATTTGCTCCCACATGAATAGTTCTCACAAGTAATATAGAAGCTTCATAGTGCTGACCGAGCTCCGATAAGGCGCATAGGACATTTTTGGCATTAAGCATAGTACCATCTAGATCGGTCATAAGCAGAAAAATAAATTGGGGGGCAATGTTTTTTTTTTAAACAATCACAAAATTATCCTCATTACTGCTTTTGCTCATCGTTGCAAAAAAAAAACATAAAATAAACAAGAAACATATAAAAAATTGATGTGCAAAACAAAAACAAATCAATTGTGTTTTGTGTTACACAAGTAACGGAACAATCATCTCAAGCTCAGTCTCGTCGATTGAGGCTTTGTTTTTGTTGCCTTTGCATGCAATTGTTGTTAAAGCGAGTTAAAAATTTGCTGAACGTCGGTTTTGTTATAAACAGCCATGGTATAATAATACAAGGTAGCATTGACAGTTGCTTGGGAAAACATCTCCTGTCAAAAAATTTACTCAAAAAAAGAGCGCTTTCAATCCGCCATTGAAAACACAAACAATGCTGAAAACGTAGAAGTGAAAAAAACAACAACCACAGCAGCTGCAGATGCATATACACAAAAAGCTGTTTTCTTGTAGAAGAGAAAATAAGCAGTCGTCAATGCTACCTTGTATTATTGTACCATGATAAACAGCTATGGGCAGAGAGCGCTCTGGGAGTGATGAGAATAAGAATTGAGAGAAAAGGCTTCTGTAGCAACACAAAACGCAACAACAAATCAAAGACAAAAGACAAACACAGAAACAACACAGAAGCTTTAAATGTAGTGGTGCCCATACCCGGTTATAAACGCTGAGAAGAAGAAGTATTTTTGAAGAGGCTCTATTTCACGAGGTTCTATTTTTTTTTTTTTTTTTTTTTTTTATTTAATTTCAAGTGTTTTTTTACCACTTTAAAACTATGCGATCATTATCAAAAATATAACATAAATATTTGTTTTTTTTTTATTACAAAAAATTATTTGATTTCCAATTTTACTACTTCATTCTTTTAAAAGATTGTTTTTTCATTAAACGGTTTCTTAAGACATGAAGGTTGTTGAAACTCTTTCAACGGGTTATCAAGAAGGCAACTTCATATTCACTTCTGTTCCTACAAATCAGTCATATATCAATTTACTCATTTGTTCCATCGTTAATTTAAAAAAAAAATTATGTTGATCTCCTGAATTTTGATATGATAAGTCCTTGAATTGGGGTCGTGCTATTATTAATAGTCGAAAAAGAATTATGTTATTAACATAAATTCTTGCGATCTGGTAGGAAGGCATAACTGCTGAGACATATATGCTTAACCTAACAAAACAAATAAATGATCAAAATTCGAGGTGTGTTTAAAAAGTAACGGGAATTTTGAAATTTCACGGGCTGTCTTGTTCCGATTGGAACGTTTTTTGCAGAACTATTAAAACGGATCATAACAGGTGATGAAACATGCTGTATGATTATGAGGTCGAAACTAAGGCACAATTGTCAAAGTTTTATAACTTTTTATACAAAAAGAAGTACTTCAACAGCTGGCAAACAAGTAAACAACCGTTATGACTGAAAATGAATAGATATTTTTTAGACATTATTGCCAACACTGCAACAATAAAATCGTGCCAATCGTACCAACACAGCCCGCGAAATTTAAAAACCACCATTACTTTTTAAACACAACTCGTATGGACTCGACGTCTTTTCCATTAATGTGATGTTTTATACTTACTTATCTCGTTGTTGCATTTTAACTTCTATCTACGTATCTCTCTCTCTCTCTCTCTATCTATCTCTTTCCCTCTCTATCTGTTTTACAAAACATCCATTAGTCTTTATTGGTACTGAGTTTGCTTACAACCTTTATCGCTTTGAATCATAGAACAACCAAGTGTAATAGTTGAACAAACGTTGAAGCCATATTGTTGTGCCAAATGCAAACAAATTTCCCGAGACATCCTAGCCAATTAAATGGCAAAGTTGGGTTATATCAATGCTGCAGCGCCACCTGGTGACGGCCATCAAAGCTGAATCAGCCACAAACTGTTTATTTCTCTGCTGCTGTTGCTCTGCTTTATTTTCAATAGCTTTCGTTTGCTCTGCGTGGATTATCAATTTTTGCCTTCTGTACTTTGTGTGGCTGTCGACCAAGTGTTCAAAACGTTCAACGATAACAACACTGCGCTCCAAAGGCAACATGCCTCTAACCACCTGCCAAGGCCACGCATGTTCAATGAAAATTATTTTCAATTCTTAACATTTTCTAGCTTGAGTCAAGCTTTAAGGCACACAGACACACACTCATATCGACACATGCATACATAACATAGCAGCACACATATGCAAATATATGCTGAGCTGTCATTTGTGGAGTACAAACACATGCTCAGCTCATAGCCTGATATCCTGCGGGAATACAAGCAGGCAGCCTGCAAGCGAAGAATGTACGCTCATGTTTCCATCTGCACGCTCTACTCTTCTTCACATAGGTGGAAATAATCCGATCGCATAAATCGATGAGTACACCAGAGCATTAGGCGAATGTGGTAGGTGGGCTAGGTGGGTTGGTTGGGTAGGTTATAGTAGGTTATAGTTCGAGGCTGGATAAAGACTGCAGCTACTTGGCAAGAAGCAATCGCATTAAAATTTGGCTTCAATTGTTTAATGCAAGCAAATGGTTCCAGGCAAAAGTGGGCGGGAATTTTAAAAATTGTTTGCCCACATGGAAAGAGGTGTATTTCGGTAGAATTAATAATTTGTGTATAATGCCAGGTGTATTTGAAATATAAATATTACTTTTTAATAGAATAATTCACGATGTGGTGCATTCATTTTTAAAAAAATATGCAATATGACTGTGATCATATCGGTAGAAAATAGTTTTATTCCTGATATTTGTTTATGAATTTTCTTGTTTAGGGAATATTTTATTTAAATATTTACAGTCGTATTTATAAGAATATTTTAAAACAACTTTAAAACGTAATAGTTACAAAATCTTCTATAATTTTGTTTTTCATATGCACGTGTTATCTGCTCTGTACTTAAAATAGGAACACTTTCGATTTGAAGTGGGAAGAGTGTAAATAATGGTTTGTGTATTAGATAAATTCAATGACTTTTTATTTATTTGTCACAATTTTGATATTTAAAGATCAAAAGTTTTTCGAAGCTACCCTCCACACTGAAAAAATTGTCAGTTTATTATCTTTTTTTGTAAATATGTTTAAATGTTTTAAGGGCCTACTAAAGTTTTTTAAGCTAAAAAAATGGTTGAATTAAATGTTTTATTTTTAAGCTTCTGTTTATTTTATGTAAATTTTTGTCTTACAATTTAATTATATATGTTTTGAAGAAAAGATTTTGAATTTTTCGATAGCAAATATTCAACCATTATTACTGCAATAATCCGTAGTTTAGCAAAGTACCTTAAATATGCGATGGACACGATTTTTCAGAGCTTGTTTATCTAAAAAAAAACATACAAATGATTATGGTTCTGCTGAAGCTTTTTGAGCTTTTGATCGAAGATTTTAGAAAAATTTTTATTTTTACCAAAATGGCAGGTAAAAAACTGATTTTTGACTTAAAAAGTAATTTTTTTAGGTTATAAAAAAAGGGTATTTTTCCAAAATAAAAATCGAACGATCAAAAGTACCGGTCATATTTACTTAACAAGTGAAATAAATTTGGTAGCGATCCTTAGCATAGTTTTCGAGTAATGCTGTCCACCGGTTTTAAACAGCCTTTTGTAGAGAAACGCGTTTAAAGTTTTTTCAACTTATATAGTATTATCTATTCCAGGACCATATAAGATACCCTCATTATCAATTGTTGAGTCAAAAATTTCAACTTGCCTCTGTTTTCTCAGGGTTCTTCCCTCGCGCGTGGCTTCCTCTACATTTTTGTTTGCGAGAATAAAACGCGTGGAATCAACGTTTTTTTATAAATGTATGACAGTTTTTCCCACAACTGATGCCAATTTCCACATTGCGTCCCCAGAATTTTACGCCAGGTGGAGAAGTTATTATTATTACTGTTGTTTTAATTTTTTTTTTTACAATAATATAAGGTTTTTCATTTTTCTGAAGACCAGGGGGCCTTTTCCCTCTTTGGTCTCCCTGTGGATTCCTATGCTTATGTATTTTTAAATAAAGAGTGAATGAAAAAAATAATAGACACTTTGAGTGCATTGAAAAAATAAAAGACACATTAGAGAAGAGTTTTTTAGCAGCTGGTATACAGAACCAAAAACGTACTTAATAACAAAGAAAAAGTTCTTTGTCCCAATGTACAGTGGCGTTCCTAGGCTTGGTGACACCCGGGGCGGATACTCATGGTGTCACCCCTATAAAAAAATTTCTAAATGCAAAAAAAAACCAATTCGATGAGATAAAGTGTTTATATTATTATCTTTATGTTTTCCGAAAAAAAAACAAAGAACATGTGACAAACAATAAGAATTTGTAAAAAACAGAACAAAAATATTACATTTTCAGATGTCTACATTAGAGTGGGTCGAAAAAAAAAGTTTGAAAAGTGCACCCCTTATTTTAAAGATGACCTCGAGACAACTGCAAAAACAAAAAAAATTATTATTATTATACACCCCTTATTTTTTTTTGGACCCCCGGAAAAACCGCCAAAATGGTATTTTTTCCATAACTTATGCATAACATCCGATCTTAAAAAGTGTCGAAAAAATGCCGAAAAAAAATCCGATATGTCGTTTAAAAGTGCTTTACGAGTAATACATTTTGTCCTCAGAACATTTTTACTTCCAAGGTCATATTTGACTAGTAAACCTCGTTAGTCCGATTTACCCCATAAAATTGTTTTTTTTTTCTCATAAAATAAAAGTCCTAAGAATTTGTTTACATCTTACAGCTTTAAAAACAAAGAAGTTATAATGGTTCAAATATTTTGTACAATGCTTTTTTCATTATGTATGAATTACTTTTATTTTAATCCAAACAAAATTGAAAATTAACTGAATTATTTTTAAAAATTAAGTAATGAAATTAAAATAAAATATTTTCCTTAACATATTTAGGCATAAAAACGTTATTCAAACTAAATTGCCCACGAATCATGACAATATATTCAAGTTTCCCAAAACAATAATTAATTAAAACTAAATAATATCGATCTTTGCTACCAGGGCATAAGTTGTCAATAAATTATATAAATCAATCTCTTTAGTTGTTATATGCGTTACATGACAATTCTCTAGATCAGTAACTCGTAACTCTCTCGTTTACTCAATAACTGATAATAATAATAAAACGGTCTAATATTAGATGTCAACTGAATAACACAATAGTATTACAAATTCTTGGGTGCTAGTTAAAAATGTTTTTCGAAAAAAAAGAAACCAATAAAACAAAATTGCCTACTAAACGCGATGTTATTGAATATTTATTGTTTTCGAAACATAACGGTCATTCAAGTGTCCGCAAAAACCTTAAACAAAATAATTATATATCAATTATATAACTAATATCAATTATATATTATGTATATATATAATAAATATATATAATTGTACTTTTTGGGCGGTATGTGAACACATTTTTAAGAAGTTTAATTTTATGATAAAAAAATTGATTTCAAGGGGGTAAATTGAGGTAACAGGGCTTATCAGATGAATATGACTTCAAAAGTCCAAGAGCTCTGAAAAGAAAATGTGGTGCTAGTTAAGCCCTTTTTTTACCGGTATATCATTTTTTGAAATCGGATACAAAATGCATAAGTTATGAAAAAATACCATTTTGGCGGTTTTTCCGGGGGTCAAAAAAATCTTTTTTGTTTTTGGAGTTGCCTCAACGTCATCTTTAAAATAAGCGGTGCACTTTTCAAACTTTTTTTTTATGGAGACCGACCCACTCTAGTCTACATATTTAAATATGTAGGCATAAGGTAAAAAAGAATACTTATTAACTTCGCAGTCTTAAAAACTGACGGAACAAAAACATTACGTTTTCAGGTACATATTTGTATATGTAGGTATAAGGTTAAACAAAGAAAGAGCCATTAATAAGATGGCGTTGTCTTAAAAACTTACTTTTCTTTCTTTAAGAACTGAAAATTTTGAAATAACCTCATCGAAATCAATATTACTTGCAAGCTCGTTATCGATGGATAAAATAGCAAGATCGGAAAGCCTTGCCTGTCCCATGGAAGACCTTAAATAAGTCTGAATTAATTTTAGCTTTGAAAAACTCCTTTCGCATGAAACTACTGATACACAAATTGTTAGAAATAATTTCAATGTGACACACATTTTTTAACGTAATGTATTTGTACCTTTTTCTTTCTGTTTGAGATATTAAAAAAAATATCTAAATGGTGTCACCCCTAAAATGGTGGTACCCGGGGCGGACCGCCCCCCCCGCCCCCCCATAGGAACGCCACTGCCAATGTATTATACATTAAAATTGGTCCAAAGTACGAGTTCCTTGATTCAATGAATCTTTGTTCTTACTTTATTTCTTTGATATGTTATGAAGAAAAATGATTAATTAATGACACATACAACTGTTACAATAAGTTAGTCTGTCCTTAGAAATTTTAAAACAATATCAAGATATATTTTAAAAAATCATTTTCTTATTGAGATAAAATTCTCTAATGGTTTTTTAGATATTACAACACAAGAACTGGAACAAAATTTTAATGAACACGAACAATGAACTGTTCCTTAAAATTAAGAACAACGATTCATTGAACCAAAGAATTCGTTCTTTGGGGCAATGAATAGTTCTTAAAAATCAATGAATTTCGCTTTATGAACGAGATTCTTTGATTTTAAGAACAATATTTGATTCAGTGTATGAGTAAGGCAAGTACATATCGCCCATTTCAGATTGAGGTGACCTATCAGTCGCACTGAACATCTCCGATTTGGGTCAAAATTTGTTTTTAGGTTGGTTTTTTGTTAAGAAAACCAATTCCGGAGTTTAAAGTTTCAAAATAACTTTTTTTGCGGAGCTACAGCCATTCGAATGCCAAAATAGGGCCAATTTTTAGACAACGTAGCTCAGTCAATTTGAATCACATTTTATTAACTAAGGTATCATTGGAATAGTTATCTCCTCTTTTTTAAGGATAAAACATACAACTTTTAAAAAAATTGCTGTAAATTGACCCATTGTTAATTTCAAAGTTTAATTCCATCCCAACAACAGACGCTATAATTTTTAACGTAGAATACGTTATACGGGGGTGTTGATCTGGAGCACAAAATTTTGAGAAAATGTTTGTCACTTTCATTATAAGTTTTTAATACTTTATGCATGCATTGAAGAAAATTCAAGTATGGTCGTAACATATTTAATATGTCTTCTTTTGATTTGTATTTAAATAATCATATTGCTACATATAATTTTTTTGATTCTATAAGTAAATCAAAATTTAACTCCTTCAAATTTTGTATTAATTTTCATATGCTTTGTATTTTATGTATTATAACATCATGTGTAAGAGCAGTACGATTATCTGTGTGTTCATCACAGAACCAGTGTAAGAAAGAGAAGAAGTATAATGACCAAGTAGCGAACGATGTGTACATACACAACATTGATAAGCGAAGCAGAGAAACAAAATTGTGCTTACCCAGTTGGCCACGTCGTTAAGACATCCTCAACGTCTTACAGCCTTATTCATAAACACATTTTAGAGGCAGCGTAACTTTAAACGGGCTTTAAACAAGAAAACGTTATTCATAAACATTTTTCGTAGTTGTTTAAGAGCTGCGTAACTTAAACGCCGAAATTGGCGTTTAAAGGATACGTAAATACAACCATGATTTTTGTTTGTCTTTTCTTTTAATATCAAAGACATGCTCCATATGCGCCCTTTGCAGCAATTTTTTATGCGGCGGCCAATGTAAATCCATAGGAATTCTTAATTTTTGTAGAGATTTTCTATAGTCCAGACACAAACCTTACAATCATAAGCAGAAAATGAAAAAATGTTTATGAATAACAATGTTAGCAAGGTTGCATAGAAGCTGCGTAAAGCCTTAAACAGTGCGTAACTAAACAAGCGTTTAAAGGTTGTTTAAGGTAATCTATTGAATAAGGCTGTTAATGACTAACGTATTCTACGTCTGACCTATGCGCCCGTGTTATCTAACACAGGCTTGAGCTTTTTTTTTTAGTTTCTTTATTTTGGTTTTTTGTACGCTTCAATACCTTTCCAACGATATAAAATTAAGGTGTGTTCTTAAAGGGTTCAGAAGTTATGGCGTAAAACGTGCTGTGTTAAAGAATTTTCAATACCGAAAATCGGATTTAAATTGACTGAACTACGTCGATTCAAAATACACCACATTTGGCCTTGAAAAATGGTTCTAAAAATTTATAACTTCGGATTTGGTTTGCTAAGCAATAAACCAATCTAGGAACAAAATTTGAGCCAAATCGGAGATGGTCAGTGCGACTCATATGTCACCTCAATCTGAAATGGGCGATATATTTTTTCTCGTCTTCTCTCCGGACAATTCGTCGCTCGTATGACTAACTGACGTATCTGAGTTTTCTTAATTATTCAGGAGAGCACTTTTTACTTTTCGTTTCTGTATTTTTACGTGTAATATTTTAGATATGATTCAAAGTAACTTTCGTTTTTTGCCTAACCGTGTTATTTATAGTCATAATATTTTCTGACATGATACAGTAGGGCTAAAGAAGTATATTGGCATCTCTAACTCAATTTCGCAAAAAATGTTAGTTACGTCAGTGAGTCATACGAGCGACGAATTGTGCTTATAACTGGAACAATTTTTATTCAATTGACTTTAAACTTTCTGAGAATATTTTTAAGATGTTATACATTCGAAAAATGTAAAAAAAATTTTTGATTATGGGTCGCCGAAAAACTTTAGTAGGCCCTTAATAGTTAAAAAGCTTTTTAGTGTTAAAAAGTCTTCTAAAGTTTTTCGAAGCTATCCTACACACTGAAAAAAAATTGTAACTTTAATATCTTTTTTTTTTTTAAATATTTTTATATGTTTGGACCAAATTTTCTTGTTTTTATTTTCTTCTTTTGGAATTTTTTATATAATTTGTTTTTTTTTTTACATTTTTCAAATGTTTGAAATATAATAATAAATATTCAAATAAATTACACAGGCCGACAAAATTTGACAAACACTCTTAACCAGAAACCAAACTATGCTTTTCCGAAGAATGTTGACGCGCTGAATTCGAATCTGGCGTCGAATTTGCTCTATCACGTCAGGGTTTCGAGATATCCTAACCTAAAAGTGCAAAAAATACCGTTTTTTCTCATTTTTGAGGTAATTTTCCTAGTTATTTTCAAAAATTATTGATAGCATCTCAAAGGGCTAGTCTTCCTCTTTAAAATGAAGTTGAGTTTACTCAAATATCTTTTTCGCCAAGATATCGCATTTTGAATATTTATTATTATATTTCAAACATTTGAAAAATGTCAAAAAAAAAATCAAAATATATAAAAAAATTCCGTGTCAAAATCCTTCGGAAAAGTATAGTCTGGTTTCTGGGTAAAAATTTTGTCGGCCTGTGTTATTTTTGACAATAGTTGTGTTCAAATAAGAGCAATCATTTTAAAAATTCCTTATGAGGGGTTTATAAGACGTTTCACCAATTTTTAGAAATCCTCTTATTTATAAACAAACATTTTCAAACATTTTTTGGCTTTTTGTTTGTTTTTAATATATTTTGAAATAATTTTATATATTATTGACAAAATTTCTGCTAAGATGAGAACAAGAATAATTTTAAAATGCTCTGTCGAGGGTTTATTGAAGATTTCAACCATTTTTAAATTCTCTCTTTATGAACCATTCAAAAGAGATTTTTATTGAACGTTTCAGAATAATATTTTTAGGCTTTATAAGAAGTTCATAATTATTTATCAATACAGCCCCGTACTTATCTTAAAGTGACCAGAACTTAGTCACTTCGAATAATAATCTCCCTTTAATACTTTCGATAGCTTTATCGTACTCTTAAATAGAAAAAGCCGTGAACCAGAACTCATTCCAAGCTGAAAATGCTAAGCCTATTAAAATCATTGCGTTATCAAAAGCTTAAGTAAATAGCTTTGTTAGCTATCCAACTTTCATTATACAACATTTCCACTTATTCGGTAATCATCTACTTAAGCTTTGAGTTGTGCTATCCATAAAAGCTTTTATTGATACCCTTAGGATAAAAAAATAAATAGTTCAATTAAATTTTATTTGTTCTTTTAGCTTCTTAAATAAAAAAAAATTTACAAAAGCTTCAAGTGGCAGATGAAGTCAGTGCCTCTTATAAAAAAGTACAAAAAAAAAAAAACAAAAGAGTTCAAATGTTAGAACTGGAGAAGAACAACAAAGCGGCTCGGTCACTAGAGAACTGTTTTGAATGAATAAAAGTTTCAATATTATTAAAAGCGAATAATGACGACTTTTGTTCCAACCAAAATTAAGTGAAAATCGATGCCAACTTTTTTAAATAAACTTTATTGGTCTGCTAACTTTTTTATTGAGCTTTAACAAAAACAAATAAAAAAGTTTAAATTTTTTACATTCAAGCTAAGCTATGGCAAGAGAAAAAACAAAAACAATGAAAATTAAGGGCAATTGAATATGCTGTTTAAAACAAGAAGAAGAATAAGAAGAGGAAGGAGAAGAACAAAACAAGAGCTTTTATTTAAATTTATTGGTTTTTGACTTTTAACAGTCTGCTGAAGGACTTGTGAAAACCTTCAAGTTATTGCTCATTAAGAGTTAACGGAAAAGTTAATGTGTTGAAAAAAATGCTGTATTTTTATAAGAATGAGACAATTTCTTTCTAGCATAGGTTTGAGAAAATTTTTCTAATTAAATGTTGGCTTTTGAAATTAATTGGGTCTTTTAAAAAACTGAACTTTAACCGAACTCGTATAACAAATAACTCATAAATTTATCCACTTTATCCACTTTGCTATTTATAGAAGTTCCAGTGGAGTGAAACTTTAGAAAAAGCTGTTGCTTTGCGCAAAAAAATTATGACACTCAATTGACTTAACAATTTATTCTTAATTTTCTTAATTATCTAAATTATGGAAAAATTAACATTAAGATGATTCATGTCATATCGTATATCGTCTGCGTATATCGTAAATCGTATTCTTCGTATATGAAATATGAACATGAACGTTAGGGTGGAGTGAAAAATGTCAAAATTTTTTTTTCGGAAACGGGTACCCTTCAATGACTGTGTATGAGACCTAGTAACAATTCTGTAAAATATTTAATTTTTACGACATCATCTTGAGTCTGCACATTTGACTTTAAGTTTGAAAATTTTTGAAATTTTTGACATTTTACAAATATTTTTTTATGTACTTGAAAAATAAAAAAAACCAATACGGGTAGTCACTAAACTGTTGAACTAGGCCTTAAATATAGACAGGATTTTTTAAAACATTTTTAGGTCGTGGTTTCAGTATACGCATTAGGCCTAAAATTCGCCCAATATTCGTATTCGTTTCTGATATTTTTAATTTTAATTTAATTTTTATTTGTAGTAATTATTAGCATACAACATTTAATCTTTAAATGTTTAATTTTTTTATTTAATGTTTAAAAGATTTAACGTTTTATAATATCTGATATACTCTTATAATGTTATAAAAACTGGTTTATATAGCTTTCGTTAATCAACTTTGCATTGTGCAACTCTTCGCTAGTTCATATTAAACTACCCAGGACTTACCACGGGGTGGTGCTTGCACTTCGAGTCACACCCATGTCCTCCCAACCACCCAACCATGAGAGCATCAAAAAAAGTGCACTCAGAAGCTCTGTTTACACTCTCGGTTTCTAGTTACCTTTGCAAATCCTGATTTGTCAAATGACTTGTGAGAGGTGGTTCTGTCACTTCCAATTCATTCCAAATAATCATATAGACATACTCTGATGTTCCTAAATTTATTTTCGGGATTTCAAACCGTCTTAGTGGTTGACTAGCTTGTTCTCTAAATCGAGCCTTGATGATACGTCTTAAAACCAGTTTCTTTGTAAGATCTCTCTTATCAACCAACATAGCTATGAGCATGTTTTCATGGTGAGCAAAGTATATATTTCCTTAGATACATTTGTGTACAATTTTCCGATTTTCCTCAGATAGGTAGGTGCAACCCTTTATGGTTTCCCACAAGTTTAACACATGTTCCAATAAGTCCCGAGACTAAGTAATAAAAAAACCTTTTTTTTGCAAATATTCTTCTTTATTCATCAACATAGGTTCCTTCAAGAGCAATACATTCATTCCACCACTTTTCTAACTTTTCAATACCGGTTTTGTAGAACGATTTGTGCTTCGCCACAAAATACGCTTCGGTTTCAGCCATCACTTCTTCATTGGAGCCAAATCTCTTGCCGGCAAACATTTTTTGAGGTCAGCAAAGAGCCAATAGTCGCTGGGGGCCAAATCGGGCGAATACGGGGGATGAGAAAGTAATTCGAAGCCCAATTCGTGGATTTTTGCCATCGTTTTCATCGATTTTTGACACGGTGCATTGTCTTGTGGAAATATAATTTTTTCTTCTTCAAATGGGGCCGAATTCTTGATATCTTCAGAGCCTTCACTTTACGGTCGGCCAATACCATTTTGTGTACTTTTTTTATGTATTTACTTTACTTTTATCAAAGTGCAAGCACCTCCGCGTGGTGAGTCCTGGGTAGTTTAATATGAACTAGCGAAGAGTTGCACAATGCAAAGTTGATTAACGAAAGCTATATAAACCAGTTTTTATAACATTATAAGAGGATATCAGATATTATAAAACGTTAAAAATATCAGAAATTTACGAATATTGGGCGAATTTCAGGCCTAATGCGCATACTGAAACCACGACCCAAAAATGTTTTAAAAAATCCTGTCTATATATAAGGCCTTGTTCAACAATTTAGTGACTACCCGTATTGGTTTTTTTTTTAAGTACATAAAAAAATTTGTAAAAATGTCAAAAATTTCAAAATTTTTCAAACTAAAAGTCAAGTGTGCAGACTCAAGATGACGTCGTAAAAATTAAATATTTTACAGAATTGTTACTGGGTCTCATACACAGTCATTGAAGGGTACCCGTTTCCAAAAAAAAAAATTTTGACATTTTTCACTCCACCCTAATGAACGTCCTTTTAGAAACTTTCGTACTTTCTTGTAAATTGTCTATATCAATTTATTCCATATAATTGAGCAAGGTTACTTTCCAAGAGCAAAAAAACAAAAAAAACAAAATTCTTCAATTGATGATTACGATTAATTCTTTTTTTCGTCTATATAATTATTTAATGAAATAAAACGGTTGAAGGTCTAAAATAAACTTAAACCCACCTCTGTCTAATCTTTTCCTCATACTTAAGTAATATATAAGTAATTATATGAAATAATATTCATAATAATAATAATATTCACTTCAATTCCCTATTTTATATATTAACCTTCTATAACCATGCAAGTAGTGCCATGAAAGGTGACAGGTGGTGGTCATAAATCGACCACAAATCTTTTTCGTGGATAGCCATCAGAAAAAGGCTCAAGCCCAAACCAGAAAAATTACATAGGCTTTAAAAAACAAACTTTATGATGATAACAAATCAGACTTGGTGCACGTGGCAACGATCATTGTAAAAATGTCTTCCTTGTCTGACTTGAATTTAAACAACGACTTGTACACTACCAGTCTTCGGATGGTAAGTCGCTGAGAGCTTAAATCTAAGGAGGCAGCTGTTTCTGTTGAAAGCGGCCAACGGAATCAAACAGCGGAAACAGCTTTAATGAAACTGGAGCAAGACTCCCTGCTAATAGAAACTTGCACCAACAAAAGATACGGCGAGTTGCATTCGGGGCAGCTAAGACTACAGCTTCTTCTGGAAGGCAATCAGGAAGAGGACCCGAATTCTGGAAGCATAATTTTTGAAAATTTAATCTTCAGCAAAATGAGAATAAAAAAATTTTCCTATCAAATTTATATTATACTTAAAAGTATTTTTTACTAAAATTGCAAGAGTAAATTAAATCTGTTTTAATACAATTTCGAAAAATTTATTGTTACTTAGACCAAAAAGAACAACTTCAGAGCTATGCAATCACACCAAACCCATCATACCATACCATACCATACCATGCCATACCACCATCCATGATCATCATACCACCATACCATACCATACGAATTATGAGAATGTTTTTATGTGGCTTTTAAATCAAACCCAAAAATCTTTTTTTCGGGACGTATATCCAATAAGAAAATAAAACATTTTATTGGGCATGCTTGTGTCGTACACATTCGTAATCGCGAGAGTTCGTACTCTATGGCATTCGAATCTACAGCGATTGGTACATGCATTCGCGCATTAATTTTAATGCAGAAGGCACACTCGTAGCTCGTGTATTGGCGAGACATTCGTAACGTCATTTGAATGCTCTCAAGTTGTTCTCTGATACGTATCAAACCTCCTTATGAACGTTTTAATCGAAGTTACAAAAGTTAATATACCACTTATGCTGTAATCGTGAGGGTATAAAAAGCCAAGTTGTTCAAATCAATAATAGCCGTGTTTTATTCGTACTGGTTTAACCAAAAATGTTCTAAATTACATGCAGAACACTAACAAAAAGATGAACCTGCTCAGGAGCTGGATCATCTTGTTAAATTTTTTTTCGTTCCGCTACTGCTCTATAGGTGTCGTTGTTTACTTGTGTTTTCAATGATTTATAGTCACCCTTTGCAGTCAAAGGAAACAGCTGTGCTTAGTTTTTTCCAATAAATAATTAAAAATGGATGCAAAAGACTCGTAATTTTATTGCCCCAAGCGGTCAATGCTCCAAGCTCTAGTGTCCCAAGCGGTCAAGGCTCCAAGCTCCAATGTCCCAAGCGGTCAAGAGATAAACTTAAAAAAGTTGAACTAATGCGATCTATTCGTTCATCAGGTTAAACCAGAACGAATAAAACGCGGCTAATGTCAACATAGTTAGAGTTGAACAACATTCTCTTATACACCACATGAAAAAATCATATTCATGAGTTTCATTTATATCCAATACAACAATCATAATTATATCAGTTGGTGCATGCATAAAAATTGTGGATTTATTTCTAGTGAATACCGCAACCATTTTATATAAAACAATAAAGCAATCATCACTTAACTATCCTACTTATATACATGCTGCTGCACACAGCCAAGTGCAGCCGAAGCCTGCCGAGAACCCTCAAAGTTTTGACAGTGTACTGTTATTTCGTTACATTGGTTTAACTCCCCATTCGAAAGTGATGCCTACGCGGCTAAAATTGAAAAATTAAAATTTTGATATTTTTGTTGTTATTTTATGTACTCGTATGCAATGGTTTTTGTCCATGGACCAATGCACAAGTAGCAATTTGACAGAAGTTCCTTCATAAAGAAGAAAAATAAAAAAATAAAATTTCATTTTTTTTCAGGCTTATATACGTAAGTGTAGCGCCCTTTGAAACTCATGAGGTTTTTTTCTATGTTTTATTGCAGACTGTATGGCAACAACACCTTCACCTTGCATCTGGATCATGGGCGAGGTTTTGGTAAGCCATTCCATGATGAGCTGACCATACTGGCGCCGGTGCTCCAGTGCTGTCTGATACGCGCGTCAACGCTAAAGCGGTTGTTGGAGTGAGTACAACATTATTATATTATTAAAATTTCCCCAAAATTACTGCTATTTTTTCCTAAACTTTTGAACTACTTTTGAAGATTTCACAATAGTGTCAAGCCACTGTCGCAGCATATGCGCGAGTCCATGCAATTAGATCCGGTGAGTCCGGTGCTGTGGGAGCCACATCTAGCGGCGCTTGATCGACGAATTGGCATCGTACTGCAAGGTATACGGGATTGTGTTAAAAAAAATCCACCAGAGGAATTTGATGCATCCGAAGATAACGTTTCGTCGTAGCGTTAGAGATGAGAACTTTAGGCAAGACTTAGTAAGAGACAAAGTAGAAACAACTAAAAACAAAAAACAACAAAAAAAAAAGTAATTTAACAAATTTTCATTAGAAGAACTACGTAGCTATAATTAATGATTGTTGTAAGTGTTAAGTTAATAGCTTGATAAAAGCTTTTTCTAGTAAAAGCTTTTTAAAACTAGTTTAAGGCCTTACATTACTTTAGACTTTAAAAATATGCGATAAAAAAATCTCAAGATGCTTATGCATCAATTAAGCTGATAACAATATAATAAAAGGTTCCTAGAGTGATGTAAGGCCTTAAGCAAAACATAAAATATTAGAAGAATATAGGAATAAGAGTTAATTTTATTAAGTCAAACGTTAAAAATTTCGTCGAAGATTTTCGCGAAATACTCGAAATATTTTCGAGTAAGTGTCAAAATGAAAACAAAAGAAATATTTTTTATAGATTATACCAAAAATTTCCGATTGCATTGAGCATTCTTTGTTGTTGTAATGCTAATAATATATATATTGTAACATTTACAGTTTTAGTCGCTTAAGTCGAACTTGTATATATGTAAAAATTTACTGTTTTTTTTTTTGTTTTACCATCTTAACAAAAAGCTTTCAGCGCGTTAACGTTTTAATTTTATTTTATTTAATTTAAAAAATATTAAAATAAATTTAAACTTCTAAATTGTGAGACATAAAAGGTGCATATTGGCAGCTATATTATATTTTTTTTCTTCCAATATTTTTTTTAAAAAAACTAATACTGTTTAATTAAATTTATAAGTGTATATTTTCATCTATACATACTAACTATTAAACATATTATTTTATACAATTATTTGGGCTTATTTTAATATTTGGTATATTTTAATAACTTACACCTTCATCATGACATTTGCACATACCTATATACCCATAACTTTATACCCCTTCAGGGAACATTTATTATTCGAATTTTAAATTAAGAGTTGCAATTTCTAAAATGTATGTGTTTATGTTATAAACAAAACTCATTAATTCAAATTCTCTAGTATATTACCATCTTACCTAAAAGAATCTACTTAATAAGTGAAATAAGTGATTCCTATATCCCTCTTAGATAATTTAAATAAAAACCTCGGTCCTAACTTAAATGTAGTGTAGGTTTTATGCCAAAGATCTTTTTAACTCTTGTAGCCTCTTCTATATAAGGTCAGTTTTCTTCTTTATTATACATGTTATTTGAAATTTAAGACAGTAAAAATTACTTTTTTTTTCTCAAATTTCATCCTAATAAACTTTTTTAAACCTATATTTTGCCCTTTCTTGGAGAAGCTAAGCAAGCTTCAAATTTGTTATTTAACAACCCTTTGATTTGTTCTTAACATACCTATATTTATAACTAAAATAGCACTTTTTCTTTAACTCAATGAAAACTTTCCAAATTAAGCAAACAAAAATCCAACCAATATTTGTACGTAAACAAAAAAAAAATCCAATAGATAGCTAAATATATATAAATAACTCCAACTTTGTACAATACAATTCCAAGATATGAAAAGAGATGACCTACAAAATGTTCATTTATAAGAATTTTAGAATTCTATGTATTTAACAGAATCATATTTTACTCTTCGCCTGCTTGTTACCATTGCTCGCGAAACTCTGTTAAGTTTACATTTTAGAGCTTTTGTTATCTTATATTTTTCGTACAACTAGCTTAAATTTAATTTTCACTGTTAAAACTGTCATAAATGCTATAATTAACTGTTATGTTAAACAAAGCTTTGATAGCTTGCAAAAATATTATTTGTTTTAACCTAAGAAACAATTATTTCGATTAGACCTAGTTCTTTCTAGTACTGTTAATAAAATATCTACTGTTAAATGACTGTTAATATTTAAAAATTTTATTTTAAACTAAAACTAAAATTAAGCTTTCATGTTCTAAGCTTATGACTACTCTAAGATGAAAAACCAATTAAAAAAAATCAACAGACAACTAATTTTCGAAAATGTACCTTTTTGTGATTAATTGTTGTTACGTATAATAAATATGTTAAACATAGGAAAACAATAAAATGCACTAAGACAATGAATTTAAGTTCATCCAAAGACACATTTAATCGACACTTTATAATTAAGAGTTTATGATAATGAAGAAGAGAAAATATTAAAAAAAAAACTAAACTAAACAGGCACTATTTATTTGTAAATAAAATTAAAATTGAAAGAAAAAAAAAATATATGCAATAGCGAATGCTGCTAAAAACTGTTGAATTTAGTTATAATATTAAATGCAAATCTATTATCTTTAATAATGATAAATCAATAAAATTTGTTATAAACATTAAAGTGGTGTTTTATCTTAAGAGCATTGGGCAGCCGCAGTTAACATAACGAGTGAGTGGTAGAGCTGTAAGTTTACAGCTAGGGAGTGAGACTGTTAACGACTGTAAGGCTGTTAACTACAGTAAGACTGTTAACTACAGTATGGCTGTTAACTACAGTAAGACTGTTAACTACCCACTGGTAAAAAATATAGTTGATGCTAATATAATGAAGAATTATAAGCGGAATGTGACACGCCCTGCTTTGTGTTGATATGGGTTGCTTTTTTATTTACATTGTCATCGATTGCTAAATCTAACTTTTTTCTTATCTGTTGTTGCTACATCGTGTTTTTTAAGGAGTAATAAAGTGAATTTATAAAAACCGATAATTTCTATGTTTGATGATTAATACAAATTGACACAGAGCAATGTCAAAAAAGCTATTGCAAAATGGTTAATATAATAGAGTACTCAGATTTTTTTCAGATCTTATCTAAATTTTATAAAACAAACAATATAGAAACTAAAGAATTGACATACTCTGTAGTCAAAAAAAATACCGGTAAATTTGGATTTAAATTTTTTGGGGATTCCTAAAGGGGCAAATGTTTTATTTTTAAGTATAAACTACTATCACTGACATCTGTGCCAAATTACACTTCAAAATATTCATTAGTGTTTAAGATACGCGTCCTTTTGAAAATAGCTAAAAGTGAATTTTTCGTTTTTATAATGTCTGAAAGTATTCAACAACGCAGTTCAATTAAATTTTGTGTGCGGAATGAAATTTTTACTGCCGAAACGTTGAAAATATTGCAGAAGGCCTTCGGTGAGCAAGCGCTATCGAATACCAGAGTTTATGAGTGCTACAAAATGTCCAAAGAGGTTCAAGAAAGCGTTCAAGATGAAGCACGGTCAGGAGCTACACGTTAACAAAATCTAAGAATTGTTGCTCCAAAATCGTTGATTGACAGTCCGAGACCTTACTCACCTTGTTCAAATATTGAAAGAATTAATTTCATGGGAAAAACAGCGCCGCGTTGATGTGTGTAAAACAATGCTTTCCGACTATCAAGACAAAATGAACCGCATCATAACTGGAAATGAGACTTGAGTCTATCAGCCAAGATCAAGATCTTCGTCAAAGCAAACTACGTCAAAGCAAGTCAAAAATCAAGGTCATGTTGACAGTTTTCTTCGATTATCATGGTGTGGTGCAATATGAATTTCTTCCATTCGGCCAAACTGTCAACAAAGAATACTACTTGGGTGTTATGCGTCGTTTGCTGTAATGCTGTGCGTCATGCTGTGCGTAATGCTGTCAAAATAGACCGAATTTGTGGAGAGACATTTCTTGGTTTTTGCATCACGATAATCAGAGATAATGAGATGGGAAACATCGTTTCTATTGTGAATTCTGTTGATTTTGGCAGATAAAAATGCTTCTTCTTCAGTTTTTTATGCAATCACGTATTGTGTATGTGAGTATACCTCATAGTTGTCAAAAATGGGCACTACACCCAAAAAAGTCTTGCATATTTAAAAGAAAATTGTTTTTAACTAAGCAAGAATATTGTAATAAAAGTCGATAAAGAAATTTTGTGGCGTCCGTGGCGTAGTTGGTTAAAGTGCAGCAGCGACAGAAAATTATTTGAATTAAAATGATTTTTCTGTACGGCCGCCACCTCTCTGCAGACAATGGCAAACCTCAGAGAGTAATCAAAATGCCATGTAAAGCTTCTTGAGAATAAGAACATTGCGTTCATCGCCGTTCGGAGTCGGCGTTAAGCCTGTAGGTCCATTTCTCGGTCAATTGTGTGTAAACTTAATACACACACAACACAATTGATCCTAAGAAGCTAGGTCAAAGTCCTTTCAAGGGCTGAAATGGCCAGTTATTTATTGTTTTTTTTTTTAAAGAAATTTTGTCAATACAGAAATGTGCGTATTGTCAATCTAATTTATGTCGTTACTTTTATAATAGAAAAAAATATTTTTTATGGAAAAAAATTAAATTTAAAATAAAAACACTTGATCTATTGACAAGTGCTGTTGTTGACATAAAAATATAATTCAGTTTCTTTCAACAACTATCTTTTTGTTTTAAATACTCTGTTTTGTTTTTTATATGCATGAAAATGTTTGAATAAAAGTTGTTAGTTAGTTTTTCCCTATGTGTATGGTGGTGGTTTCGTTGAAAAATATGCATTTTCCCCAGTGCTCAATTTCCCTGGAGAGCGGTGAATATAGGGAGAGGGGTGAGTTTGCCATGAAATTTTAATAACACATTTATAATATTCGCATTAGTATTGACAGCATTTTAGCATATAGCCATCTCTTTTTTGTACGAAGTTTCCAATCTCATTATATCTGACAATAATGCACCATACTGCACTCATAATTCGTGATCATTATTGACTAAATTAAAATTGGATCGAAAATGTAAAATGAATGCCGAGTTGAATATGAATATGACGAGTTGAATACTTTGAAACCATTGATTTTTCGAAAACGGCTCGACGCTATGATCGCAAGCGAAAACAAACAGCAGCATTTCCTTGGCCGCACCTTGTCCACATATACAATCACCACAGGGGTTGACTAGACAGACATACTTTATAATTGAGAGAACTCCCGTGAGATCACTGAAGGAACGGCTGGTGGGAAATCTCGTCGCTGCAAACACTGCCACAAACACACGAACGAAATTGCAAACGTTGCAATGTTCATCTTACACGCAAAGTGTATTACTCTCTATGACCCATACCAGTGAACGAAAAAATGACTTGAATATTTAATAGTTTGCTTTAATTAATTGCATTTGAATTGTTAAATCACACCTTTTATTTATTTTTTTATTGCATAGCTATGTATATAAACGTTTGACTGAATGGATTTAAATACTTGGTATGCACAAAATTTCCAATCAACGCTAAATAAATTATTATATCGAAAATATTTGAGTTTTTTTAGTATTTTGTCATCATTACATTTGCATTATATGTTTCTATAAAAAAATTTTTCATATTGACTAAAAAGGTCTGAAAATCATGATCTTTTTCCCACCCCCGAATGACTTAGTCGAAAAATTTTTGAACAATTTTTCAATAGACCCTTTAGAAAGTACGACATTCAAACTTTGCATTAAAAAAAATGATCAAATTCCATGTATAGAAAGGGAGATATGAGCGTAAGTATGATAGGTCATTTCACTGTTCGGATAAACGACCAATGGTATAAAATGGGTTAATTTTATTCAGAAATGGATTTTGAAGTTCTTAAAATAAATAATCCATTAAATAAAATTAATAATGCAAGTTTTCAATTTCGTTAAATTATGCCACAAGTCTTATGTTAAACGCTTATGTTAAGTTGCCTAGGACAATTATCAACAAAAACTTAACCCAAACAACATTATCCTCAACTTTAGAACCTACAAAGCGTACTCGTACATTTCAACAAACTTCCTAAAGTGTAGTAACTGAGTGCTTCAAGGTTGTCATCAACAATCAACTAAGCAAAACTTTTCACCACAACTGCTGCATAATTAAGCAGTTGCTTTGAAAGTTGTAACAACTAAAGTGGTGAAATATTTTATAATATATCCATGTAATGTAGAGTGTATTTTGACTTTGATAGAAGGTTACAAAATACTATATTGGTTTATGGCAACATCCAATTTGCCATAAATCCAACAACACTTTAAGAAAATTTGTGGGGAACATTTGATTAGGAACCACTTAAAAGTATAGTCCCGAGAAAGTTTTTCCTTCCTTATTATAATGTTTATATTATGCATGACACTCTTAAGTGGCAATTAGTTATAACTTGCAACAACCTCACACTTTACTTTAGCTAACTTTAAATAACCGATTTAAAATAAAACATCTGTATCAACAAGAGATGTAAGATGTGTTTCAGGAAATTGTTTGGAATTTTTTTAAATTTTTATTAGATTCTGCATATATAGAGTATCCGAGACTTAGAGGAAAATCAACTGGGGGGGGTGATTCCTCGTGATTTGACGAGCAAAAAATTATATGGATGTGGGTGGTCGCAAGCGCTCCTCCCCCCCACCCCCTTAAAAAAAATAGATGTCATTATGTTTTCATCAATAACTTCCATATTTCTACAACGATTACCAAACTTAATAGTTTCTTGAAAAGAAAATTTAATGTCCTTTAAGTTATTAGCACAAAGTAACAACTAAAAAGGTAATGAGCACCTAAAGATAAAAAATAAGTTTTTTCTTAAAAAATAAAATTTTTAAGGCAACTTAAAAACGTTTTTTTTTTAAAAAAAGTTTATTTATTTACGTTTTCTCATTATTGAGTGCTACACGGCTTCTGGAGCGATCACAAAAAAAAACCGTTCATTTTTGGCGAAAATGTGATTTTTTTAAATCAAAACCGCTGGCAGACGGTTACATCGATTTAGATATCCATTTGAATTTAAGATCTATTTGAATGCAACTCCCAGAATATGAGTTCCGAAAAAAATTTTTTTTCAATCCACCTTACTATGATACTAGTACCCACATATTACTATTCATCAAGTTGGATTGAGTCTCATTGAAAGTGAAGAGAGATATAGCAAAAAATTCTGAACATGCTAAAGGTGGTCAGTGAATCCGCTCTTAACAAAACTGTGTTGTATTAATTCACCGCATCAAAGTTAATTTCAACATATTAGAATCTACTTCAGTGTCGACCCAAGAATGATAGAAACAAGATTACGCGTACCACAGTCCCGTTATCTAATGCTCTCTTTCTCAATTGAGTGCATGACGTCACACAGCACTTCTTCTTCACAAAAACGTATGCAAATATGCGATCGTTTAGGCAAATTGACGAAGTTGAAAATAAATTCTTTCGGAAAAGTAAAGTAAAAACGTCTACTCTTCTGTATTAAAATATGAATATTTTCGTTTACGAAAAATTACGAAAAACTTTCAAAATTTTATCTCCTAAACTATTCAAGACCGACGAAATTTTATTTTACCAATAGGTTTAAGAGGTCCATATATATATTATAAAAATAACAAAAAAAATTTTTAGGCGTGGGCCCCAAAGTAAAATAGTTCCAAAGTCTGACAATATCGCTTGTGACGTCATGCTCTCTCTCTCGCATTTGCGGAACACGTAATCTTGTTTCTATCATTCTTGGTATCGACCAAAGCAACAGCATTTGTATCATTTACTCTTTCGTGTATACGTAAAAAAACGAAGTGTTGCTCCACACGTGTGTGCACTTCGCGGTCGACACTGATCTACTTCGATCCAATTGGCAATTGGTGTGGTGAAGTCATTTGATCTTTTGTTTTAAGCGCAGCCTTGATACAATTACAAGGTAGGCTCATATTGGAGAGCAGGGGACGCTAGTTGTCAAAATCAGGTGATCATTTTGAGTTTTTTTAATTGTTGTTTTTGCGTTTGTCGTTTGACGTGTGTAGTTTCTAGAGCTTTGTTGTTGCAAAATTTCATAATTACCTTGTAAATGTATCATGAAGCGCAGCAAAGTTTGTATGTATGTATATGTATTTGTTTGTTTATTTAGTTGTGTTGTGCTTACTGAGAACAAAGAGGGAATATAGTAGAGAGCAACATAGAGTTTTTGGAAGCTTTCGCAGCACAAACGTATGAAAAGCTAACGATCAAGCAATGCATGGCATTGTGGATGAATTTTTAAAAAACTTAACACTTTAATTTAAGATACTTTTTTAATATTGAAAATAATTTTTTAATTTAAGATTCTGTTTGTCAACTTAACAAGGACTTGTAAAGAAGCTCCCCTTAATGTTATGTAAAGTTATTTTCGTACTCTGACCAATCATTAACAATTTAAAGCTCTAAAAAGGTTTTAAAGTTCACCACGAAAATGTCTGTAATTAGCTAACTAAAATTCCGAAAAAACTGATTTTTAGAGAAAATCCGATTAGCGCGACCTTAGAGGTCGACCTGTTTCAAAAAATCTGAAAAAAATCTCAAAAATACTTTACTCCATAAGCTTTCAAAAGAAAGCTTGAGCAAAAAAAAATATTTGGACAATTATAAAGGGTGGTTAAATTTTAAGGGCCGATGTTGATTTTTAATAAAACACAAATTATTTAGAACATTACTGTCATTTCTTTTTATTATGATAATACTGGTATGGTTTAATTATGTATGGAACAAAATATAGGCTAAATGGCCGCCGCGACCTCGACGGCACACCTCCATCCGATGGTCACCATTTTCGATGACGCTGAGGCATAAGTGAGGTTCTATGCCGTTAATGTGCCGAATTATCTCATCCTTTAGCTCTTGAATTGCTGCTGGCTTATCGACGTACACCTTTTCTTTCAAATAACCCCAACGAAAGAAGTCCAACGGTGTCAAATCACATGATCTTGGCGGCCAATCGACATCGCCACCACGTGAGATAACACGGCCATTGATTTTGTCGCGCAAAAGAGCCATTGTTTCGTTAGCTGTGTGGCAAGTGGCACCGTCCTGTTGAAACTACATATCATCCACATCCATATCTTCCAATTTGGGCCATAAAAAGTTCGTTATCATCTCACGATAGCGAACACCATTCACAGTTACTGTCTACCCGGCCTCATTTTGGAAAAAATACGGCCCAATGATGCCGCCAGCCCATAAACCGCACCAAACAGTCACTCTTTGTGGGTGCATTGGTTTTTCGACAATCACTTTTGGATTATCATTCGCCCAAATGCGGCAATTCTGCTTATTGACGAATCCACTAAGGTGAAAATGTGTCTCATCATTGAAGATGATTTTCTTCGAAATTTGATCATCCACTGTTGCCATTTCTTGCCACCACTTTGACGCGTTGCTCGATTGTGTATCTCTCCATGGTTCAAATTGAGTTAGTCTGAAATTGAGAAATGTCAAATGAAATGCTGAAAAAACTTGACGTTTAGGTGTGGTTCACATTCAACATCGGCCCTTAAAATTTAACCACCCTTTACAAGGAAGAAGTGACTGTTTTTCCGTCTTGCACCAACTATCAAAAATAGTATAAATTAGCGAACGGAAAAAGTAAAAAAGAAAATAATGACAGTCTGAACAAGACACTCGGGAGAAAATAGACAAAAAGCAGTTGAGACAAAAATTGGGTAGTTGTCAATACTTTCATTTTTGCGTTGATATTTTTAGTAAAACGTTTAGGCCGAGGTTCTTTCGATGTCTTCACATCTTGCACTGAGCCAGTTTCTTAGAGTTTTTTGATAATGTCTCAGACCTCTTCTCAGAAGACACATGATTACGAGGAAAATTTACTCGACTTTAGCGCATGTAACTGTGATCCGACGTGAATTCTCGTAAAAAAATTTAACTTATTCTATACTTTATTTCAATATGTAATATACAATATTAAATTTCCTGCCATTATAATTGGAAAAAGTTACCATTTAGCAACCGTCAAGTGACCAGCTTTGCAACTATACACCTCTTGTTGATACACTCTTTATTTTAGTTGGTGATAGAGTTGGGATACTATTAATTATCCTGTTTGAGCTCCATTAGTATTTTACTTTTTTACAAATATTATCTTTTAAATATTTGCGATTTATTTCTCACTGAGCTTTATTGGAAACCTGATTTGAATAAGTGCAACAAGGACTTTAACTCTTTTGATATCTGTTAACCACAAAGTTATTCTATTTACTCTTTGTTTGTTCCCACACTCACCTTCTTAAACACGTAAGCCGCTTAACTCAATTTTTATTTTTTTATTATATTATCTTGCTTCTTTTTTTCTTATATTGCGTTGAAAGTTTTTCAATTGCTGTTTTTGTCGTTTATTGAAATGTGCAGAAACTAATCCCGCCGCATGTGGCTTGTGGGCATAACGACATAAAGGACCAAGTGCTAAAGAGAAGTGTAATAGAGAAAGTTTAGTGAAACAAATAGAGAAAAAAAAGAAGACAAAATCCTTTGAGCACTTCAGAAACTTTTGCTTATCCCTTGAAAGTGTCATCATCAGACATTCACTGCTTATTGTGTATTACTTCTTGCTCTAAAGTAATAGTAAGAAGCAAGAGTTTAATTATAAAACTTCATAAACGTCCACAATAAATTAATATTTTAAAGAAAATACGATTTTAGCCGTCATTTTCAGATATATTGAAACGAGTTTTGAAACAAATTAGTTTTTAAATCACAGTTCATATAATATTTTTAAGGATAAGAGTTCCACGAAAATTAATATTTGCAACCATAAGACACATGGCAGTTATGGTCTGGGAGATCGATTTGAATACAACGAAATATTTTGAATATTCTGAAAAACTTAATATTTGAATATGACCTTTCATTATTTTTATATTGAAAACAAATTTGAGCTTTAGGCTAAGTATGTTGACAACAAGACAACATGAATACAAAGAAGGCAACAACCAACAACAACAACAACGGCTATATATATCGCAAAAAGTAAAGAGAAAGAAAGATCGCCACTTGACGCAAAAATAGAATATTTTATATTTTCAGTTCGCCGCTCACATTGTGCTCTCTTATGAAGAAAATAACTGGTGGCGAATTCATTAAGAAACTAAAAGTCGAAAGTAATCCTCGATTCACTTCAATAACAATTTGTTTTTATGTTATTAATTGTATTACCCTTAATCCTTTTTCAATTTAAAGTTATTGGATTTCGATAAACTCTTTCGATAAAAATTAAAAAAAAATCAAAAAATGGAATTAATTAATTAATAATAAATAATTTGGATTGACAAAGGTGTTTATGTGCAGTGCTTCCGCACATAGCACGAAAAGAAAATATAAAAAAAAAAAAAAAAAAAAAATATAACAATTATATATATAACAACTAGCTGGTACCCGACGCGTTGCTGTCGTAGCGGAAATAATTTCTATCTCTATCTGAATCGCAAACTCAGTCTCAATCTCAATCTCAATCTCAATCTCAATCTCAATCTCAACCTCAATCTCTATCTCTATTTCTATCTCTATTTCTATCTCTATCTCTATCTCTATCTCTATCTCTATCTCTATCTCTATCTCTATCTCTATCTCTATCTCTATTTCTATCTCTATCTCTATCTCTATCTCTATCTCTATCTCTATCTCTATCTCTATCTCTATCTCTATCTTTATCTCTATCTCTATCTCTATCTCTATCTCTATCTCTATCTCTATCTCTATCTCTATCTCTATCTCTATCTCTATCTCTATCTCTATCTCTATCTCTATCTCTATCTCTATCTCTATCTCTATCTCTATCTCTATCTCTATCTCTATCGCTATCTCTATTTCTAAGTGGAACGACTCGTGTAAATTGATAACCAAATTTCGAGGCTATGCTACCCATAATTCCAAAGTTATTCGATATCGCAAATTTGGCTTGTATGGGCGGAGCCACACCCCCTTGTTCAATGACGTCTCAGTTTTCTAGTTGATGGATATCACCCAATAGTAATTCCATACTGAATTTCGTTGTTATACGACTTTTTGTTCCAAAGCTATCTGATATCAAAAATTTAAAGTGTATGGGCGGGGCCACACCCCCTTTTCCAAAGCCCATCCCAGTTTTATAGTAGAAATATTCCACCAAGTGGCAACTCCGTACTGAATTTCATTATTATACGGCATTTAGTTCCAAAGCTATTCGATATCATAAATTTGAATTGTATGGGCGGTGCCACACCCCTTTGGCCTATACTTGCTCAATTTTGCCAGTCGAAAGACACAACTAAATAGAACGTTCTAACCGAGTTGCATTAATGTGTGACTTATAGCTCGAAAGTTATACCGAAAATTTAGTCTGCTGAAAAAGTACCACGCCCCAAGTCCAACGCCCATAAAATTTTACCTGTGGAACGGCTCTTGTAAATTGAGGTAGAACACTGAATTCCGATGCTATGCGACCTATAACTTCAGAGCTATTCGCTACCGTAGATTTGGGTTGTATGGGAGGTGCCACGCCCCCTTATTTTAGGGGGATGAAAAATAGATGTTGTTCGATTCTCACCCCTGACTAATATCCTCGCTAAGGATCACGAAAATCGGTCGAGCCGTTTCGGAGGAGTTCGATCACGCACCCCGTGACAGAAGAATTTTATATATTAGATTAAGTGATTCCGTGCACAAAATTTAATAAAAAAAGAAAAAAAAAAAAAAAAAACAGCATGAGCTTAATGCGCTCCCCTCCTCAAAACAATAATATGAGTCATAGGATAGAGACTGCATCTCGTTCTATCCCAGTTTCTCAAAGCCCAAGTGCCTTGCAAGCACAAAACATAAATAGTGCAGGCACATTAAAAAAAGTTAATATTTCTCCCGCTCAACAAACGCAGTGCCAAAAACCCAATTTAAACTATACTGTGTCTTTCCCTCCACTACCCACACCTTCATGGAGCGAACAGAGTCTATCACCTAGTCTCACACACCCAATAATGCAACCAGCATCAGAGATAGCAGCTGCTCTCACAACAGGTTACCCAGTAGGAAACCAAAACAACCACCCTGCAGGAACAAGTATGCTAGGTGTTACCCCGGTAAGCGATGAAGTAATCTCTCCGATGCAAGCCAACCCCGAGGTAGTATCGCCACCTCTGTCTTCCATAAAATACACCCAAACAGGAATTGACAGGTATGTTACTGTTACAAAGCGTAAGCGAAGCCCACAATCCTCAAAAAAAAATAATTTGGCAAAAATTCAAAAAACCCTCACTAACCCAATATGTCATAATCGCTTTGAGATTCTCGCAACTGATGACAAGGAAGCGACAGAACCAATCACCCCTAAGAATTTTAAGCCCCCTCCAATTTATTTACGTGAACGGAACTCGAATTCGTTAGTATCCAAAATCACTAAACTAATTGGTGTGAAAAACTTTCATGTAGTGCCAATCACAAAAGGCCAAATTCATGAAACTAAAATTCAAATCTATGGTGAAACCGATTATAGAAAGGTGATCTCAGACTTCGATGGCTCAAAAAAAAAACTACTACACCTATCAACTGAAAAGTAGTAAAGGTTTAACTGTTGTACTTAAAGGTGTAGAACACTTTGTTAAGACCTCAGAAATAAAAGATGCCCTGGAGGAAGAAGGATTTCAAGTAAAATCCATTATTAATATTCTAAATAAAAATAAAATACCCCAGCCACTCTTCCGTATCGAATTAGACCCTGATACAAGAACCTTAAAAAAAGGCGAAGTACACCCTATTTACAAACTCCAATTCCTGCTGCACCGCAGAATAACAATCGAAGAACCCCATAAAAGAAATGGGCCCGTACAATGTACTAACTGCCAAGAATATGGACACACTAAAGGTTACTGCACCTTGCCAAGCGTCTGCGTTATATGCGGTGACCTTCACAATTCTTCAGAGTGCAACAAATCTAAAGAGGATGTAGCTGTTAAAAAATGTAGTAACTGCGGTGGCAATCACACTGCTAATTACAGAGGCTGCCCTGTATATGATGCTGTAAAACAAAGGGCTCCAGCTAAAACACGCAATCATCGTGCCACAGTGACACCCTCACATGAAGTAACAGTTTACCCAACTCTTAAAAACCAAAATATTTCATATGCAAACGCGCTCAAATCTAACCCGAGCCATTGTGAGAGTGCCTCAACTACAAACGCATCAAAAAACACCCAAAATATACCAACATACTCGCAAACAGGTTCTCTCGAACTAATACTCCAAACTTTCATTCAAAACATGAACCAATTCATGAACTCAATGAACACTATGATGCAAGAAATGACGAGGAATCAGTCTTTACTCCTTCAAGCAATATTAGCAAAACCATGAATAGCCTAAAACTATGTCATTGGAATGCAAATGGCTTAAGCCAACACAAACTAGAACTTCGAGAATTTCTCCGAAATAACCAAATCGATGTTATGCTAATCTCTGAGACTCATTTAACACATTTCAACAATTTCTCAATGCAAGGTTACACATTTTACGATACTAAGCACCCCGACGGAAAAGCCCACGGCGGAACAGGAATCTTAGTTAAAAATAGAATTAAACACCATGTCATGGAAGAATACTGCAAAGAGTATCTTCACTCAACCACAATCTGCATTGAGGAAAACGGAGGAGCCTTAACTGTCTCAGCAGTTTATTGCCCACCGAGATTTAATGTAACGGAGACGCAGTTTACAAATTTTTTCGCTACTCTAGGACCTAAATTTATAGCTGCAGGTGATTACAATGCAAAGCATTCATTTTGGGGATCCCGCCTTATATCTCCTAAAGGAAGAAGGCTCTTGTCAGCCATAACACAGGCTAACTTAGATGTTATATCCACTGGGCAACCCACTTATTGGCCCACTGACCCTCGCAAAATACCAGATTTAATCGATTTTGGTATAACAAAAAATATCAGAAGATACCAAATCTCAGTTGAATCTACATTCGATCTGTCATCAGATCATTCACCCTCAATAATTACTCTTGAGATCACTCCCTCAACGCTTTTCACACCCAAATATTTGACAAACCAATACACAAACTGGCTTAAATATCGCAAGTACATAAGTTCGCATATCAATCTCAATATACCCTTAAAAAGCGAACAAAATATTGACTCCGCTATACTGTATTTTACTCAATTATTACAGCAAGCTGCGATAATTGCAACACCCGCAATCAAAACTCAAGCTCATACAGCAACAGCATCAACCCAAATCATGGCTCTTGTCAATGAAAAAAGGCGATTGAGGAGAGAATGGCAGACCCACAGATCCCCTAATCTTAAAAAACGATTAGCCGAATGCACTCAAAAGCTCCAAAAACATCTCCAAGAATATGCTGAGAATGATCTCCAGCAGTTTCTCCAAAACCTAGGCGCCACAAAGGCATCTGACTACTCGTTGTGGAAGGCTACTCGAAAGCTAAAAAACCCCATCAGCATAGATGCTCCCATTCGAATGTCGAACGGAAAATGGGCCCGTAGCGAGTCAGAAAAGGGAGAAGAATTTGCTAAGCATCTACAAAGTGTATTCACACCCAACCCTGAGGTCTACCATGTTGAATTCTCACCCACTACCCACACTCCTGATATAAATATCACTCGAATAAAACTCAGAGATTTGTACGACGTAATTGCAAGTATAAATGTAAAAAAAGCACCAGGTATTGATAAAATTAATGGAAAAATGATAAAAGAACTACCTAATATTGCTAAAAAACTCTTACTCTATATAATAAACGGAATCCTAAGCACTAAATATTTTCCAAAAGACTGGAAACTATCTCAAATAACGATGGTGCCAAAGCCCGGTAAAGATGCAACTCTTGTTACCTCTTACAGACCAATAAGTCTGCTACCCTTACTTTCCAAGCTATTTGAAAAACTGCTCATCAAACAGCTTTGGCCCATTCTAAACTCTAAACATGCCATACCCACCCACCAATTCGGTTTCAGAGAAAAACACAGCACATTAGAACAAGTACACAGAATAACGTCAGAAATACGAAAAGCGTTCGAAGAAAAAAAATACTGTTCTGCAATTTTCCTGGATGTTGCTCAAGCATTTGACAAGGTATGGCATGAAGGCCTCTTGTACAAAATCAAAGAAATATTCCCCGAAAATATTTATAAACTTCTGAAAAGTTACCTCTCTAACAGGATGTTTACTGTACGCCAAAAGAGTTTCAACTCTAGAAACTATCCAATATGTGCTGGTGTTCCTCAAGGAAGTGTTCTTGGCCCAATTCTTCATTTGATTTACACTTGCGACTTACCAACGCAAACCCAATTACTCACATCGACGTTTGCAGACGATACAGCTATTTTGAGCACCCACTCTGACCCAAGACAAGCTACAATAAATCTTCAAAACCACCTTAAAGCTGTTGAAAAATGGTTAGCTAAATGGAGAATTAAAGTAAACGAGACAAAAAGCTCCCACATCACATTCACTTTAAGAAGAGAGACGTGCTCTACTGTTATACTCAATAATAACCCTATCCCACAAAAAGTTGAAGTAAACTATCTTGGTATGAATCTTGATAGAAGACTAACATGGAGGAAACATATTGAAGCAAAAAGAACCCAATGCAATATCAAATCTTCCAAACTCCAATGGCTATTAAGTTCAAATGCAAAACTCAGCCTAGAAAACAAGATTTTAATATACAAAACAGTAATTAAACCTATATGGACGTATGGCATTCAACTATGGGGAACCGCGTCGCCATCGAATATAGAAAAACTCCAAAGAATGCAATCTAAGATGCTAAGAAACATAACGGGCGCTCCTTGGTTCATCCGAAATTTGAACATACACAAAGACCTCAAGATGCCTACTGTCGAAGAAGAAATAAAACAATTCTGTTCGAAATACACCCGCAAATTGAGAACCCACCCAAATACACTAGCAAGGAACTTACTACAACGCCAATATCAAAAAAGACTCAAAAGTAGAGATACCATAGATCTTGAAATTTGCTGAATTTACTTTGCTAAACTAAGGGATCTTTAACTTAATCCTTCTACAAAACACTACAATCCATAGCAATGGCATGGCAGATGTTAAATTAGCTTTTAAGATATGTTTACTTATTGTTAGTTTCAAGTAAGAAAGATTCAATAAAAACCAAATAATTGCAAAAAAAAAAAAAAAAAAAAAAAAAAAAAAATGGATTTTTATGTGGTCGAGATTGGACCACAGGCTATTATAAAAGTTTTAAGCTACTTAAAGCTTAAAACTTTTATAACAGTACACTGAAAAAAAAATGTTTTAAAATTGACGACAATTGTTATTAATTTGACGAGTTTTGTGTTTAAAAAGTAGCTTCCAACAAATTTCGTCAAAGTAAGAGCAAATGTGTTTAAAAATTTTAAAAATATATGAAAAGAAAAGCAAATTATGAACACATTTTTTTAACACATTCTGTTTAATTTTAAGCTAATAGTTTTTTCAGTGTAGCGTTACTATTTAAAAGTTTACTGAAAGATGATGTTATAGTAAGGGTTTAGTATAATGGGTGTGAACTATGAGTTGGATATGGTAAGTAATGAATGATGGGCATGATATTATGAGTGAGGTATGATGTGTGTGGAATATTGTATGGTATGATGATGAAGAATGATATGTTAGGTGTAGTATGACGAATATGACAAGTGGGATATATTTAAATGAAAAAATATTAAGCCCCTCAACCCAAAAAATATTAGCAATATTATTTCTAGTACTGTAAGTACCTTTTTCTAAGCTAAAACTGATACTGGGGCGAGAGCGACCCTTAAGTGTCAGTATAGGGTTAAACAAATTTCTACTGTTTAAAGCTGTCTAAAGGGTTAATTTTTTCTAAAGTCGAAATCAAAGATTGTTTTGATTGATTGTACGTAAATTTTGATTTTGAACCCGAACAGACTTAACAAATACATTAGTATTAATAGTTTAAAAAAAATCTTTATCTTAAATCTTTTTCTAATGCGCCACTGGAACTAAAAAAATTTTAAGACACCCTAACTCTCTCTCGACGCTCTTCAAACTGTTGATCATAGCTGCTCTCACACGGGCTTAGTTCTCATTCAATTAATCAATTTACTGAACTCAATGAAATGACTAATGAGCCCAATAATGTAGCAAGCTCATAGGTCATTTGAGTTGTCAGTCGCCGATTATACAGTGGATAAAATTTTACATTTTTATATTTTCACTTCATGAGATGAAAAACTATCTTCTTAAATAGTACTTTCCATGAACTCGTATAAGAGGTTAAAGAAATAAAGTATATAAAGTAAATATATCTACAAACATCTACAAGTCATTTAGAAAGAGATAACAGAAAGCGTATTCTTTTGAAGCTACTGATGGTATTTTATCGGAAGGTAGTGTTGGAAAATGGTCCAATCTATCAGATGATGATTGGATAACATGATAACAATGATTTCATATTTAGCCAAAATTTTATGATATAAAAAAAAAACAATAATAATATCATCAAAAAGATGGGCTTCTACTTAAAATGCAAGTTGAAAAGAGAAATAATTTTTTAAAAACCGCATTTTCTACATTCCATATGAATATAGAAAATAGATATTTTCTATATAACATATATGTATAGTTACGAATTAGTACTGAATTCTTCACATATAATGTAATATATAAAATATAAAATATATATACATACTATATAGAATTGATGTGTTAAAGAATAATAAAAATAATATAGTAGAGGTATTCATGATGTTGCGTATTTGCTATATATTTTTTTTAAAAATATACAACATATTCTCTAGACTGTGATAATATTTGTAGCTCATTATTGTATTTTCGGTATTTGCTGAGTTTTCGAAAATATATATGAGTAGCAAGAAATTGTTTTTTTTTTTTTTTGCTGTGAAACAAAATTTACCATGAATACAATAGGGGGTTTAAATGTATATTTGAAAAAAATTTTGTCTTTCAAACTCAGTGAATATTGTTTGTGTGAAAGTCAACCATTTCAAATACACCAAATTATGAATACCCCTAATGTAAAGTTGTTTTGTTATTACAGGGCTTTTGATGTAGTTTTGTGTTTAATTTAACTAAAAAAAACTTGGGTTGGCTGCTCCGCTGTCACCACTTTTCATTAGAATCCAACGAAATACTGATGAAATTTGCACAAAATTAAGATCATGGTAGAGTAATCAGGTAGGTTCAAATTGGAGAAAAAAGTGAGCTATATGTCAAAACAAGATATTCGATGTTGGATTGTTTTTTCACTTTGACGTTTTGTAATCTATTTCACCATATCAGAAAACATGACATTATGGTTGGATAGAAGAGTCTCCCACAAGTTTAAAATCTTGTTCTACTTTTTGACTTCGTGCGTTATTTTCTAGCAATTTCCATAGTAATCTTAAGTTACAGTCGTATTGCAGATACCACACTCTGCGGTCCAATCCGGACCATTTCTATACTCGTCAATATTTTTGGTTATATTTACAATTATTATCAATTTCAAGATGTAATCTTCCAATGATGCCAATAAAGTCCATTATATGTAAGTATGAGAATTGCATCAAAGGTACCACACCCCATTGCCCAGTACCTATGATTCTAATTTTAATACAAAAACCTTCATAAATACCAAAATATTTAACCAGGCGATAACAGCGTATTAACAGTTTCTTTAAAAAATAAAAACAAATAAATAACTGGCCATTTCGTTTCGGTTCGTTGACATAGCGGCCACGCACTTTAACCAACTACGCCACGGACGCCACTTTCTTTACAGTTTCTTTAACTTTATATAAAAAAAAAACTTTTTAACAAAAAAAAAAAAACCGACCTCAAAATCACTACAAAGTAAAAAATAATTTTAGATAACTTTTCCCATTCATTTCTTGGTCATATTTTAAAAGCTATTTATATGTATTATAATATTGGAAATCTTATCATTTTCATTTTTTCTATTATGTGTTATTATCATCAATACATTAATTGCTTTATGTACATAAAATCTTTAAAGTCGGCGCTTATGTTACTATGTATGTCGAAATCATTTTATTTTAATTATTCTAATTTGTTTTATCATAAAAATATTATTAACTTTATGAATATAAAAGAATCTTATCGATTTTTTTTCTTTCAGTTGACAATTTTTGAGTACGCTGAATGTAGCCAATGTATTCCATGAATTACAAGCTCACCCAAACCAGTTTAGTGAGAAATTTAATATGTACAAAGCTTTTTAAATTACTACAGTGTCACCAAGGCACCAAATAGTGCACAGATGGTAAAAGATCATGATTGTGTGTCAAAGATGAGCGCCGACTTCAAAGCTTTTATGTTCATAAAGCAATTAATATATTGACGATAATAAAACAAAATAGAAAAAATGAAAATGATAAGATTTCCAATATTATAATACATATAAATAGCTTTTAAAATATGACCAAGAAATGAATGGGAAAAGTTATTTTATTTTTTACTTTGTAGTGATTTTGAGGTCGGTTTTTTTTTTTTGTTAAAAAGTTTTTATTTCTTCCTTTCTAGCGAATATGAAATATTTTATGTAATAGTTATTCTTGGGGAAAATTTCAAACATGAAACTTTATTCTTAAAAAATTTGTTTTGTTAATTCCTGAAAGTTTGTTGGGTATTTTTCATTTCTGCTTCTTTGAAATTTTTAGAGCCACGCCCTTTATCTAAACCCGCCCACTGTGTTTACCGTACCTTATAATGATTCTACCTAGCCTTGTGCCAAATTTCAGTTTCCAAGTATCAACATTAACCGTAATATAGTACTTTCCTTAAAGTGCTACACCCTGTGTACAATCCCGCTCACTTTTTTAATGATTCTACCTACCCACCTACCTGCATACCAAATATTAGTACGATAGTGTCAATATTAACTAAGATATTGTATTTTTATAATTTTGACACGCCCCTTTGTTGAATAACGCCCACTTTTTTGGCCGTAATTTGTAGTAACTGTACCTACCCATATACTAAATTTCAGCACACTAGTGTCAATATTATTCGATATATAGTGTATTTCTAATATTGCCACACCCCTTTGTCGAATAACGCCCACTTTCTTTACAGTAATTTTTTAAAATTGTGTCTACCCTGTGCTAAATTTCAGCACCCTAGTGTCAATACTATTTGAGATACAGTGTTTTTTTAATATGACACCCCTTTGTCAAATAAGGCCCACTTAATTGACCGTAATTTGTAATGATTGTGCCTACCCCAGTATTTTTACTGTAAATTTCAGTACCCTAGTGTCAATATTTACTGAAATACAGTGTTTTTCATATATTGACACGCCCCTTTGTCGAATATCGCAAACTTTTTAAAAAAGGACCTCCGCGTTCATGGTTGACAAAAAATTACGGAAATCGGGCAAGAGCTGTAAGAGTTATCGATGTACATACATTTAAAAAAAAAAAGCGGACAAACCAACGAACTTGAGAATCTCCTCCTTTTTGAAGTCGGTTAAATAGTTCTTATCAGCAATATGGATATGGCGCGACGTTGTCTTTATATATATGTATATAGATATATATAGTAATAGTCATGCTACTAATAAAGTATTAAAGTAAAACTACCACTTTTTGCAACGCTGGGAGTGAATTAAAATGTTTTCGTCTGAAGTTTTTTTGCCGTAATTGTCAGTATTGTCAAAAGAAATTTTAAAAGGGTTACTTTTCAAAGTCTCTCCCTATCCCAACTATCATGATATCAGCCTACCTAGTAATTATCTCATTGTCTCAAACATAGAAAGAAACATTTGTTTCTATAGCAACACTGCCCATAACGCAAACTCTTGAGTGCGCATATTTGCACGTATTTCATTAATTAATTACTTTCAAATAAATTTGTGCAGTCTAACTGTGTAGTGACTGGTTTGTTATTGGTTTTCACAGCAAAATTGTCCAATAGTTCGATAAACAGGTATTTTTTTTTTTAATTTAGCTAGATCAGCTCAACAACGTTTGTTGTTATTGCAACCAAACACGTATGGTCTTAAGACTGTATTACAGCTTTTCACAAAATAAAATTTTAAAATTGACGTAAATTCGTCAAGTTTATTAAATTTCAAATAAAATTAAATTTTTCACGTCTTTAATACAATTTGAATTCCTAAATTAAAAAAAAAAATTACATTTAAAACAAAACTACTAAAATAAATAATGCAACGAGTTTCTGGAAAAAATACAGATCCATCAAATTGTCTTATTCCGACACTGAGCTTATGGACGGATATTCTCAACAAGAAAACCATGAAACCACAAACAGCTGAAAGAGACTCTTTGGAAAATTGTTTGTAAGGTATTTCATTCATGCCCCTTATTAAGTGCATTGCAATTACTTTGAAAAAAAAGATGTATTTTCTTATGTATGTTCTCAAAAAAGAGCAATTTTAGTCTTGATATTTTTAATTGCAGATTGTCAACAGAATGTTATAAGCTTTATGCTTAAATGAAAAATTCGCACCAATAGCGTATGAAACTAACCTAAAAGAAAAATGAAAACTGGTGATGGTTCGGTTTATCGGTCTACTGGTTACAGAGATTACGGGCGAACTGTTGCAGTTACAGCGATTACTATTGTTTGCACATTGAGTACTCCTTTGCTTGTTCTGAAACCTACACTCTTAAATGAGAAATGCTGGTTTTGTTTCCATTTAACACATATACTCACAAAACTAAACACCAGACCACTCGATTCGAACAGGGGGCACAATCGATGGCGCCAATTGTACGAGGAAATTCGGCAAAGCGATAAATTTTGCGCGGCAGTTCCCTTACGTTCACACAATGTTAAAGGCAAGTGAACTGCATCATTTGTAGCTATCGCCATCAGAAAAAAATTAGTGATTCAATTAAGCGCGTCCAGAGGAATTTTCGAAAGTACAGGCAAGCTATGATTTTGGCGTCGCTATAATATTTACAAAAACTTAATTTTCAAAGAACTTATCGAGAAAATACAAATATATTTTTTAATAATATCAAATGTATCTTGTGGTGTAATATGTAATACATAATGCTATGTAATATCTTATATATCAACATTCAAACCATTTTAAAATATAATTAATTAATTTTTAAAATATATTATTGTTATTTTCTTAATTCTTAATTTAAGGACCCTGTCTTATATGTGAATATTATTTTTTAAATAAATTGAATTGAATTGAATTGGAGAGATGTTTGATTAATGGAACTTAAATTGATTATTAAGTGGAGAAATACATGTAAATACTCGAAAATCAGTAATTTTTCGTGAATTATTTTGAGGGTGATAAAATAATGAAATCATTTTACAATTTTGACATAATTTAATGACACGTGTCTGGTAACAAAAACAATTTTTTTTTCAATACAAAATGGCGTCGGTATAGTCCCTCCATAAAGGCCGTTTTTGCCGAAGTCGTAAAACGGCTGCCATCGCCTAGCTTTTTCTATTGGTCTGTAATCAAAACACAAAAAATATTACCATCAGAAAAGTTCGCTTCGAGAGTCGGAATCGACCGAAGAAATCCATGTCGTCCCATGAATTAATTGAAGAGTTTACACTGTGCAGGCATGCCATAGATACTACGTTCATGATATTATGCATATTCGTTAATTTTGAACTCACTAAAATCGACCAAAGTTTCAAATTACCAAATATTGACCGAGCTTCGTATGATTAATGAGATATTCTTAAGATATGTGTGTACACATATGTGTTCGAGAACTGGACCTACTAGTTTTATGCCGACTCCAAACGGCTAATGTGAATGTTCTCAAGAAGCTTTACATGGCAATATTTACTCTCTGAGCTTTGCCATTGCCAGAGGTGACGGCCGATTAGAAAAATTAATTTCAATTGAAAAATTTTTCTAGCTCAGGTTCGAACCCCAACCTGGTCTGACATTGGTATTGAGTGGTCCACGCACTATTTTTCGCACTCGGCTACGGCCGACCTTAGTTTGTGATTTATTAAAGTTTTTTTTTTTCTGAAAACCATTAAATGTCCCGACTGGTGAGGGTTGAGAAGTTAGCAAATTTGGATATAGTATCGGATATAGTATCCAATAGAATACTACAACTTTGGCAGACAAATCTAAGCAAATAGTCGCATTTTGGGAACGGTTGGGAACCAATTTTGTATATAATTTATGAGGAACATACCATGAATACTACGAACTCCTATCTACTCTTATAAATTGTTGTTATTGGCAGTATATGGGAAATGTTGAACTTGGAAAAATAATGTTATTTTTTTTTATGTAGGAGTCGAAAACCTTTCAAAATGGTTTTGAAATTTTCACCTACGAAAAAAGCTAGTTTCATATCATGTCAATGTCTTGGCAGTCCTGGCTTTCAATTTTTTGAGGTAAAAATTCCTCACTTAATTAGTGACTTGAGTAAAGCTGGGTTCACTGATCAGCATGGTTTTCAAGTTTTTTTTTATATGGAGTTTATGCGCTCTATTTTTTTCCACACTCAATGAGAGAGTAACAAAAACTTGCTGCATCTCTTGAACTTGATTAACTTTATTTTAATTTTCTTGCCGAATGTTTTTGAGCGGAACTGCCAGAATGGAGTTTGTCATGTATATTTTATTTTTTATGTCTTTATAATAAAGGAACATTGCATCTGGCAATGCTGAATGACAATGAAAAAACAGCAAACTTGCAGAATGTTTTACATCATGGTATAATAATACAAGGTAGCATTGACAACTGCTTATTTTCCCTTCTACAAGAAAACATCTCCTGTCAAAAACAGCTTTTTGTGGAAATACATCAGCAGCTGCTGTGGTTGTTGTTTTTTTTTCACTTCAACGTTTTCAACATTGCTTGTGTTTTCAATGGCGGATTGTGAGCGCTCTCTTTTTGAGTATATTTTTTGACAGAAGATGTTTTCCCAAGCAACTGTCAATGCTACCTTGTATTATTATACCATGGTTTTACATGGCAGTGAATCAAATTGCCACATTCTCTTGTTGAGAAAAGCTTTCTCTCAACAAGGCTTTTGACTTTTATTCTGCTTTGCTTTGCTTTTGCTTTTGGTTTTGATTTTGATTTTGATTTTGATTTTGATTTTGATTTTTATTTTGATTTTGATTTTGATTTTTATTTTGATTTTGATTTTTATTTTGATTTTGATTTTGATTTTGATTTTGATTTTGATTTTGATTTTGATTTTGATTTTGATTTTGATTTTGATTTTGATTTTGATTTTGATTTTGATTTTGATTTTGATTTTGATTTTGATTTTGATTTTGATTGTGATTTTGATATTGATATTGATATTGATATTGATATTGATTTTGATTTTTATTTTGATTTTTATTTTTATTTTTATTTTGATTTTGATTTTGATTTGGATTTTGTTTTTGATTTTGCTTTTACTTTTGCTTTCGCTATTGCTCTTGATTTTTGATTTATGCCACGTAAAGTTTCTTAAGAACATGCACATTAGCCGTTCGGAGAACTAGACCTACAGTAGACAAGTAGGTCTAGTTCTCGATCATTTGTGTTCAAAACTGTGAATAAGACGCACAGCTCAATTTTATCATATTTTATGAGGCCAAAGAACTCAGAAGATGAAAATATTTTTGGAGAGACAATATTTTCAATACAGGAACTTTCATTCATTTAAATACAATTATTTGATACAAAAAATTTTGCTTAACCCTTTCGGTACATGTTTTTAGATTCTGACTCTAAAAATCTAATTTTTTCGTTATTATGCCTTAAATATATTTAATAAGATTAATATTATACTTTTTTTCCAGAAAGTTGACTCTAAACTGGTTTTTAGAAATGATGCCATATGGAATCATTTGTACTAGTAGGTGTAAAAAAAGGTGTTTTTTATGTAATGTTAAAAATATTTTAATATATTTAATTCATTTTAAACAAAATATGAATACAAAAGTTAAAAAAAAACATAAATTTACATATAACAATTCATTTTGAGAACAAACTAAAAAATATAGAGTAAGAATTATAAAAATTTTAAATCCTGCAAAAGAAAATTAAAATTCAAAATACATACATATGTTTAAAAGTAAAAACGATATTTATATCTGGCTAGTATGGTAAAGCTTATAACAATTTTGGGAGGCATTTGGAATACACAAATGAACATTGCACTTGGCGCATTTGTATCTCGAGTACGCTGAGCAATTTGTTGTCTTGCATCTAACTTTTTCTGCTGTATACTCCGGCCAGTGATTCAGACCATCATTCCTTACAGAAACCGGTTGAGCTGCCTCGCTCTTTCTTTTTTTGGATGTAGTGGGACTGTTAATTTCTGAAGTTATGAGGCTGTTTTCATTTGCTGACGTTTTTGGTCGCCCACGTTTGCGAACGCCAATTTTTTGGGTTGACAATGTCAATAATGCATCTGATGTATCATTTCGAAATGCCAAAAGGTCCATACAATCATTCTTTTTTACTTTGTTTGTTTCGCAATCGGTTTTGTACTCTAGCCAGCCGTTACATACGGCGAGATCAATAAAGTGGTCAAAAATGTTCAAGGTCCATTTTTTTGATCTGATTGAAATACGGTAAAGAGATAGAAGAAAATCCATTTTATCAACACCACCCATGTTTTGATTGTATTTGGAAATAATGTGTGGTTGCTGAATATCAATCTTCTTTTTTTCCATACCACAAAAACGTGACACAACATTAACGCTTTCTGCACCAAAAATGGTCGATACAAGCTGCACAACGCCCCCGTCAAGCCACCTTACAATAATAATATTTTCATTTCTTTCAATACAAAAGTCAAAGCTTCCTCGCCCAACTTTTTTAAGTTCTTTTTCGGATTGAAGCGGCACTTTTCCTAATCTGTTAGATCTTACTGTTCCAGTAGCCCATATTCCACGGTGCTTTAAATATCGTGCTAGAGCAAGTGTTGTAAAATAATTATCAAAATATATTTTAAAATTCTTGTTTTCGGGTATGGTTTTTGTCAAATGAATGACAATATCGGAGCAGAATCCAAACTTTTTTTCTCCAATTATTGTGTTTTTGCCTTGATATATTTCAAGATCGTAGAGAATACCTTTTGAACTGCAAAGACAAAATATTTTCATACCCCATTTTATAGGTTTTTTTGGCATATATTGCCGTTCTTCCTTTAAAGGGTACCATCATTTCATCAACGCAAAGGTTTTCGTCTTTTGGTAATGTATATAACTTTCTGCAGAATGCATCCAAAAGGGGTCTAACCTTGAATAATTTATCATTTTCATTTGAACTTGAATAGAATTTCAAACTATTGCGTATAGAATGAAAACGAGCTCTTGTCATGCATTGACTAATAGAAGGGATCTCAGTTGCTTTAGCCCAATACATTGTAACACGAGGATAAGCAATCGTACCCATCATTATTTCAAGTGCAATAAATTGTAATAACTCGTCATTGGTTAGTTTTATTGACGTCCCAGTGTTTATGAGCGTTGTCTGATTTGTTGCTGTTACGATCTCAGTAAGTAGCTCGTCTGTAAAATACTCCAAAAAGTATTGTAAAGGAGTCTTGAGGTTCCTTTTTGGCATCATATTCTCAAAGTCTGCTTCTGGGGTGGTCCATCCGTCCTTTTTCCAGCGATACTCGTTTAGCTTCTTAAATGGTTCCAATACTTCTGCCCCGTCTTCCATATCTACAGATTCTTCTTGCATTTCATTTTCTTCAGTAATCTCAATATTATGTATATCGAATTCAGGTGGATTTAGTCGAGATATCTTTTCTATAACAAAAGAATTATTTGTCTCCAAGGATCCCATTAAGTCATCTAAAATGTCGGAATTATCAGATTCTCCTGAGTCAGAAATATCCGATTCCTCAAAATCATTCAAAACTTTTTCGATTTCATAATCTTTAAACTTGTTGGGTATTTTGTACGTCTTTACTCTCTGAGTAGCAGCTTTCAAATGAATTGTATTTACTTTGCAAATGCAAAAAAGCGTTACATTTTTTTACCTTCTTTAGCACCTTTAAATAAAATTGATTCCATATGGCATCATATAATTTAAAAAAAATACCAGCAACATATAAGACTTTTTTTCGATTCAAAACTTAATACAGTTAATAGATTGCACTTTTCTGGGAACCTTTGCTTGTTCAAATTTATAAAATTATTATGTAAACTATTAAAATATAACGTTTTAGAATGTACCTTTTTTCCACCTGAAAAGTTAAAATTTTAGTAGTGTTTTCAAAATGCAGGAAATCAGATCAGGGTGAAGATATTATATAAATGTTTTTTAAATTGTGCTTTTAAAACTTCGAACTGGAATACTGCATCGAAAAAAAACATTTCAGGCGAGTCTAGTTTAAATTGGAAGTCTTCCAAAACCCATGACGCCATATGGCATCAAAATACCGAAAGGGTTAAAAACAAATCTGTAATACTACCTTATAGAATATAATTTTTTTTTAAGTCACAGCTATTTTTTAAGCTGTTGCTTTATATACTACGCTGCAGAGAAGCCAGTTGATTGTAGTCTTTGCGTTAGTGCGGTTCTAGTGTGGTTCGTTTATTTTGTCGATAAGTTTTGTTTATTAAATTACATAATTATTTTAATGTATAATTGAATAACAAACACATTATTTGTGAAAATTTAAATCATTGTCAATTTTATGCTTTAGCATAGTTTTTATCTTACACCAAAAAAGATTAGTTGAACTTTATAAAACATTTTGTTTGCATAGCAACTTGTTGATACGTCAGCAGAACTCGTGCCGCATGCTTGACAGTAAACAAATAATGAAATTGTTTTTGTTTTTGTTTTTATATAAATATCAGCTATTTGTGCTATTTGTATTTCTTTATCTGAAGTAAATAAATAAGCATGCTGTCAAAGGGAACTAAAAAGTTTATTTTTTTTTTGTGCTCTTGGGGTAAATAGCCGATGACTTTTATTTTTAATGATTAATGCTGATGTTTGCAATTTTGTTTTGTTTTTTTTTTTGTTTTGTTTTTGCTGCATTTTAAGAAGCTCAATATAACCACAAAAGAAAGAAAAAAAATTAAAGTCAGCAATAAAATTCTTGATTCCAAAACAACTCAAATGGACATGGAGAGTTTGACAAATAAATTAAGGATAAAATTTTCCACAAAGTTCTAAGGAAATATTTAAATATCTTGGGCTACATAACAAATATCTTGAAATCTTATCATTCAATATCTAAAAGGGCTAAAGTATCACATTACTTAATAGTTTTCAGCAATCATTGGTTTATAACACATACCCACTAGGGATTGTTGGGTAGGTACAAATAAGTGATTTTTAAAGGGTCTCAGTCTATGATAAACTCCTCAGCTAAACGAAATTTCATCTCAGCAATATCCTATGGGTTGAATTATCCCCTCAAAAACTAAAAAAACTCAAGAATACTAGTTCAACGTTTCAGTTCCACGATTTCAACAAACCTATCAATTTGTTTATTGGTATCTTTCGATTAAGGTTTGTTGTATATACAGCCAATATCATACAAATATCACATTTTTAAATAATCTTATCGCACCCAGTTAAGTTTACATTTTGCTTTAAAATGAGTTTGTTTTTTTTTTTTTTTTTTTTTTTTTTTTTTTTGTAAAAATTTTTGCTTACGTACCTACGCTGGTACGTTTTTGGGTGGTCACAGAAATAGCACACTTTTAAAGATCCATTATAACTGAAATATATATTAAAAAAGTATGCACTGTTATGACTATAAAAGTTAATTCGTAGTTAAGTTCTTCCGGATCGGATATTAGAACCGGATATATGTCCCGTTATCTTAGATCCGGATATATGTCCCTTTAAAAAAAATGCATTGCTCGGGTAATGAATTCGAATTCTGCTCAATCCTCAATTTATCGTTTACCAATTCAATTTTACTATACTTAAAATACCAACTCATTAACTTGAAAATATATCTTTTATATATATACCGCAAGCTATTTCGGTAATTATTATATACATATTTCGGTCATTAATTATATTTCGCCCTATGTTCGTCGGTCTTCTTATGGATTGCACTCATCGTACTACTGTTGCTATCTCCGTCCGCGTATTAAACAAATTACAAATTCACTTATATAGTAACCATTTGTCCAAAAAGTAACTGTGAACTATAAACGTTGTGTTTCTACAACAACGGGAAAACAAACAAAGTATTCAGTTGGGAAAAACAAAATTTTCAATTGCTGCAATTTAAAAATCACTCGCATTTATAACAAACGAAATTAATATCCTGCAACTAAATGACGCGTTTCTCGCAACAGACTATTATTATGACAGCTGTTAAAACGTTTGCAAATAACGATTGCAAGCACGACAAACGAAGTTCTTTTGCGGCAAACTGGCGATAAACGTTTTTTTATTCTTTACCTACGCTTGAGATATTGTCAAAACATTTTTATTTTTTTCTGGGTTGGAATATTTGTCATCAGGTGCTCAAATGTCTATTTGAGCGCCATTTGTCGGCAGTTTGTGCACGATAGATTCGTAAACAAGTCGGTGTTCGTTGTGTTGTGCGAATTGCGCAGTGTCGAATTTAGTTTAGCAAAGAGTTTGTCTGAAATTTACAGCCCTATTCTGCATTTTCTTGATAAGTAATTTATCAATAAAATTTGTAAAGAATTTTATCAAGTGTAAGCTTAATTAGTATTCTGCAGCAATCTTGATAAATAAAAAGCTTTCCAAATTCACCAGAGGAGGTGAGTTCCTTTTAACAGCTAAATGTTCTCACAATAGCATTAAACAGAGAAAAGAGCGTGAGAAGCAGCTTGTTGTGCATGAAAAGCAAAGAGAGGAGTGTGAAAAGTAGCAACACTCGATATGCGTACAACAACAGCCGCAATAATTACACGATTTCTTCTTCTATTTTCCTAATTTGCCACAAAAATTTATAAATTTGTAAAAATAATAATTATTATTAATATTATTACGTTAATATTAACCTTAATATTGCCTGCTATGAGCGACCACAACTGTATTGATCGCAATTAAAAAGCTTTTTTTCTGTGACAGAATATCAAATCTTGATAAATAGTCAATACTTGATAAATATTCAATTTGGTGAATTTGTCAAGTACACAGAATCGGACTGTTAGTGTTTCTAATAAAATATCATGCGGAGAATTGTGGAGAAACATCAGAATTGTCGAGAAACAACTCGTGTTTTCTTTACCACGACATCGCTTTGGCTCATACATCTCATCTTGATCGCGACTACTTGACCAAAAAAAACGTTCATACCATTTCAAAAGCTCCATATTCAACCGATATGGCTCCTTGTGGCTTTTTCCTATTCCCACGACTAAATAATCACTTTGCGGAAAGCGTGTTGAAACGATTGAGGCGATAAAGGAGGATTCGCACAAGAATTCGAAAGCGAAAATGCTTTCAAAAAGCCTTTGAAAGGTGTTTTTAAGATTGGAAGATTCGTTGATATGTGTGTATTTGCTTGCAAAGGAGATTAGTTTAAGGCAGTGATCATCAAAGCCTATGCCCGCGGGCATTTGAGCTTTTGTGCTTAAAAGCTTTCTGTATACATATTAACTCACGGACGAGCACTGAACTCGTCAGTATCTATTGAAATTTCATGCAGAACAGACCTGTGGCACATGCAAGCTTGTTAGATTGTTTTTTTTGCTGCGCATACGCAACTTATGCTACACTCATAAAAATATCAGTTTTTGGTATTTCTATGCAAAATGACTCTACTTGAATGGGAGTTGCAATTCTTTTTTGCAGAAAATATTTTTTCTGAAAATCAATGTATGATTAAATTAAATCGAAAACGAAAAAAAACCTAAAGAATTAAAAAAAAAACAAAAAAGCAAAAAGAAAAAAAAAACAGTTTCGTATAGTAAGTAATGGCACTTCTAAATAAAAATTTAATTTCAAAAATTGAAATTAAATTATAAAATTAACCTTTATTTAACCTTTATTTAACCTTTATTAAATTATAAAATTAACCTTTTGTAACATTGCATAAAAAAGTGAATGTTAATATGTTTCTTCGATATGAATTATGTTATTATGAACAGTAGTAAGCATACGTACATCGCAAAATCATTTCCCCCTTATGCCTCTCCCATAGATTTGAAATACACCAGATGAAAATTTTTTCCGGCGCCACTGAATAATCAAACAAGCGAACCATCGTCTTGCATGAAAGCTGGACTGAGACTCAAGTAGTATTTTTTTCAGTGCAAAGCTTTCAATGAGCTTTTATACATAAACAAAGTATGCTTGTATAGAGTTTGATGACCACTGCTTTAAGGTATAATATACGTGTAAATTTTTTTAAAAAAAAATTTTTTTTTTGTTTAATGTGTTCTTTATAGTTTTAAGATATAGTTTATACATACACATTTTTAAATCAATATTTAAAAAAAAAAAAATAGAAGTTATAACGGTTTTCGTTAACCTATGTCTAAGCTCCATACAACAAATAAAAAACTTTAAACGCGATTTCCTCGAAACTAGTTTTTTTAAAACGGTTCGATAAATAACGAAAGATAAAAGATTTTTTTTGCATTTTGTTTTTCATTTTGTCTCTTAAGCATCCCCCCTAAATTCAAGTATCTATTTTTTTTTGTGTTTTTTTTTTTAATAAACAAAAAAGCGCGCGAAAATGTATCTATTTTTCGAACTTTTTACTTTGACTTTCGCCATAATTAATAAAAACACCCCGAGGGTCTTACGTAGGGGGGATGCTTAATATAGGATATATGCTTTAAAATGTCATTTGAATTTTTATTTCCGAAACATGTGAAAGGCCATATCCATCGAACCGTTTTGGATGTTTTTTTTTCAATGCCATTTTCAGCGTCCTCTATATAAAAGCCAGAACTGTATTTAAAAAAAAAATTTTTTTTTATGAAGTATTTTTTATGCACAATTACCTGTATAAATTTAAAAAAAATAATAACTCCTTATATCTTAAAAAAAATTTTTTGAAAACAGCCCCTGTTTTTGGTTGTTACACGTATATTATACCTTAAGGGAAATTACACGAATAAAGATGATTTATTGAACCGGTTTTATATTATGGAAGAACTGCGGGTATTTTTTGATCAAAAGGTATATGTATATATTCACATTCCATTCTTTGAACTCATTCTTCGGAGTGAAAATTTGTATTGTTACTCTGAAAAGAATAAAAGTGAAACATTTATTTTCAAGATAATCTAGTAAGGCATGTATTATCCTTGGCTTGGACAAAGTTAAACTAGCCCATGCTTTTATTATTGTTATAATATTCGAAGTTATAAAGGTTTCATTATTTTGATGACGTCAGATTGTATGGGAAACGGGTGTGGATTTATTCAATTTATTCAAATTTCAGCCTCATTTTGAGTGGTATATTTTAGAACTTGTGTGCACAGTATTAAGCGAATACATGCTCTTTTGATGACGTCACTTTTCATGGGAGACAGGTTTGATTTTTATCCGATTTTGCCAAATTTCAAACTTAGTTTTTGTGCTAGGCATCAATGCTTATGTGCAAAACTTCAAATTTTTAAGTGATTAATAACTTGTCATAGGAGATAAGAGTGTTTTCCCCAACCGATTTGGCTTATTTTCAAACTTGAAATCGAAATTTCTTTCAATAGCATATATATTATAGCTGTTATCGTAACGACGCACAGACGGACATCGCTAAATCGACTCAGGTGGTGGTGCTGACCAAGATAGCGCCATATCATCATCATACCATATCTCAACTTATATCTTATCAAAATTCAACAAGTTATCATTAAATGCACCGTCTGTTGTATAGGGGTGTTCCACAGGGGCTTAGCATTCCACACAATTTCTTCTAACTTTATAATACAAGTAGGCGTGACACGCTAATTTCATAAAAATTCTTTATCTGAAGCCTATAAGCTCTCATTTCAATTTGCATCTAGTTACTTTATGTTGATATTAACATTGTTAAAGCGTTGTAAGTTGTTGTTTTTGGCAAATTTTCGAGTATAATATTTCAATTTTTCATCAATTTAAATTAATCACATTCATTTCGCCATTAATGGATGTATTACGCTGATTTCTGCAAACAACCTCCTCATAAGATTCCTTACATAAATCGTAAAGTGATTGCTATTCGAGTGTACAGAACCAAAATAATACCATTTGAAGTATCTAGCGCCTACTTCTTTTTGTGTGGGCGTGTTACTTCTGTTTTTGGAAACAATTTTGACAGGTCTACAATTTCTATTACATTTCATGAAAAATTTTCCAACGTTGTATATTTTAAATTCTACGTTACACAAAATCAGAAAATATCGCTTTAAAAAACGGTTCCAAGTAATTTTGTTTTTTTTTTTTGTCGCTTGAAAAGTTTGTTCACGTTTGATGTGAGCATTTTACTTCATATTCCATTATTATATTCCTCGAACTCATTCTTTTGTAAAGAAATTTGTTTTTTCTTTTTAATATATACATAGATAAAATTTAGAAAGATGGACAAAAAATAAAAAGAAAAATTAAAAATAGAACGCCTACACCTTTTAATTTCTTTTCTTTTTTTTTTTTTTGTTTGTTAAAACTTTCTTATGTTTAAGTTCCCATAGACCACTTCAGCTCGTCTGAATTGTTAAATCAATAAAAAATACTCAATCAACAACATATTCATTCATTCATTCATTCTCTTGATAGCGGCTCTCAGCGTCCGCTGAGTGTTACTCGTTGTTTTGTTGTTTGCACAAGTGTTTCTATGTTGTATTCGCGGAGAGAAATGGGTTATTTTTAAAAAACCCATTGTTTGTGATGACTTCTTTACCATTAAACTTACAATTATTTTATAAGCAATCCTTAGAATTTTCAATGGAAAAATTAATAATTAAACAAAAATTCGTGAATGAGATTTTTAAGCTTATTTAGTGGCATTTAAAGCGTGACAACAAAGATTCATTCACTTCTATGGGTTTAGGCTTTAAAAATTAAATAAACTGAATAAAAAAAAAAAAAAAATCGCAAAGCTTTTCATAATAATTTTATTAAGCTAGCCAATCAGAATTTCATTTAAAAAAAATATTCACAGAAACAACAACTTCAAAACAATCAAACAAAAAACTTATACAAAAAAATATATATGTTTGTGGTCTAACAAATGAAATTATGGTCTAACGAACCAACTCGTTTAATTAATTTTTCAATGGCTAAATTATAAAAAAATTATATGCTGACGCGTAAAGCTTCCTAATATAGTTATCCCAGTGAACAGTGTATTGAAATAACTTTATCGTATGCTTACAATGACATCTTAAGCCTAACTTCTAAAAAAAAAATTCTTTAATGAAATGAAATCGGTTAAATATTTTCATTTGCCTTGCGATATTCATTTTATTTCCTTCATAGTTATCTCCATTGCAAGCAATACACATATTACAAGGCGTCCTTCAATCTCAAGAATGATAGAAACAAGATTACGCGTTCCGCAGTCCCGTTATCTAATGCTCTCTTTCTCAACTGAGTGCATGACGTCACACAGTACTTTTGCTTGACAAAAACGTATGCAAATGTGCGATCTCTTGGGCAAATTGACGAAATAGAAAAAAAATTCTTTCGAAAAAGTAAACTAAAAATATCTACTCTTCTGTATAAAAATATGAATATTTTCGTATATGAAAAACATGAATTTTTTAAACTTTCAAGATTTTTATCTCCTACACTATTTGAGACTGACAAAATTTTATTATACCAATGGGTTAAGGAAGTTCATATACATATTATAAAAATAAGAAAAAAAAATATTTAGGCGTGGGTGTGGGAGTAAAATAATTCCAAAGTCTGACAATATCGCTTGTGACGTCATGCTCTCTCTCTGGTTTATATCAATCTTGCTTCAATCTGGGAAAACACCTTCACAGGCTGATTTTGGAATCGCCTTTTTCTGCGAATTCTCCTTTATCGCCTCAATCGTCTCAGAACGATTTCCACGAAGTGGTAACTTAAATCGTAAAAAATCACAAAGATCGGCTGAATACGGAGCTCGTGAAAAAGTATGAACGTTATTTTTGATCAAATAGTTGCGTACAAAATGAAATGTGTGAGCCGGTGCGTTGCACAGTGTAAGATTTTGCATTGCTAGGGTCACTTAATTCTATCTTCGGTAGAAATAAAGTTAGAGCAACGAAATTCCACAGAGGTAATTGGCTATATGGATGTAAAAAATGGTTGCAATCGCTTACATACTGGGTGTGCTACATGGTGCCAAATTTTTGTTTATTGCTCAAGTGAAGACATTTTATGGATATATCATTAATAAAAATGTATATAAAGTAATGGCATTTTGCACATATATTACTTATACAGTAGTCTATATGTATGTTAAAAAAATGACTGAAAATGATAAAACGCAGAGTGTGCTACAGGGTTAATAAAGTTATATTTTTCTGAATAAAGTGTGTTTTAAATCTACCTTCAGTAAAATTTTATAAAGAACAACGAAATTTTATTTGTCGGTATTATTATTATATTAGTATTTTGTTGAATACGTTACAGGATTTTGCCATAAAATTTTTTTTTCGTTAGTACTACTGAGGTTATTTATTTGGATTGGGACCTTTGCAAAAGCAAGCAAATTTTCGTTCGTGCAATTTTCGGATGAAAAAAATTGTTTATAATGATTTTTCTGCGAACCATCACAGCCCCATTTTATAATTATACTCACATCATAGATGGTATCCTCCTCTGCTGCACATAATATTGATCATATTGTATGATCAGTCAAAGATTGCAACTGGATTTCAGCAATAAATTCAGTTACGGATATATCTTTTGGGTAACAATTAAGCTTTGCTAAATAAACTTTATTATGGCTTGGATACATCTTATATTTTGTATCATGACAATATTCTCTGATCTTGCAGTATTGACGAGTTGACAAATTGGTATCGATCATTAAAGCTATACCAATGACCAATCGATCATTAAAGCGAATAGGTGACTTTCCTATTTTTAACTCTTTTCCTGCAGTCCCAAAAATTTTTTGTTGATCTACCAACACTAATCTGTTGTTTTTCATCACAAACAAATTCTGATAAATTTATTTGCCCTTCATGCCAATCAATTAGCTATGATAAAGCGACTTTTAGTTTATCTTTATCAAAAGATGACCACAAATCGAAAATTTGTTGTCTCGAAATTTTTGAGGTCATTGTTTATTTTTAAAATTTCGTATATGGGTGAGGTACCAAGGGGCAAAAAAATTTTTGCAAATTTGTTAGAAGATAAATCACATAAGACCACATTTATAGTGGTTCAGTTATATTTTGTGATATAAGAAAGATTTTGCTTTCCAAAAATTGCTAACTGTTTTTAATACTTACAAAATAGATCAATGTTGTAAAAGCCAGAAAAAAAATCAATTGTTGAGTTTTTTTTTTTAATGGGTTATAATTTTTTAATTAATTTATTTTGATATTATTTTAGAAAAAACTAGTAAGAAATGATCTTCGACTGGGCCGAAGTTAAAATACCCCCACGGCCGAACCAAAGTTTTTTTTTTTAAAGTCTTAAGCAATCAAGAAAATGCTTATCTGTAAAAACGTTTTCGTTATATTTTTAACAGAAAATATTCGCTTTTGTTTTTTGATAAAGTCGCTTTGTATGGGAGGTGGGCGTGGTTTTTACTCAATTTGTTTGAATTCCATACACATAGTACACGTTATATATTAAAGTGTATATGCAAAATTTCAAGTCCATACATTAATTTTTGTGGATTTTAGAGAAATTTTACCTTTTTGATAAAGTCACTTTGTATGGGAGGTAGGCGTGGTTTTCATCCGATTTGGTTGAATTTCATACTTAGAGTGTATTTTGAACATCAAAACTCATATGCAAAATTGCAAGTTCATATATTCATTTTTGTGGAATTCTAAGAGATTTTACCGTTTTGATAAAGTCACTTTGTATGGGAGGTAGGCGTGGTTTTCATCCGATTTGGCTCATTTACGAACTTGACCTTCATTTTTTAGATAAAAGCTTAAATATTGAATTTCGTTATGATAGCTTTAAAATTACGGCTGTAATCGTGATCACAGACAGACGGACAGACGGACAGACAGACGGACATGGCTAAATGAACTCGGGTGGTGATGCTGATCAAAAATATATATACTTTTCTATACCTACCACGCCTCTTTATGGGCGTTACAAACGGAGTGACAATATTAATATACCCCCATTTACGTTTTTTAAACGTGGGGGTATAAAAATAATATAAATGACTTCACTCTAAAGCGCACAAATTTCGTTGCAAGATAGTCAACATTTTCATTGTTTTGATCACTTTTGTCGTCATTATTTTATGTTGACATTCGCAGTACCATTGTTCCGAAGTGGTGCCAGCTATTCAAAAAGTATTTTTATTTATATCATAAAAAATATATGCACTTTTGTGTTTAATTCTAATTTTGTCGAAAATTAGCATAAAAAAAAAAATTAATTAAGTGCTCCTACTTTGGCAAAATCTTACACTGTGCGTTGTCGTGGTAAACATCAATGCTGATATTTCTCCACAATTCTCCGCATGATATTTTTTTAATAATTCGACATTGCAAAATTCGTAGAACACAATAAACACCGACTCGTTTGCAAAGCTATCACCCACAAACTACCGACAAATGGCTCTCAAACAGATATTTGACAGATATACCAGATGACAGATATACCAACCCAGAAGACAAAAATACTTTTTGATATTAATTCAAGTGGGCTTTGTTTGAATGGGAAAATAAGCAACATTTTGAGCAAAGGTCATAACTTAGCCCTCTTGCACAAGATAATCTTATCGCTATTCAGCGTATTCACTATCATCACAAAGGTTTCATTGTGGCTGTACCAATCAGAGATCTGCAATGAGTACTAATGAAATTATTTTACTTAAGTCATGAACCATGACTATTGGTGCAAGTGTGTACTTATACCATCTCAACAAAATACTTTGACTCATTCCCACCAAAACCCAAAAATACTCATAGTACTTCTACACACAATTGTGTCGACAAATTATTACTCTATTGGTTCTGGGTTAATCATCTTATGTGACTCACTTGTTCATGTGAGAGGAAAATAAGTATGAGTGAGTTGAGTATTTTCTTGTGTTTTGCCTTTGCTTATTCTTTTTGCTGATTTATTAGCTTTTTCGTGTGAGAAAATGAATGAGTTGAGTTTTATTTTGTATTGTGCCTTATGCTTTTTGCAAAAAAATTATAGTTTGTTTCAAAAACATTCAAATAACAAGAAAGCTGAACTAAAAATGATTCTAAGTACTTAGTCAATGCATTGAACTCATGGTGTTTATTGCTATTGTGAGTCATTACGGTATGCAAAATAAATACATTGAGTCAATGAGAGAGTTGAGCACTGCACCGGTTCATATCAGCAGATAACTTATTCTTTTTTGCTTTGTGTGAAGTGAGCAAACGAGTATGAGTGGATATGAGTGCAAATTCTTCTTTGACTTAAATCCACTAACACTCTTTCTTGTGTTAGTCAACCAATGACTCAAAAACAAGAATAATTGCAGGTCTCTGGTACCAATCATCAATCATCTCCAATTTAATGACTATGCAAAACAAAAAAGGCGTATGTACACCCCCAATAATTGATGCAAAAGTTGCTCTTCCATTAATGGAGGTGCAAAAACTGCACCTGTTGCCGGTCATATGAACGCGACACTAATTAGTACGCAGAGCTGCCTTATTAAATTAATCTCGTAACATTATTATTCAGCACGTGTGTCAAATAATTAGGCTTTAATGTTGTTGTCTGCTCTGACAGCATTTATACTAGACACCATAATAAGTTGAGATAATTAACATAAATGTTCTTTCTCTCTTTGCTTTTATTTTTGTGTACCCAGCTTATTCGGCAACTCGACGGACGCACTATTTTGTGTTTTTGTAATTGAAAACCTAGAGAGTAAAGCTCAATTAAAATGACACACTACGTTATTGACCTACGTTCGGATACGGTAAGCATGCCTACGCCAGCTATGCGGCAGGCCATGTTCGATGCAGTGGTCGGCGATGATGTCTATGGTGAGGATCCTACGGTCAATGCTTTGGAGATGAAATCCGCTGAACTGTTTGGAAAGGATGCCGCTTTATTTGTGCCAAGTGGTACAATGGGAAATCTGCTGGCTAGTAAGTATAAATTTTGTTGTATTTTTTATTGGTCGCTTTAAGTGTTTGAATTTTAAGCGTGTTTTTACGATGTGTATTGTTAAAAAAAAAAAATAAACGGCGATTTTGTACTTATTCATCCTGCCCTACATAACATCAAGTTATAAAATCCTACGTGTTACTTTTCACTGCTTGACTTTAGCTTGATGCAACTTTGCACAGTGAACCAATTCAGATTTTGAGAGCAAAGAAACATGAAAATTACGTTTTAGAATTCACACTTATGTTAAATGTAATTTTGTGGCTGTCGTCGTTGAACACGTTAGAGTGCGTAGACCAGGGGGAGTTTCATGGTTCAAATTCCATCACAGTTAATTGAGTTAATAACAGTGGATGAAAATTACCGTGCTAACAAATATATCTGGCATAATTGCTACTGCTTCGAAGGCATAAGTAGCATTATTGTATGTCTCCCAAGATTTAGCGACAAACTCAGGGCTCAAGGTCGGCTTTTTTCTTTTTATACAGGTATAGGGGAGCAACCCACCCTATAAGATTGCAAAGCTTTTTTTTTATTGATATGAAATCGGAAGCCTAAAACATAGGAGCTAAAAAGGGCAGCTAAGAAATAGGAAATTATAATTATTGCATATATTTGATTTGATCTGCATATTTATTTTTCAATTTCTGAGTCCTAACCTAGACCCGAGGAATAGAATTTTATTATAATAATTCTTTATTATAAAATTTTTATCGAGAATATGCAAGCCCTGAACATCTTCCTCAGTACATTAAGGGAAAAAGTCATGTAATCAGAACAGAGACATATCGTCGTCCGGGGATTTATGTGCTCTATGTGCAAAAAACACATTTTGAGTAAATCGAAGTTAAAGTTTGAAGCTATTTTTTTTAAAGACTGTACGATAGAATTTCCTGAATGTCTCACCATAAGTTTGTGTAAAAATGGTAAACCACAAAACATATTTCCTAATTCTTGATCTCACTTACAAAAGGACATTTTCTAACGGTAAAAACTCCACTTTGCTCTATACGTCATTTCAAACTTATTTTTATGTGAATTCATACACAGAGCAAAGTAACATTAAGGGGATATATAGGTTACAAATTTAAAAAAAAAATGTTTTTTCGGGAATTTTTTTTCATAGAAGGAAAAAAGACATCGTTTTCAAATTTTGCACATATATTAACTTACCTTTAAAGAATACAAAAAAATTTTTTTCAGAATTTTTGAAGCGGTTTTTGACGTTATTTGATGTTTTTTAAAAAAATGTCAAAAAATTGATGGTGTGCAGGATATCACCAGTCTGGAACATCTGAGAAAAAAATAAAAAAAAACAATTAATCCTTGTTTAAGTGACCACCGCCTGAACCTCGAAAATCGATTTTTTTTCAAATGGCCACCATTTTGTGTTTTTTTCGGCGGATTAAAATTATCCTAGTTCAGACGGTGGCCACTTAAACAAGGATTAAATTTTTTTTCCTTATTTTAAAAAAAAATTTAAAAAAAAATTCCTGAAAAAAACAATTTTTTTTTTAAGTTTGTAACCTATATGTCCCCTTAAGAAGCAATGAAACAGATTTCAAGTTCTTCTTCAAAAGCAGTTTATTCATTTACAAATTCAAATGAATAGTAATTGAAAAAGAAAAGTATATTCTTAAAGATATTGAACAGAAATCATAAAAAAATTAATTAATTTACAAAAAAAACAAAAATAAAAAGCTGTTGGTATAACTGGTATTAAACAAATTATCAAAAAAAAGTATGATTAAAAAAAAACAAACGAAAACAATTCTATACAAGATAATAATAATAATAATAATAATAAAAAAACGGCGTGTTCCATTTGTTGCCCGAAAAAAAATTAATTAGAAATAAGTCCATTCATTAATTTTAGTTCCGTACAAATTTTTGTCAAAAATTTTATCATTTGTATTTTTGATTTTTTTTTATTTATACTCAATTCAAAAATGGTCTTTGCTGTAGGAAATACCCAGGCCCGAGCGCAGGATTTACCCCGGGGGGGGGATTTTGACTAAAATATAAGGAATTCTAAGTACAAAGAAAACTATCAAAAAATGGATGTACAGAAAATATTATATATTGGATATATAACTTTAAGATTTCATTTATACATTTTCAGATTATTTTTAGTATTCCGAGTAAATTCGAATACTCTTTACAAATCTATTCCCCCAACAAATTAATACGTTGGGGTACAGAAAAAACTCGTCCAATACTGTATCTACACAAACTTCAACGTCCCGATAAATATTAAGTTCAGCCAATCCGTTCAGCTGATTTTCGCTCATAGTAGAACGCAAGTCATTTTTTAACAGGCGTAATGTTGAAAAAGAGCGTTTGTTCGATGATGTCGTTACTGGTAACGCAGCCATTACCAGCAAGATTTGGTGAACATTTGGAAAACCAGTTGTATTGCAGATGTCAAGAGCTTCGATAGGGCTGTTGATATTTTTATCAAAAATCCGTTTTCGCAAAAGTTTCACTTCATTGGTCCATACTACGAAAGAATCGTCATGCAAAATTGTGGAGTATTTTATGAAATTTTTTATGGAAAAAGACATCTAAAATTCGATAATATTCCCGGTGCTTAAGAAAACGATCTTCAAGGTGAGTGACGAATAAGTCTAGGTATGGTAGGTAGGTTGAAATTCGATAAAAATCTTCAATTGAACTAGTCTCGATGTTACAACGATTAGTTTGACGTGAAGCTTGCCTCGGTTTCCTTACTTCAATACCGTGTTCTTCACAGATCTTGCTTACTTTTTGGAAAGTCTTACGAAAGTGTTCCTCCGCTCTTTCTCTCCTTTCCAATAATTCTTTTTTTACGCCATCTGCCAACTGTATGGCTTCATCGAGATATTGGTTTTCAATTTGAAGAGAGCGACTTAACGATAAAGCTACGTACTGAATCGAACCAAGCACATGTAATGGAACCTAAAAATCTAAGGTTCTTATCGCTGTAAGCAACTGAAAAGCAGCAGAGGTTGTTTTTGTGTCTGACCACATATTGGAGATGTATTCTAAGGCGTTCATAACTGCTGGTTGTAAGTGCAGATAAGTTCCTACGGATTCGTGTCGTTCCACCCATCTCGTCGCACAGGATTGATTCAGTTTCGTCTTCTTATCGCCTTGAAGATTTTCGTTCCTAGAAATTGCTTCTTGAAGTACAAGCAGGCGTTGGGGATAGTTGAAAAAATTGTGCACACTCTGAATGATGCCTAGACCATTTCTTAATGGTACAACTTTGCCATTAACAACCAAATTAAAACTGTGAGTTGAGTTACTTTTCTATAGTGTTGCAATGTTTGATTTAAAATTTGATAGGGAAGCCTCAATGATGAAGAATTATAATAAATCATAATATTCATGGAAATTTTTCATAATCAGACAGTTCTTTGGATTTCAAAAGTATAGTTCGAAATCCTCCTGGGGGTTTTGAACCCCCCCGTGCGCACGGGCCAGGAAATACCTGCCGGGAAGCTTTTCTTATAATGTTTGCTGTTTGGAAAGAGAGTTGCAAAATAGAGTTTTTAAATTATTTGAAAGATACTGCAAGACTTTTATTTTTGTATATTGCATAATGGAACAGTTTAGAAGGGAAGTTGTTTTTGTGAAATCTTTGAAATCTGCTGGCTGCATTTCATTAATATTCAATTTTATATCTGTCTCAGGTACTGTGAACACAATTGATTTCCTGTATTTGGGAATGGTCTAGCTCCGAGAATTTTTGGGTGATGTTTTTCACTTCCTGATTATCTGAATAAAATATGAACTTTGTTGTTGATATCATTCGATTTGTGTTTTAAGCCAAGCATGAATCACTCCATATTTTTTGAATACTTGGATATTTTGCTATTGTAAGCTGAAGCTACACAGAAAAAAAAGAGTAGAACTTTTACCTAAAAATGTAGTCAATTCAGCTAAAGTAATCCGGTGATTTTCAGTCAACGAATTTGATTAGGTGCGCTACCAATTTCTAAATGTTAATTATATGCAATTATATTGGGTAGTTTAACTGCGAGAGTAGCTAAAAAAATCTAAATATTTAGGTGTACCTTCAACCATAAAATAGATAAGACACATAATTTATTAGAAGAATAAGCTAATTTTTTTTAAACTATGACCACTTCAGATTAGGCAAGCCACCTACTAAGTGTAGAAAAATCATCTAATTATTTAGATAGCATTCCCACTTAAGAGTGGGAATGCCGTGCAAAAAATATGCAAAAAATTTGTTTTTTGTTTTGCAATTTCTATTTTGAAGTGAAACTTTCCTTAGGTGACTTTACTTCATTTCGTCACATGATAGAGAAGAAAGATTTGTTTTATAGTAGATAGAATGAGAGAGATATATACATTGTATAAATGACTGAAAAAATTTCTTTGCCACCGCTGAGAGTCGAACCTGTGTTCTCAAGATTTCAACAACCAACGCCTTATCTATTGAGCTAAATTTCCAATAAAGGAATTTACTCTACATACCAATTAATCAAATTGCTGTAGATGCCCAGTGGCAAAATAATTTCAGAGTTGTGGACCTCATATTTTTATATACATTTTGTTCACAAGTTATCAAACAGCGTAACAGCACAGCGGTAAAGCGTTTGACTATAACGCCAGCGGTCCGAGTTCAATTCTCGCATGAGACTTTACTTTTTGTAAAATTTTCTCACTTTGTTTTTATTTGTTTTTTATAGGAGAGCGCTGTGCTCCTATAAAATTCAAATAAGGGAAAAAACAAGTTGTAAGGAAAGCATTTGATTTATCCACGAAAATATTTATATAAAATTTATACTGAGGCGTGGATAATGATAATATGCGTTATTTCCCTAGTGTACGAACAAATCGACAACTTGCATTAGGTAAAATAACTAGAAGAATTAGATGATTTAATAAGCAAAATTTTAGTTGAATTAACTAATTTGAATAAGGTGAATTACCTAATGCATGATTGTTAAATTTACTGTGTAAGTAGAAAAGTTGTTGAAAAGATTAGGTGAAATAGAAACTTTCACATTAGCTAAACTATTTAGTTTAGGTAAAAAATCAATTCTTTTATTTTCTGTGTATGTACGCAAATACTTCGCCTCTCTTTCCATACCATTTATTTTCAACACAGTCTACTTTTCCACATTCAAAATATTTAAAAAAAAAACTTTTTAACAAAAAAAAAAAAAAAACAAACCGACTTCAAAATCACCACAAAGTAAAAAATAATTTTAAATAATTTTTCCCATTAATTTCTTGGTCAAATGTTTTTTTATTTTTTTATTTATATGTATTATAATATTGGAAATCTTATCATTTACCATTTTTTCTAATTTGTTTTATTATCATCAATATATTAATTGCTTTATGAACAAAAAGCTTTGAAGTCGGCGCTAATCTTTGACACACAATCATGATCTTTTACCATCCCTGCACTATTTTAAACTTTTTTATTTGATGCTATGCTGCCTTGGTCACACTCATGGTACAATAATACAAGGTAGCATTCATGGTATAATAATACAAGGTAGCATTGACAACTGCTTCTTTTCTCTTCTGCAAGAAAACATCTGCTGTCAAAAACAACTTTTTGGGCAAATACATCAGCAGCTGCTGTGGTTGTTGTTTTTTTCACTTCAACGTTTTCAACATTGCTTGTGTTTTCAATGGCGGATTGTGAGCGCTCTCTATTTGAGTATATTTTTTGACAGGATATGTTTTCCCAAGCAACTGTCAATGCTACCTTGTATTATTATACCATGGTACCATTGACAACTGCTTATTTTCTCTTCTGCAAGAAAACATCTCCTGTCAAAAACAGCTATCTGTGAAAATACATCTGCAGCTGCTGAGGTTGTTGTTTTTTTCACTTCAACGTTTTCAACATTGCTTGTGTTTTCAATGGCGGATTGTGAGCGCTCTCTTTTTGAGTATATTTTTTGACAAGTGATGTTACCTTGTATTATTATACCATGGGTGACATGAACCAACAAGACAAGATCAAGCAATCAGCAATGAGAGAAAAAAGTATTTTTTTCGTGCCACGTCATCGGTCACAAAAAAAAGCTATATTGCATACGTTTTTCATGAAAAACATGTGAAAACTTAAATAAAAGTGGAAAATTTTAAAATGAACAAGTTTAATTCTCGAAAAAAGTGTTTGAATACTTTGTTTGTTTATATATTCATGCAGTAGCGAAATTTAAAGTAATTTTTTTTTGCTGTTGCAATTATTGCACGTCGCCACAGCACATTTCATTTTTATAAAAAACACAAAAAATTACTGCATTATAAACACTAATAATTCTTTAAAACTTAAAGAAATAATTTTTTACGTATAATCGCTACACGTAAACAAAACAATTTGTGACCGATGACGTCAGATCTGCCAGCTTTGTTTTGTTTACAATATGGCGGCTCTTTTCTTTGCATGATCTTTATTTCTTGGTTCATGCATGGGTGACACTGTAGTAATTTCAAAAGCTTTGTACATATAAACATTCTCACTATACTGGATTGGGTGAGCTTTTAAACTTGTAGTTAGTGAGTAGGTGAGCTTGTAAAGCTTATACATATTGTATATGGCATAGTGTGTAACAGCTGCACAAATAATGCAGGGAACACATTGACTACATGCAGCGTACTCAACAATTTCCAATTTTATAATTTAATTGCGCCTTTATTTATTAATGTACAATAAGAACTATGTTCTTTTATAGTACAAAGTTAATATGACATAACAAGTTGATATTTTTATAATTAAAAAAGATTAATTTTAATAAGATTAACAACAGAGATTAACATACAAAAGAGAAAAGAACAAAAAAAGAGAAAAAGAGAAAAAGAGAAAAAGAGAAAAAGAAAGCAAAGGCAGGAGAGAGAAAAAAAAGTAATAGAGAAGAAAGAAAAAAAAGGATGAAAGCTGTTTATTTTTAAATGATACGTGACGAAAAATGCTCCAAGATGGCATGCTTGAATTTTGCCTTCGACTGTACATATAGATTTTAAGTGACTTGGTAATGAGTTCCATAGCCTAATAGCGTTAACAAAGAATAATCTTGTAGAATTTAGAAAATTATAACTTGGTATAGTAAGAATTTGGCTTCTTGACTATTGACCAAACTGTAATTTTTCAAATACAGTGAAAGCTCCCATAAGCGGACATTGATGATCACCTACTTTTTGTCCGCATATGAGAGATGTCCGCTTATGGGAATGTCGTAAAAAATAATATGGACTTTCAAATTAAAAAAAAATGGACATTGGGATATTCTAATTTAAAATAATTTTTATTCTTTAATTAATAGACAAACAACGAAACGAGTAAAAAATTAATTCGTATTAAATATGTATAAAATTTTTGTAATTGTGCAAGAGTCAACGTTAAACTGGATTGTTCTTGCGAAACATTTCAATGATTTACCCCATGATACAACTATCCAAGGTAGGAGTGACAGCTCTTTCGTCTTGCACCAACTGCAAAAAATAGTATAAATATACAGGCAAATGACAGTCGATGCAATACACTCGTGAGAAAAAAGCAAGTTGTCACTCCTGCCTTGTATTTATATTTGTATCATGGATTAACCCATAAACTAGAAGAAACGTTGAAACTAATTGTTTTACTTTACCGTTACAAGTGAGCAGCGCAAAAAATTATGAGTAAATTCGTAAAAAGAGAAGAAAAAAACAACCCGCGAACTGTCAAAAATACCAAAAAAAAAAAACAAATATGTAAAAGCTGTAATGTTTCTGATTAAAAGAAAAAAAAAATTGTCCGCTTATTAGAGCTTCTCGTCCGTTTATGGGAGATTATTTTTTCATGAATATACAGGTTTGTGTGTCAGCGTCCGTTTATCAGAAAGTCCGTGTATGGGAGAGCATTTTATATGGAAAAAAACCAAAAATTGTTCGTTCCCAAGAATGTGTCCGCTTATAGGAGATATCCGCTTATTAGAGCGTCCGTTTATGAGAGCTTTCGCTGTAGATAGTTTGGTGTTCTGGATTGCATGAGTTTGTGCAAAAAAAATACAGTTCCTGGCATTGAGGTAGCTTATAATATTACAACCAAGCATACCATTTCTAAATATGGCTAAGTGGTCATATCTACGAAGCCAGTATACATAGAGTGTAACATGATTGTACGCAACTTGAAATTTATGTTGTGATTGTGAATCTAACTTACTGTAGACAAGTTCAGCATATGTGATTACAGGTATGACCAGTTGTACAACAAGCTTGCGTCTTGTATCAATTGGTGTATACTCTGCTGACAGTCTTAAGTTACGCAGTATAAAATATATTTTACGGACCACATCGTTAATATGATCTGTGCACGTAAGGGAGGAATTAATATTGAACCCAAGACTTCGAATATTACGGACAAGTTTTAGGTTTTTGCAGCCAATGGAAAGCTCGGGAATACCCGTAAAATTTAATTTCTCTTTGAAAATGGGCAACACGCATGTTTTAAGGGCATTTAACTGAAGATCATTTTTGATAGACCACTGGTTTATACAGTACAGATCTTCATTTAGCTTACATGACAAATCTTCCAAAAGGTTTGCTTTACCAGACAGGTACAGTTGTACATCATCAGCATAAGTATGTAGTGACGCGTATGTGGAATTATTAAAAATGTCGTTGATAAATACCGAGAAAAAAAGCGGACCAAGAACTAGGCTAGCCACTTACAGGGTTTTCACCCGGAGACTCCGGTTTTTTAATCATTTCTCCGGTCTCCGGTTTTTTCATAGGTTTAATAAATTTTGGTCAAAAACACAATTTAAAGTATGTATTCGTTATTAATATTTGATAAAATATACCACCAAAAATCACACATCACAATAACATCATTCATTCACCCTGTACTATTTTTGTTTCTGTGTTAGAAAAGTTGTTTCAAAAATGTTGAGCATTCCAGTGAGCAATGCGTTTGTGGAGCGGGATTTTTCTATTAAGGAATCGGTTTGGGAAAACGGCAGGGGTGAAAAAAGGACAGAGCTAATACAAGCTGAATTGTGTATTAGAATCAGTGTCACCAGATGAAATTACCACCAAAATTCTATTTTTCCCACACTTCATTCTCACAAATTACCACACTCGCAAAATACCTCAAAATACCAAAAAATACCTCAAATTACCACAAAATACCACAAAACCTCAAATTACCACAAAATACCACAAAATCCCTCAAATTTTCTTTTGAGGTATTTTGAGGTATTGTGGTATTTTGTGGTAATTTGAAGTATTTTGTGATATTTTAAGGTATTTTGAGGATTTTTTTTCCCACACATGGTAAAATCTCACATGTGGTATTTTTTTTCCCAACGCGAGAGATTTTTACCACAAAAAACCACGGGAATTACTACATCCCACAATCGTTGAAAAATAACATAAGAACTATTTATCGTGGCATCCGTGACGTAGTTGCTTAAAGCGCGTGGCCTCTATGTCAACGAACCTGGAGACCCAGGTTCAAACCCCAGCAGCGACAGAAAATTATTTGAATTAAAATAATTTTTCTGTACGACCGCCACCTCTCTGCAGACAATGGCAAACCTCAGAGAGTAATCAAAATGCCATGTAAAGCTTCTTGAGAATAAGAACATTCCGTTCATCGCCGTTCGGAGTCGGCGTTACACATGTAGGTCTGGTTCTCGGTGAATTGTGTACAAACTTAATAGCACGCACAACACAATTGATCATGGGAAGCTAGGTCAAAGTCCTTTCAAGGGCTGAAATGGCCATTTATTTATTTTATTTTACTATTTATCGTACTTTTCTGGCAACAGATTAGAATTAATTATGATATGGAGTGCAATCAATTTTTGAATTCATACAACATGAAGACAAAAAAAAACTTCTGCAAAGTGCATTGAAAGATCAAAAATATAATTTTAGAAAATAAGTTGTTTTTTTAAATAATATTTATTTTATTTAATGGTTTTAAACTATTTGTAAAGTAGAAATAACTATGAAGTACAAAACTATGTAAACAATGTTGTTTTTATTTGTAAGTTTTTTTACCTTATTTTACAAAATATTGAAAAATCTTTTTTTTTGTAATCTCCGGTTTTGGGCTTCCTTAAAAGTGGCAAGCCTACCAAGAACTGACCCTTGGAGGACACTACTGTAGACCAACTTTTGCTGTGAAAAACCAGTACCAACCTTAACTCTTTGAGTTCTCTTCGTTAAGTAGCTCCTCAACAGATCGACAGGATTGCTACAAGAACCATATAAGTATTTCAGCTTACGGCATGATTAACGGTTTCGAAAGCTTTTGAAAAATCAAGCAGACAAAGCAAAGTTACTCGGCCATCATCATGCAGAGACTTAATGTCATCCAAAACTTTCAGGGTAGATGTTGAGCAGCTATGACCCGCACGAAACCCAGATTGTAGGGGCGACAGAAGATTATTTTGTGTTAAAAACGATGATATTTGCTCAGCCATGATTGCTTCAACAACTTTCGATAATGACGACAGAATACTAATTGGTCTGAAATCTTAAGGTTCACATGTTGTAGATTTTTTTGCCACCGGCGTTATTATAGCAGTTTTCCAAGAATTAGGAAAGGAAGATGTAGCAGCAAAACAATGATATATTATGTGTGTGAGAGGGCTCAAAATATAAGCTATGATGAGTTTAACAAATTTTATATTTATAACATCTGCTCCAACCGCATTCGATTTTATTTTCATTAATGACTTTGCTACATCATCTTCTGTCACACTGGAAAACTGAAAACGTTGTAGCATAGTATGGTTTGTAATCATTAAGAACATTAGGATCAATGTGACAGTCAGAATTTTTCTTATCACCAATGCCAAGCTTTTTAAGGTTTCTCCATATAACCTTAGGAGGAAGAGAAGCCTTAAGTTTAGTGGAACAGTATCTTATTTTGGACTGTCTAATAATTGACACTGAGGCATTTCTTGCATACTTATAGATTTCCCAGATGAGGGTTCTTTCTTCCATACTCTTCGCAACTTGTTTCGTTTCTTTATAGCATGCTGCACGTTACTTGTAAACCAAGGGCATGAAATATTTTTAATAGTAACAGTCTTAACAGGTACATACATGTTTTGCAAAAATATCATTAACTGTATTAGTAAATATACTAAGTTTTTCTTCAACAGACGGACAAAACCAAACCTCATTCCAAGTTATCGAAAGGACATCACGATATAAAGACTTAAAATCTTGGTAGAAAAACGTGTTTGACCCGGCTAAACGTGAGAAGATTATATCAATTGTACAAAAAATCAGGTCATGGTCAGATTATTTGATATCTGGTCAAACAATAAGATTTTTGAGGCATCTGACAAGACTGTCACTCGACTTATTAATAAGTTTAAGATTTTAAGAACTTCTGCAGAAAATGATAATCCCTCCGCCCCTTCTATTAATTCTATCATTCCTAAATAGTGTAAAGTTTTTCATATTATAAATGGTATCTATCACATCAGTACAAAGCCAGGTTTCAGTCACACATACAACATCGACAGACGAGTCCTAAAAAACATATTTCATATAGTCTAGTTTGACTGAAATTAAACTTCTGGCCATTACAACGCCATTACAATAAAAATTCAAATCACCCATAGGAGGTGATATATAGAAAGCAAACTCCAAACATACCAATAAAATTTTTAAAACATTTAACCACAACACCATTGTCGAATAAACAATTTACTTTAGAGAATTTAAGAAAGAGAGAATGCGATGAAGATAGAGAAAATAAGTAAAGAAAGAAATTAACACTTCAAATTAATAGAATTTTATAACATGTTGAATAAAAGTTTAAATATATAAAAAAATAAATATGAAAGAAAAAAATCTGAAAGAAAAAACTCGCTAAAAAGCTTTTATATTCATAAAGTTAGTAATTTGTTTTATGATAATAAAACAAATTAGAATAAAATTAAAATAAAAAGATTTCGACTTAGTAAGCACACTGCTCCTGAAACAACTTCAAGTTGACCTAAAATGGCAACGTAAACTGAATGTCTCCAAGTGTTTGTAATGTTTTTCTGATGAAATATCACTTTGAATTAAAATCCTAGCTGATTTCGTTTTGAAAATATCTCAATTTTTGCATTTTCACATGATTGAACCAACGTTTGCATTAGACAGCGCAATATATTCAAGTATAAAAGTGTTTATATATTTATGTACGTATGTATATATATATATATATATATATATATATATTATACCTACGTATGTGTGTGTGTGTGTGTGTGTGTCTGTGTGTGTGTAAAATATTGAGTATTGGGATATTGTTTCCACACCATCTATTGAGATAAATATCGCGCCGCGTTTTTTTTAAAGTGGTATCCCCTGTAGGCCTATTCCACTATCTGGTCCCGTCCATAAATTACGTAATAACTTTTATACGTAAATTGGGTCAAAGCCTCCAAAAAATATACATCTATCATATATTACAAATGTTGCGAAGTAAATGTGACTGCAGCATTTTTTAAGCGACTTGAGTAAGATGAATCTTCGATAAGATTTATTTTAAATCTTTCCCAATACTTTCTAAATTCCCTGTGAATTGTGGTGTGGAAACAATATCCCAATACTCAATATTTTACACACACACAGACACACACACACACACACACACATACGTAGGTATAATATATATATATATATATATATATATATATACATACGTACATATATAAACACTTTTATACTTGAATATATTGCGCTGTCTAATGCAAACGTTGGTTCAATCATGTGAAAATGCAAAAATTGAGATATTTTCAAAACGAAATCAGCTAGGATTTTAATTCAAAGTGATATTTCATCAGAAAAACATTACAAACACTTGGAGACATTCAGTTTACGTTGCCATTTTAGGTCAACTTGAAGTTGTTTCAGGAGCAGTGTGTAAGATTAGCACCGACTTTAAAGCTTTTATGTTCATAAAGCAATTTATATATTGATGATAATAAAACAAATTAGAAAAAAATGCCAAATGATAAGATTTCCAATATTATAATACATATAGATAACTTTTATAATTTGACCAAGAAATTAATGGGAAAAGTTATTTAAAATAATTTTTTTACTTTTTAGTGATTTTGAAGTCGGTTTTTGGTTTTTTTTGTTAAAAAGTTTTTATTTCTTCCTTTTTAGAGAATATTTATGTCATAGTTTTTTTGAGGAAAGTTTCAAACATGAAACTTTTTTCATAAAAAATTTGTTTTATTGATTCCTGAAAGTTTGTTGAGTTTTTTCCATTTCTATCTCTTTACAATTTTAATTAAAGTGCCACACCCTTTTTCTAATCCCGCCCACTTTATTGATCTTACTTTATAATGATTCTACCTAGCCCTGTGCAAAATTTCTGTTTCCAAGTATCAATATTAACCGATATATACTACTTTTCTTAAAGTGCCACACCCTATGTACAATCCCGCCCACTTTTGTAATGATTCTATCTACCCACCTACCTGCATACAAAATATTAGCACGCTAGTGTCAATATTAACTGAGATATAGTATTTTTATAATATTGCCACACCCGATTTTTTAATAACGCCCACTTTTTGACAGTAATTTGTAGTAACTGTGCCTATCCATGTACTAAATTTCAGTACCCTAGTGTCCATATTATTCGATATACAGAGTTTTTCTAATATTGCCACACCCCTTTGTCAAATAACGCCCACTTCATTGTCTGTAGTTTGTAATAAATATACCTACTAATGTACTACATTTCAGCACTCTACTGTTAATATTATTTTTTTTTTTTTTTTTTTAGCTTTGAACCAAGGATTTCAGGTCGAATACCTATTCAGTCAAGTCTGCCTTGGTTCGAAATGGGGTGATAGATTAGTGGGAAGGAAAGGGCAATCAAGTGAAACACGTGTAGGATGTTCTTAATGTGGTGGAAAACCAAAGAAACATGTGAATTTGAATCAGAGGCAAGTGTTATGCCTTTACCTCAGCCAATTCAAGTTATAAGGCAATCTCATCAACAAACTTCTCTACCATCAACTACAACTTTATGTTGTAAAGATTGATGAATTTTTAATTTCAGTCGATTAGAAATGAGGATAGAAAATTTAGAAAGGTTTAAAGCGAAGGACCATGGCCTGGCCGGGAATCGAACCCGGGACCTCTGGGGTGGCAGTCGAGCACGCTACCAACTCGACTACCGAGGCCGCTGATATATAGTGTGTTTCTAATATTGCCACACCCCTGTATCGAATAACGCCCACTTTCGTTAGAGTAATTTTTTAAAAATTGTGTCTACCCCTGTGCTAAATTTCAGTGCCCTAGTGTCAATAATATTCGAGATACAGTGTTTTTCTGATATGACTACACCCCTTTGTCATATAACGCCCACTTTATTGACCGTAATTTGTGATAATTCTATCTACCCCAGTATTTTTACTGTAAATTTCAGTACCCTAGTGTCAATATTATGGCGTACGTGGCGTAGTTGGTTAAAATGCGTGGCCTCTATGTCAACGAACCTGGAGACCCGGGTTCGAACCCCAGCAGCGACAGAAAATTATTTAAATTAAAATAATTTTTCTGTACGGCCACCTCTCAGCAGACAATGGCAAACCTCAGAGAGTAATCAAAATGCCATGTAAAGCTTCTTGAGAACAAGAATATTTCCTTCATGGGCGTTCGGAGTGGGCGTTAAGCCTGTAGGTCCGATTCTCGGTTAATTGTGTACAAACTTAATAACACGCACAACGAAATTGATCATAAGAAGCTAGGTCAAAGTCCTTTCAAGGGCTAAAATGGTCAGTTATTAATTTTTTTTTTTTTTTTTAGTGTCAATATTAACTGAAATACAGTGTTTTTCTAATAGTGACACGCCCCTTTGTCGAATATTGCCTATTTTTTTTTAAAAGGACCTCCGTGTTAATGTTATCTATCTGTTGACAAAAAATTAGGAAAATCGGGCAAGTGCTTTAGGATTTATCGATGTACATACATTTAAAAACAAAAAAAAAGATTAACCAACGAACCTCCTCCTTTTTGAAGTTGGTTGGAAATTACTTTTATTTTCATTTACTTTTGTGCAATGTCCTGAGTGTAACATTAAGAAAGCACTAATTTTAATTTACAGTGTAGCTTTTAAATCAAACATTCCTTCAAAGGATGTGATATTTTGCCACTATTAGAGATGAAAAATTACACTGTGCAATTCTTCGCCCACGTTAAAGGTTGCCTTGCAGCTTTACACTCTCACACACACATCAACACACGTGATGTGCCTACAAAATGAATCCATAAAATTAAACTTCCATCCCCGTTCACAATATGGGCCGCCTCACAGTATAAGCCGCTTCCTTCTTAACACACACTCACTCATCAAAATGCTTTAGTCTTAAAACACATGTTGGCTTGTTGGTGTGTGTGACAGTGTTTTACCGCAATAAATAAAATCGACAACCATTAAAATAAATCTCAAAACATGCTTCACTAATGCAGAACAAATATGTACATATGTATGCTTGTATCTAAGATACGTTTATCTGGGTTAAACCAATCAATTGCTTAGCACGGCATAAATTTCATGCAGATACTTTTATGCAGGAGAGATGGATGAGATGGTTTTGAAAAATTATGCAAAATAGTTCCACAAAAGAAATAATATTGAAAAGCTTTTGAGCCTTTTGTGTTACTTATTTTTTAATGCGTTCTATATAAGCTGTTAATCTGTCAATATCTTAAGAAGATTTGTAGGTAGGTACATTTATTGAGCTTAATTGATTAAATGATGTTAAATTTAATTTAAGCTCTGTAAATAAGCCACCGAAAATTCACAACTTCCCATTGCACTGTCCTCTTTTTGTTAATGATTATTACTAAGATGGGCCGGAATAGAATTTGTATGACTTCAATGACTTAAATCATAGAGTGTACTTAAATGCTTCACTTATCTCTCATTGCTAATAAATAGGCCGCAAAAAAATTATACACGCAAAGAAAAATTCGCCAACTAAACTTCGTTTGCAAGTTGTATTTGCCGCAAACAAATATTCACTTGTCATCAACTTAAAAATATATCTTATATATATATATATACCGAAAGCAATTTCGGTCATTATCATTTACTATATTAATTATCTTTCTACCTACGTCCGTCCGTCTTCTTATGGATTGCACTTGTCGCACCTCTGTCGCTATCTCCGTCCCCATATTAAGCAAATTACCGATTTGAATTTTTGAATATTATTTAAGCTTCTTATTAAGCACTTTAAGCTACAAAATAAAAAATCAAAAACTAAAAAAAACAATTCTACCCAAAAACGTTCGCAAAACTCTCACCTTACGCCAAACCTTTGCATATGGTTCAGTGGGGTAAAATCTGTTCTTTGTAATACAATAACAGAAAGTCAATGGCGTATATCAAGTCCTAGAAAGTATTTTTTTATATTTTTTTTATGTTCCATTTCGATCCCTTATAATGGGGATATAAAAAAAATAACAAAATATATTTCAGTTTGTTTTGAGTTTTAAGCTCAAAAAAATTTAAATGACTTAGTTCATTTTTGCTCCGAAATATTTTGTCAAATTTGCCATCAAATTTGCCAAATTTTGAAAAAATAAACTTTATTTTATATTATCTTAAATTAAACTTTTATGAGCTGTATGAGAGGTGCATCACTACTAACATCCGTACCAATTCTCATTCTCTTATCCTGTGCCTACGGGCAACACACGGACAGATGGACATATAAACGGACGAACGGATATGGCTATATCGACTCAGGAGGCGATGTTGATCAAAAATATATACACTTTCCTATACCGGCCACGCCTCCTTTTGGGCATTACAAACGGTTACACAAACTTAATACAAGTCCCTGATCTGTTGAGGTGTATAGTATAAACACTATTATTTACACTGTGGGTCATCCTACCTCTCTGAAAATTTTGTAGGCAACGCGTAATCTGCATCATCTTTATTTTCTTCTTCTAAAAATTTTATAATACTTGAACTCTCAATAGCAAAAACACTCCTAACAGCTTGAAAACAAAACAAAACTAATCAAACAATGACTAGCCCATTTCAACTTCGGAAAAATTTGCAAAAGTGATGTCATTGACTTAAGCTTTTTGCTTAATTCTAAGCAGAATCGCATTGAAAAACAAAAAATTATTTTTTTTACTTAGTCCAGTTCAACTCTGAACCGTCCATATATTAACAATTTGTCCAAAAAGTAACTCTGAACTATAACCGATGTGTTTTTACAACGAAGGGAAAAACAAACGAAGTTTTCAGTCTGGAAAAAGAAATTTTTCAATTGCTGCAATTTGAAAATTACTCGCGTTTATGACAAACGAAATTAATTTTCTGCATCTAGATGAGGCTTTTCTCGCAACCGTCTACTATTATGACAACTGTTGAAACGTTTACAAAAACCGATTTTAAGCACGACAAACGAAGTTCATTTGCGTGAAACTGACGATAAGCGTTTTTTTTATTTGCTTGTAACGAATTACATTCTTGTGTGCTCTTTGAAGCACATTTTGATGACATTCGATGAGAAATGACCAGCTTCGGGCAATTGGGAATGGTATATATTAGTCTGTGGCGAAGCATTAGAATTCAATATGCATTTTCGTATGTTTTTGTGACATCAACTTTTATATTAAGTTTATATTAAGTTTCACGACACACAATGAATTGCACCCATACAAAATTGGAACATAAATAGAAGGAGTGGTCCTATGATAATGAAATTTTGTGTGCGGGATTAAGTTAAGCTAATTAAGAAAAGTGGCGTCCGTGGCGTAGTTGGTTAAAGTGCGTGGCCGCTATGTCAAAGAACTTTGGAAACCTAGGTTCGAGCCCCAGCAGCGACAGAAAATTATTTGAATTAAAATAATTTTTCTGTACGGCCGCCACCTCTCTGCAGATAATGGCAAACCTCTGAGACTAATCAAAATGCCATGTAAAGCTTCTTGAGAACGAGAACTTTCCGTTCATCGCCGTTCGGAGTCGGCGTTAAGCATGTAGGTCCGGTTCTCGGTCAATTGTGGTGTACAAACTTAATAACACGCACAACACAATTGATCATAAGAAGCTAGGTCAAAGTCCTTTTAAGGGCTGAAATGGCCAGTTATTTATTATTTATTTAATAAAAGCTGCAAAAATTGTTAAAATTAGTCAGTCCTAGGGGTACCTCCATTGGACCTATATTAATTTTTTACATTTATTTGTATGGGAGGTACATACAAAAATTGAGCGATCTTAACAAAATTTGGTCAAAAGGTTAGGCAATTAAAGAAATAGAAGTGTACTAAAAATAGTTGAAATCGGTAAGTTCCTAAGGGTACCTCCATTGGACCTATATCAATTTTTTACATTTATTTGTATGGGAGGTACATACCAAAATTGAGCGATCTTAACAAAATTTGGTCAAAAGGCTAAGCAATTAAATAAATAGAAGTTTATTAAAAATGGTTGAAATCAATCAATTCCGAGGGGGACCTCCCGTGAACCTATATTGATTTTTTACACTATTTTGTATGGGAGATAGATACAAAAATTAGCCGATCCTTACGAAACTCGATGAAAAGGTTAGACAAATAAAGCAATACATGTGTTCTAAAAATGGTTGAAATCGGTTGGTTCCTAGGGGTACTTCCCTTGGACCTATATTAATTTTTTACATTATTTTGTATGGGAGGTACATCTGTTACTCATAAATATTCCCATTAACAAAAAACAAAGAACTCATCTCGCTATTGACTTTCATCGCTATTGACTTCTTCGTGTTAGAATCACTACAAACAATATAAGGGTCATCAACTAATTGAAGAAACTTCTTAACTGCTTCATCAATAAGTACATTTGATTTTGATTTAATAGTTCTTTTGGAAGCTAAGATGATGATGAAGATGTCAGCAACAATATGTTCATTAAATCTGTATTAAACTTAATCCTCGAGCATTTACGGGTATGGTTAAGTCGATTTTTTCTAAATTCTTTGTGGCTTGCTTCCAATGCCTCTTCAGACAGTGTTCACTGTTATTTTTAATTGCATTTTTATATATAAACTAGCTGAAATACCCTGTGTTACTAAAATTCTTTTTTTATCTACTTTAACTTTCTTTTTATAAGGTGCAGATAATATTTTGGAAATCAAAAGTTAATACTTCAAATAAAATTATAAAAAAGTCTCTTCAAAATCAAAGAATCCTGTTTTTTTTTGCAATTCCCATTTGAATTTTGCTAAATTTTGAATAATTTTCCATACAAAATTAAGCATTTTTCGCAAAACGTCACTCTTTTAAATCTGCAGAACTTTCTTGTTTATGTATTATGTAATAATGTAATAATATTTTGGAAATGGAAAGTTAATACTTAAAATATAATGACAAAAAAGTGTCGCTAAAATCAAAGAATGCGTTGTTTTTTGTTATAGCTTATCAAAACTCGCAAATTTTTGAGTTTTTAGGTGTTTTGTTTTAAGATAAAGATTTTTTTTTAAATTTTTTTAAAAAAATATATGGCAACCAAAACTTTACTGTTTTTTAGAAAAAACATTCTTTTAAAACATTTACTCAATTTTAAATTACTTGATTTTTTTAATATAACAGGGTGTTGTACAAAGTGATCGCATTTGTTTATTATTAAAGATATTTCAAAAAATCTTTTAAATTTTATAGAACTAAATAATGTAGATCTAAATTGCATATTTTTTTCTTATTTTCGTAGCGTATCTTTTTCGTATCTTATTAAACGTTATCAAAACAAAACCTTTCATAATTTGTATACAATTTTATGAAATTTATTTTTCAATTTCCAATTTCACCTTAAGTCAGACAAATCTAAGCATTTAACCTAATTTAATCTCACTTAACGTTTGTAGTTATAACTACATGAATTTTCTCACAAATGATTTAACACTAGATTAAAAGCAATTTTAAATTATTTACTATGAATGAATGAAATTTTGCACACAAATCCGCATTCATACCAAATTTTAATTTAATTTGCTCATTCATCAACTTCTTTTAGAATTTATGGCTTTCCTGCTAGTCAGTCCGTCTGACCGTCCGTTCAAACATCGACAACAAAGGTCGACAAAAGCTTAGCATGACTTGCTGCAATATTGCTCAGCATAAAGCTAAACACGATCTTAAGTCGAAAAATGTGGCAGCAGACAATAAATGAAAAATCTTGGAAATAATTTTCTTACCTTAAGATATACGTTTTGCTACAAAATAGCAAATTATTTCAATAATTTATGACCTCAACGTAAACAATTCACCTTAGGCTTCAATTTACAATTTCTTGAGCTGGAGCTACTTGCGCTCCCAACCCAACTCTGACACGACACTGCCCAAATACACTCACTCTCATACACACTCACATACCCTTCCTATTCAAGGCTCTGAAAAAACGGAAGCTTATTCTACTTTTGTGAAAACATTTCTATTTTTTTTTCTCGTATCAAACACTCGCCAGGCAAGCAGGCAGCCAGCCAGCAACACTATTATTTACAATTAAGTGCTAAAATAAAACTTCACATACTTTCAGGCTCTTGTAAAAAGTTGCAAAAATAACCGGTAGCGCTGTGTTTGGTGCTATCCAAAAATTTTTCATGCAGTGAAGCTAACAACCAGCAGAAGGTGGGAGGGAGAGGAAGAAAGAAAAAAAAATAACTATTTGCTTCCGCGGCATTATTTTAATCTTTCATTTTTGCGCAAAACCTGTACTACCTACATTCTATCTACATACTTACGTACATTTATAAATATTTTTTTAAGCTTTTATATAGCTTACTTAAAGCTATAGTTTCATTGTGTAAATGGCATTTTGTTAAATTTTTATTAAAAAAAGCTCATTTTGGCCTATTTAAGTGAAACGAATAAATCCCCTTAACCCTCTACTGCATAACAATGCCTTTAGGTACACTTACGTTTGTATTCAAATCTACAACGAAAACCTTTTTTCCAAATTCAGAAGACAAATCATAGATTCTATATAGGTTCTATGCACTTCGGGTAACATTTTTTGTAGCGGTAATTTTTTATAGCTTAGCGCATTTTGTAATTATTGTCAGTTGCAATCGTAAAAGTGAGCGTTTCATGCAATAAATATGCATTAGAGGGTTGAATTTATTTATTTCTGGGTACGTTATAACTCTATAAGTCCCTAACTTAGGTACAACATTTTGATCCTATGCTAAGGCTAGTTCTTCGAATTATGAGGGCTTCGTTAAATCATTTAATACCAGGGTGGCTATTTTTATTTCTGGGGCCTATTAATGGAAAACAAATATTTTCTATAGAAATTGATTTTATTGTTTTTCAGAATATTTACTATGAAGATCAATACAGCTTTACATGCATTTGAACTAAATTTGGATGCACTTTTTTCACTCCAATTGAGGTAACCCCAAAAAAAAAAAGTTCTGAGTGCAACAAACTCTTCTTAGGGTGTCAAAAATCGTTGACCACGTAGTTTTTTCCGTTTCCGAGAATACAAAAAAAGGCATTACGTGCCAAATCCGGGCTGCACTCATTAACTCGTTTTTTGGCTGGTCAAAAAGTTTTTTATCTGAGCAGATTTGTGAGAGGTCGCATTGTCATACTGCAAAACAATTCGCCTCTTCTTCATTGACTTTTACCGAATATCTGCAATGAATTGTGGCAAAAACTCCAAAAACTTGTCGTGTACTATTCAGCATTGACAGTTCTACGTTGCTCTAACGCCACTGTCGTCACATGGCCGATAATGCTGAAGAAACAAGCAATCATTTGCTTCGACGTGCTTCATCCGCCAACAACTCATATGCCAAAATTTTCTAAAGGAGGGTATGTTCAACCATCAAATAAATAAATAAATAAATATTTTAATTCAAATAATTTTCTGTCGCTGCTGGGGTTCGAACCTGGGTCTCCAAAGTTCGTTGACATAGAGGCCACGCACTTTAACCAACTACGCCACGGACGCCACAACCATGGTTGAATTAATAAGGTTCTCGCAAGAGTGAGAGCGAGTGCCCATAAATGTCAAATCGAAGTTGACAGCTCATACAAAATCTGAAAGCGAAAATTGATGACATGTAAAGCCGATGAAGTTGTTGATTTTCATTGATTTTGACAATTGTTTTGACTGAGAAGAGAGTACGGCCAGCCCTGAGACAACCTTATTAATTCAACCATGTGTTCAACAATGTGCAACTTTCCAATAGAAACGTAAGATGATAAGTATTGCCAAGGCCAATAGTTTAGTGGTTCTTACAATAAATTGCATACTTTTAATTTCAATTTTAATGATTTTCAATTGTGATATAAAATAAATTTGAAATTGTTTTATATATATCGACTCATAACCGCCAAAATATCTTAAGCGCCAAAAAGAAAATTTTACAGGAGAATTTTTTTTGTAATTATCTTTGCTTAGTTTAGTGCTTAGTGCTTTTTTAATTTTTTGCTTTTGGTTTAAATTCATAATCTAATTTCGTACACCTATGAAATTTTGACAGACGATGTAAACCATCGCAAATTATCGATTTTCATCAAAAAACATAAATCGGATATTATGTCGCTTAAGATATTTTGGCGGTTATGAGTCGATATATATATAAAAAAAATTATATTATGAAACCTTCCGCAACTTTGAATTTTTTTTTTCTCAGAAAATTGTGTAAACATGACAAACATTTTTACCAAATTTAGAACAACATCTGCTGTGACTTCGGAGCTGTGCAATATTAAATGCTAAATATAAATATTAAATTTAACCTTATTCGACTGAAAATGTCTCCTAAAAATTTTTTGTTTTTTTCGTCTGAAAATATTATAAATTTTCAGAATATCAGTAAAATGAACGAATCTTTAAAAGTTTAATAGCATAGAAATTGTCTTCGAGAAAGGTCATATTACATTTTTTTATGATTCCACGAAGTCCGTTATTAGGTAACTAGAATTCGAAGAGTAGCAACATTTTTTTGCAAAAGCAATGGACTTGCTAAAAAGCTGTAGCATACCATAAAATAAACAAAATCAAGAGAATACAATTTTTTGGTTGTTCACCTCCCATAAATTGCCTCATATATTAAATTTTTACTTTTATATATTTTCTATATATTACGACAACATAAACGAAATGTAAAATACAGCAATTATCCAAATAGAATAGTTTGGTCATAACCTAATAGTCATAATCCAAAAACAAAAAACTAAAAAACAGGTACTGAGAATATTCGCAGAATTTTAATTGCGCCATATGTGAAAAAAATCATTCAGTTTAACTTAACCTTCTTATGCCATGTCTACACAGAGAGTTTAGTTTGAGTTTGCAGTACAAAGTTGAGTTTTGCCACTGAACACAACATAAACTCTTGAGTTCTCCGGTACAATTTCGAAGGATTAAACTCAACTAAACTCAACTTTACTTCTGCGGTTATCAAAACTTAATTTGAGAAATCCCTAAAAATATGCTAATCTTCTTACAAAAAAGTACGTTCAAAGGCAACTTGTACAATTTTGTGGCGAGAAATGTCAAAAATAGCTGTTTGTGCAATTTACTATTTGCAAAAAATTAACAAAAAAGCCAAGAAAAAAACTTGGGCAAGTGTAGAAGATAAGCTCTTCATATTAGTATGGGCCGATAAAAATTCGAAATAGTGTAGCAGAAGGAAGAATTCGCATGAGTACGCCAACGCCGTAGATAGGTATTTCATAAGGGGGGGGCGATTACTGAAGCAAAATAAAATTATATATTATATTATATTTAACTTAATATCTGGTAACAAAAATAAGCAGTTAATAATACACACTTTGCAATTTATCTTCACACATAATATGGAAAAATTAAATATATTTGAATATTTGTATTTTTATTTAATACAGAAAAATATTTTGGAATGCTAAGGGGGGAGGGGGGTTCGAACCCCAGAATCTCCCCATATCTATGGCATTGGTGTACGCAGACATAGCTGCAGCCTTGTCCTAAAGTGGAATTGATGTAACGGTGGTGGATGTGCCGACAAAATGTGAGAACACAGAAGTTAACAAAGAAATTTCACACTTAAGCCGACGCCATCTCTGTGTTAACAGCTGTGGTTAACTTAAAACTAAACTCAAGCTAAACTCTCTGTGTAGACATGGCATTACTCGTAGAGAGTATCACTAAGTAATGAAAAAAAAAAAAAAAAATATGTTTCAGGTCATGGTAAATAATACAAGGTTTATAATAATACAAGGTAGCATTGACAGTTGCTTGGGAAAACATCTCCTATCAAAAAATATACTCAAAACGAGAACGCTCACAATCTGCCATTGAAAACACAAGCAATGTTGAAAACGTTGAAATGAAAAAAAAAAACAACAACCACAGCAGCTGTAGATGTGTTTTCACAAAAAGCTGTTTTTGACAGGAGATGTTTTCTTGTAGAAGAGAAAAAAAGCAGTTGTCCATGCTACCTTGTATTATTATACCATGGTTTCAGGTCATTTACTTATCTTAATAGAATTTCCATATATGCAGGCAGCATTTTGGATGCGTCATCTTGGTAGTTTTTCATTTTGATAACAAACGAACGAATACCTCCGAGCATAATTTGTAATAAATAATTTTGGAAATCAGTAAAAATTTGTTTCTGTAACATTCAGTACCGTAAAATCATAAAACTTATCCATATAGAATGTTACCTTTCGAAATAATGCGAATGGAAGGGAAAATATTAGATATGACAAAAATTTTACAGTGCGCCTCAAAGGGTTAAAGAGCAAATTTATAATGTCGGATTAGTTTTAACCAAATTGTCTTAATTAGCTTCTAAAGTTAGTGGAGTACACAAATTACAGAAAACTGTTGGTGAAATTATGTAGTGCAGCTATTACGGTACAATTGTCTAGTATGCTCATGATTATTTTCTTAAGAATGTTTTGTTATTAGGGTTTGTTTTGACGTAACAATGTTACGTTTATGCGCAGGTTTCCGTTACCACGAAGGTTTCCAAAAAAGTTGAAAAAGCATTTTTCCAAAATGCATCGGCTATGCATAGAATTATTTCTCACTACGTATGGGTGCTACGAAAAAATTATGGTACGGCAGAAAAGGTAAACTTTTTGAAATAATGATCAATATAAAAAATAATGACATTAACGGCACTCGGAGGAAGCTGGTTAAGGATGTATATTAATACTCTAGCATTAATTATTATTTGTCAGTAAAGGCTGATTCTTAATCTTTAGAAAATTTATGACTTAATAAGGCCGCGAAGATAGAGTCTCAACAAGATCGAAAATTTATTAATCATGCAACGGCGTTGCATGGAAGAATTACCCGGTGAGTATAAGGTCTAAGGTAAATAATGCAAAATGAAAATGAGGATTTGTACTTGGCCTTATGACAAAAATAAAAAACCAAATGAACACGTTACTAGTTCTCGGATGTAGCAGCTTATGCAGCAAAAATTAAATAATGTTGCATGAAATTATTTCTCAAGGTGTCTAAACGTTCACACGTTCAATTTTATTTGCCGACTTAAAAAATTACTTTTCTGATCTCATACCTTAAATTAAAAAATTCGTGCTATTATCACACCACATAGTATGTAATCGCTTAATGCAATAAAAATGCAACAACGTTGAAAAAAAGTCGATGGAATAATAACACCGTGACTATTACCGCAAATAACACCGTGACTATTACCGCAAAGGTAAAGTGTATGAAACAAAAAAGAGGTAATGTTTTCCACATGATAAAAATAAAAAACGTTATGGCGTCATGAGGCCCTCAGGGACCCGCTTAATGTAATGTACTAATGCCGATGCATTGTTCTTATGGCTCTAATGTAAATATTTTTATAAAAAGCATACGCAAAAGCAAAAACAAAAACAAAAACAAAAGCCAAAGGAAAAGCAAAAGCAAAAGCAAAAGCAAAAGAAAAACAAAAGCAAAAGCAAAAGCAAAAGCAAAAGCAAAAGCAAAAGCCAAAGCCAAAGGAAAAGCAAAAGCAAATGCTAAATGAAAAGTATAAGCAACAGAAAAAACAAAAGCAAAAGCAAAAACAAAACCAACGGCAAAAGCAAAAGCAAAAGCAAAAGCAAAAGCAAAAGCAAAAGCAAAAGCAAAAGCAAAAGGAAAAGCAAAAGCAAAAGCAAAAGCGCAAGCAAAAGCAAAAGCAAAAGCAAAAGCAAAAGAAAAAGAAAAAGAAAACAAAAAGAAAAAGAGCAAAAGCAAAAGCAAAAGCAGAATAAAAAGAAAATGCAAAAGCAAAAGCCAAAGCAAAAGCAAAACGTTGTCACGTTAGTACCTCCGGCTGTGTAGAATATGTACATCTTGCGGCTTGCACGATATCACCTCTTCAGGTGATTTGATAAAAAAAAAAAAACAAAAAACCAAAATTTTATAACAGTTTTGTCTTGTGCGTGAACCAACAAAAAGTGTAAAATTAAAAAAAAATAAAAAAATGCCGCATAAAAGAATAAAACTTCTATTTTTCATACACGAAATTAGACCTTATAAATGAAATAAAAAGCAGAAAAAATATTTTTTTATTTGATTTTGTTGGTTCACGCACTGCGTCTTCAATTATTTTACAAAATGAAAAAAGATTTCAGTTAATCGGACATATACTTTTCGAGTTAGAGTGCAAGCCGTTTCAAAAAATGTCATTTCGACAAAAACGAAATCAAATAGTAATGAGAGCCAATAATCAAGCTGTTTTATAGAACTGCAACAAGATGTATGTCTTAAACGGCTTTGAATTTTATTCTGAAATATTTGAAAATAATAAAAAAAAAAAGTTCGAAAATTTATCAAAAAAAAAATTAAAACTGGGCCTTAAAGACCTCTTAAAAATGGAATTTCTGAAATATTGTTTTTTTTTTTATTAATTCGCTTATATCTCGAAAACCAATAGCCGAATCCAAAAAATAATGTCAATATCGAGTTAAGCCACTGATTAAACATAAATAATGACCTTTAAAATAAGTTATTGTATGAAAAATAGCTTAAAATTCCGTGTTAAAAGTTGCCATAAGAAAATGGTGCGGGGAAATGTAAAAAACGAGTTGGAGCAACCTCTAAACGTTAATAATTTTCAATAAAATTTTCAGGAACTTTTTTTTGAATATAATCGAAACTATTTCTCGAATACTTTCCTTTAAAATTAAAAAAAGCAAATTTTTCTGGTCACTCTAATGTACAGCCAACTCCATTTTTATTTAAAAAAGTTTTTAAGGAAATTAAACTAACCCTTCCTTTTTCGACTGGGACGGAAATTTACGGGATTCAAGGTTTATAGCGTTGCAATCAAAAATATTTGTTAGCTTTTACGTTATTTTTGTACAAATTTTTATTGCAAATATCAACGTACTTAGTGTTGGATGATTTGAATAGATAAAAAACAAAGAAAAATCCAGTATTTTGATAGTTGCAATAAATCGTGTTTGACCAAAAATATTAGAAATATACAATATGTTGGTGGAGTGTATTGCTAAGTATTCAAAGTACTCCTCTTTTTTTATTCCGTTTTTAAGCCTGTAAATGAAGCTTGTTTAAAGCTCATGGTGTCCATAGCAGTCAATTTAAAAAAAAATATGGACTCATATAAGCGTTATAAAAAACGGCTCACAACAGCCTAATCGTTATTCTCGTGAAAATGGCATTTGAATTCCAACTCTAAACTTTCATACTCGCCATTTTATTATTTGCCAAAACCCTCTCTTTTTATTCCTCTCATTTCTTTACTAAAGTGTTTATTTTTGTTTGTTCAACTTTTTTACAGTTATGGTGCATTGCCATCGCCGTGGTACGGAAGCAATTGCTGGTGATTTATCTCACACTTTTTTGTATGAACAAGGTATGTAAATATTTGTGTATCTTTTTATGTGTATGTAGTATTTTGCTTTGGATATATCTGCTAGATGTCTGTATGTTAGCATGTGTAGTAGTTAAGTGCATGGAAAAGTATATTTCTTTTTTTTATTATTTATTGTGTTGATTCTTTTTGTCTGCATCTAACTTTGGATGAGTTGTGCAGCCAATTTCGAAATTAAAAACGGGAGCTAAAACAAAAAACTTTGCTTGCAGAGGAAGTCTCAATAAACAACAGTCAAACAGTCAACATTTGTAAGAGTTTTCCTGACTGTGTTTGTGAATTTCAAAAGATTTTTTAACTCACTTTTATCAACTTAAACTATTTTTATGTTTTAAGGAATTTCATGCGCATAAAGTAAGCTTCGTCATTTTATATTTATAATAAAACTAGATGACCCGGCAAACGTTGTTTTGACCAAACTGAATATTCAATGTATTTACTTTTTTCAATAGTTGTTGGTGTGGCTATGTGTGTGGTAACTGATTTAACTGGAAAGTAAAAAACCTTAAAAATTGGTAAATTTTATTTTTGCCTTAAGGGCCTACTAAAGTTTTTTAAGCGAAAAAAACCTTGAATTAAAAGTTTTATTTTTAAGCTTCTGTTTATTTAAGGTAAATTTTTTTTTACATTATAATTATATATGTTTTGAAGAAAAGATTTTGAATTTTTCGATAAGAAATATTCAACCATATAGCAGGTATCCGTAGTTTAGTAAAGTACCTTAAATATGCGATGGACACGATTTTTCAGAGCTTGTTTATCTAAAAACAAAAAATACAAATGATTAAGGTTCTGCTGAAGCTTTTTGATTTTTTGATCAAAGATTTTAGAAAAATGTTGATTTTTACCAAAATGGCAGGCGAAACACTGATTTTTGACTAAAAAATTAATTTTTTTTAGGTTATAAAAAAAAGAGTATTTTTCCAAAATAAAAATCGAACGATCAAAAGTACCGGTCATATTTACTTAACAAGTGAAATAAATTTGGTAGCGATCCTTAGCATATTTTTCGAGTAATGCTGTCCACCGGTTTTAAACAGCCTTTTCGAGAAAAACGCGTTTAAAGTTTTAAAAGTACTTTATTTAGGTATATATTAATTTTTTCAGCTTATATAGTTTCATCTATTTCAGATCCATATAAGATACCCTCATCATCAATTGTTGAGTCCAAAATTTCAACTTGCCTCTGTTTTCTCAGGGTTCTTCCTTCGCGCGTGGCTTCCTGTACATTTTTGTTTGCGAGAATAATACGCCTGAAATAAACGTTTTTTATTAATGTATGACAGGTTTTACCACAACTGATGCCAATTTCCACATTGCGTCCCCAGAATTTTATGCCAGGGGGAGAAGTTCTTGTTACTGTTATTTTTATTTTTTTTACAATAATATAAGTTTTTTCATTCTTCTGAAGAACAGGGGGCCTTTCCCCTCTTTGCTCTCCCTGTGGATGGTTATGCTTATGCATTTTTATATAAAGAGTGAATGAAAAAAATAATAGACACTTAAAAGAGTGCATTGAAAAAAATAAAAGACATATTAAAGAGAAGAGTGTTTATAGCAGCTGGTATCAGTAAGGCAAGTACATATATTTTTTATCGTCTTCTCTCCGGACAATTGTGCTTATAATTGCACCAGTTTTTATTCAATTGACTTAAAACTTTCTGAGAATATTTTTAAGATGTTATACATTCGAAAAATGTAAAAAAATTTTTTTGATTTTTGGTCACCGGAAAACTAGCGCGGTATTCCATGTAACATATTTATAGTTTCGTTGCTTAAGCTCCCTCACGACACGGTGGCGTTTTTCATTTTTTATTTTTTTTTTTGTGTCATAAGGTCGAAGAGTTAACATTAACACACCGATGAATTTTACAAAAATGCTTTTTTCAACTTTTTTTGAAACCTGCGCGGTAAAAAGTAACGTTGTCGCATCAAAAATAACGAAAACACAAATAAAATAACATCTTATATAAACATTTCATATTTACACCTTTTAACTATTATACTTCCGGATATATTTTTCCGACTATAGATAATAGAAGATATTCTGCTGTTGCTATATAGTTCATATCACTCGTTTTCTGCAATAACTGTACAACTCAAAAAACTAGATTTTTCACCATTTTTAAAATATGGACAAAACATCAAATATACAAGTACTACTGTAATGTAAATGGTTTAATCCATACAAAGTGACAAAGAAAAACTGGAGATTATCGACATATAATACGATCTAATCGGAAACATATTGAGGTGAATGAATCAGGAATTCTACTCCCCTGCAAAAATTAAAGAAGTTATCGTTACCAAAATTGTACACAGCATAGATCATGGTAACACGAAAATTGCTGTGTAATTAACTCAATTTTTATGTTTTTTGGATTGTAACGTTATTGAAGAAAACGAGCGACATATTAAAATTACTTTCATCAAATTAGCGTAAAAAGAGACATTAAAATAGATATTAATAGATGCAACGCTTTTTCAAAACTTCTGTCCTTGTAATGTGACACTGCTAATAATAGCTTTTTATCAGCTGCTTGACACAGAGATAGCAGCACATCTGCTATTGCAGATGCACTGCACATTGCAGTGGCAGCCATTTAATTCATTTATATATGTATACTAGCGATACCCGGCGCGCGTTGCTGCCATTTCCATTATGAGTTTCAATGTCCTGTGATCTTAGCTTCCATAGCTATTCTGTATAGAGAATCGGGCCACACCCCCTTTTCCAATGCAGATATCAGTTTTCCAGTAAAAAGACTTTGGCAATTAGTAACTCCATGCTGAGTTTTATTGTCATGCGACGTTTAGTTCCAAAGCTATTCAATATCAAAAATTTGACTTGTGTGGTCGAAGCCATAACCCCTTTTCCTATGCCCGTTCCAGTTATCTTGTTTATTTATAAAAAAACTTATTGAATAACACAATGTCAATTCTATAAAGTAAAAAGTCACCCGTTCTTTTTGTTCATTTATAAATTACAGGAAAACCACCGTCAAAACATGTGTAGAAAAGTTGCATGCAGCGAAACAAATAAACATACGTACATACAAACATACATACATCAAGTCGGATTGATAGCCCGAACACAATACGCGCGACGAGCGGCAGCGCCAATTGTCACTTTTTTTTTACATGTATTTCTTATGGGACGTATTTTGGAGACTTGTCGCTCAACATTGTCGGCTTCAATTTAATTTTAAATTGACAGGCAGCAAAAGCAAGTTTCCGCCATTGTTTACATTGGTTATTACTGGTCGCATGCAGCAAACTAACCTGTTGTGAAATTTATGGTAGCGATGGTAGTGAGGGATGTTTTCTTTGAACTCTATTCAGAGTCTGTATTCATATTCAGAATTTTAAGCACAACTGAATAATGACGAATAAGAATCCATAAATTAATGCAAAATTGATTTATAAATAAAATTTTAATTCACATTTAATTTTAAAAACTTGATTAATTATTCATATCAATAAATCATTTTTGTTGTCAATTTTTTTAATATTTTATTCATATGAAAACTATACACAAAGAATGCAATTCACAAAGAATTTTAGAATTTGCAATTGTTTTTTAATATAATTATATTTTAATCGTTATTCCTTTTTTTTATTCATTGTTCATTTGTTATTCATTATTAATTTGTTATTCATTACTAATTTCTTAGTTATTATTGATTTTTTATTCATTAATTGATATAAATGTAACGAATAATTAAACAATTTTTTAAATTTGAATGTGAAATAACATTTTTATTTATAAATGAATTTTGCAATCATTGAATAGATTCTTATTTCGTTATTCACTCATCCAACTTTTTGAAAATAAAATGAAATTGAATGGATTTCTTTTTCAGCTCTGATTGTGTTGTTATTCTAAACGGCAACTGTTGAGTCGGCTGAAAACAGCCATTGTTTTTTGTGTACTATACATGCTGCTGAAGTTTGCTGGTGTCGCGTGTATTATAATCAAGTCGCTCAACATTTCTCTACAACGACAGATTGGAGACGTGCTGCTCGCCGTTCGTCGCGCGTATTGTGTTCGGGCTATGAATCGCATTCTCATCAAAAAAATCCTCAACATGCTAAAGGTGGTCAGTGAATCCCCTTTTAACAAAACTGTGTTAGATTAATTTTCCACATCAAAACTAATTTGAACATATTAGAATGTACTTCGATCCAATTAGCTTTAAGCGCAGCAAAGTATGTATGGATATGTATTTGTTTGTTTGTTTTGTTGTTTTGTGCTTGCTGAGAACAAAAAGAGTATAGTAGAGAGCAACATGCAGTTTATTGAGGCTCTCGCAGCACAAACGCATGAAAAGCTAACGATCAAGTAATGCATGGCATTGTGGATGAATTTTTAAAAAACTTAACACTTTAATTAAAGATACTTATTATTGAAATTTCGAAAAGCAAATAACCAATGAATCTTTTGTGGCACAAATGTGATATTTTAAAAGTTATTTCAAAAAAATCGGAACAGTACTTTTGGAGTTTTGCGGGCACAAAAAATGTTCACTTTCATTTTATATAATAGTATATATATATATATAGATATAGAAGTATAGATTTACATATACTTATGTTTACATATTTATTTATTGAAAACAAATTTGAGCTTTAGGCCAAGTATGTTGACAACAAGACAACATGAAGACAATGAAGGCAACAACCAACAAGAACAACAAAGGCTCTGTATAGAGCAAATCACACAGCAGACTAAATAGACTGTTTCGTTGGCCGCTACTCCAACTCATCAGTAGTCTTGCATGACTTTTCACTGTGATTCACTCTACTTAGGTCCTACTTATACTGCCAATGTGCCGAGAAAGTTACCCTGAAGTTTATTTTGACAGAGAGAACGATTTTTCATTAATATATTGGCAGTATAAGCAAAAAAGTTTCAAAATGATTTTGACTAATTTTTATTCCATATTTACGAATGAAATTGAGGGCGTTGCTTACTTTTTGAACGAAATTCTTACTTGACTTTATTACTTCTTGAAAAATTTGAAGAAAACTGCTTTCAATAGCTTATAGCAACATTTCCTGATCAAGGTTTTGCGGTAATTGCAGAATTGGTGCTATTAAGCCGGAAATACGTTCGGTTTAAATTTTGGCTACTTAACCTTCATCCGGATTGGTCATCAAATTGATGACATTTTTTATTTAAAATGCTTATATTCTTTGTGTTTCTTATGGAATCGATCTGAGATTTTGGCTCAATGGTTAAATCGTATATAAATTTTTTATTTTTGGTATCAGATTTGTGCTCACATGTCACATATGTGCTGTATAAAAAATTTCCTTTATACGTATTTGTCATCAAATTGATAACGCTATATTCTAACAGGTGTCTTTATTTTTGTTGCATCATTTCCTCTCTTTTTTTTAGTCATTATTTTGTTCTTCGGCCAGTCTTTGTTTGCTTCCCAATGCACACACAGTTTTTGCATTGTTCTCGCATTTTTTTCTTTTAAGAAATATTGGCGGTATTCACGATCTGGAGTTTTTGGAGTATGTTGAGTAAATTAAAAAGAATTTCCTATAGATTGGGGGCACTCCCTCCTTTTTTCTTGACAAAAAATACTTACAGCGCAAACAAATTTTGCCATATTTTTTTAGAACAAATTAAATTCGCAGTGCTGCCTTGTACACAAAGCAGTGCTGCCATAGAACCTCAAGTCAGCTGGTTTCCAAATACATAAATACTATGCAAAATTTAGGATAGGGTTCCACCATTGAAAATTTAGTATTTATAGTATTTGGTAAATGTTCATATTTTGTTTTTGTAAAACTGTCAAATTTACTACAAATATCAAATTTATCAAAAATACAGAATAAACTCCAGATCGTGAATACCGCAAATATAAAATTTGCAAAAATCGATTCTAATTCATGGTTCGATAATTATCCTACTGATGATAGTGATCTATTCGAAAGTGATGAAGATTAAGATTATATACCAAGTGAAAATGAATTTGATTGTGATAATTATAATAGTGATGATGCAGATAGTGATTTTTTCAATCAACAAACAAGAGAAGCAGCAGTGTCAGTAGAAAATATTTTATTGATGTCAAAAGACAAACAACTACAATATTCAACTGAACCATTGCAACTTGCTCGTTCTAATAATTCTTCAACTTTTTCTTTTGCTGCCAGGCAAGGTAAATAATGTATTAGTTTTTCATATTTATTCTTGTAAACTATTTTTCAAAATACATTGTGTAGGTCCAACAACATATGCTGCTGCTCAATGTTCTGATGCCGTTTCTACATTTTTATTGACCGTACAGCCGATTGAAAAAATAATTGTTGATATGACCATTTTGTAAGGTTTTCGTCACTATAAAGAAGATTGGGATAATGGTGATATAATAACTAAGCGTGCATACTATGGTATTTTGATATTAGCTGGTGTTTATCGATCAAATGGGGAGTGTTTGAGTGAACTGTGGGACGACAAGCATTAATTTCAATTTTCTTTGTTTTACTATTATCGGGTAATATATATTCAGTGGATTTAATATAATTAAAATAATATGTTTTTTTTTTTTTATTAAAATCATAGATAGGGATGGATTCAATCAAAACATTAAGAAAATAGTTTTACCGTTTTATATATAAGTGAAAACTTGGTATTTTTACGTGTCATCAGTTTGATGATAGTAATACTTTTATGTATTAAAAAAAGTAATGCGGATGACCTATGTCTATTAACTTCAATAAGAGTGCTTAAAGGAGCTGAAAACTACTTACAGGATTAAATGTCTGACCCGAATTGGGAAAATATTGAGGATGGCACAAATTTCTTAAAAAATTTCAAACTTGACTTTAAAATTAATTTCAATTCTAGCGAAATGTGCTTCGTATGGCATATAGAAGGGTATTTTGGGTATCGGGTTTTCGCATAAATCATATTTTAGGCAGGGAATAAGTTCGGCTTAAACTACATGCAAAGAAATTTTTCGTTTACCGCAACTGAAAAATTCACCAACTATACTTCGTTTGCGAGCTGTATTTGCCGCAAACGAATATTCAATTGTCACAACTTAAAAATATATCTTATATATATATACCGCAAGCTATTTCGGTCATTATTATTTATTATATTAATAATCTTTCTAATTATGTCCGTCCGTCTTCTTATGGGTTGCTCCTCCGTTGCTATCTCCGTCCGCGTATTTAGCAAACTACCAATTTCCTTATATAGTAACAATTTATCCAAAAAGTAACTCTTAACTATAAGCGTTATGTTTATACAACGAAGGGAAAAATAAACAACATTTTCAGTTGGGAAAAACGAAGTTTTCAATTGCTGCAATTTGAAAATCACTCGCGTTTATGACAAACGGAATTAATTTCCTGCAACTATATGACGCGTTTCTCGCAACTGAACTGTTATTATGACAACTGTTGAAACGTTTGCAAATAACGATTTCAAGCACGACAAACGAAGTTCGTTTGCGGCAAACTGGCGATAAACGTTTTTTTTTTCTTTGCGTGTATGAATGCATACTTTTACGTTCTTAAAACCCCTATGGTACGTGCTTTTTTTAATTGCTCTGCAACACATTGCAACCCAACTCCAGCACATCACAGCAAATCCAATTTTTCGAAAATAATTAATGGCGAAGTTGGCTTCACATGACACATTACAACACATATTTTTTAACAATACATTCGAAATTAGTGGAGCTTACACTCAAAGAAATTGTTCGTTTACCACAACTGAAAAATTTATGAATTTAAAAGAAATGTATTAGTATTTAATATACTAATTATCCTCCTCCCTATGTTCGTCCGTCATCTTATGGATTGTACTCATCGCACCTCTGTTTCAAATTATCAATTTACTTATATAGTAGCAATTTGTCCAAAAAGTAACTCTGAACTTTAAGCGTTGTGTTTATACAACGAAGGGAAAAACAGTTTCAGTTGGGAAAAACATATTTTTCAATTGCTTGCTGCAATTTAAAATCACTGCGTTTATGACAAACGAAATTAATTTCCTGCATATAAATGACGCGTTTCTCGAAACTAACTATTATTGTGTCGTTTGCAAATAATGATTTCAAGCACGACAAACAAAGTTCGTTTGCGGCAAACTGCCGATAGACGTTTTTTTTTTCTATGCGTGTACTTAAGACAAATAAAATCGCCTTCTATGTTCTAAATATAAATGAGTTATTTATATATTTTTTCTTGAGTTATTAAAATTTTTATAAAAAAAAACTTTCGTTAATCTCGTCTATACTTCACTTATTCTCTCTCTCTCTCTCTCTCTCTCTCTATCTTTCTATATCGCTCTCTTTCAGGTGGAGCTGCCCACATTGCTGGCGCACAATTAGCCACAATTAAGAATCAACCAGACGGTACATTCAGTCTCGATGAGCTGCGTCGCAAAATTCGTTCCAGTGATTATCATGAGCCGATAACCTCGCTGGTCATTGTTGAGAATACGCACAACATGTGCGGCGGCAAAGTGATACCGCTCGAGTGGCTTGATGCGCTCGCCCAGCTATGTCGCAACGCAGAGCCGCTTCCCAGTCGCATTGCGCTGCACATGGATGGGGCGCGTGTATTCAATGCAGCTGAAGCACTACAAGTGCCAGTGGCAAGAATAGCTAAGGACTTCGATTCGGTATGCTTCTGTCTGAGTAAAGGACTGTCGGCGCCGGTTGGTTCAGTGCTGGTGGGTTCGAGGGACTTTATCAGCGAGTGAGTGAATAGCTTGAAAAGCGTAAAGAATTACAAAACTTATTATTTTGCCTTTATTTCTTATCTCATCATTCAAAATGACATCGTTCAACATGATGCTTCACTGCAGAGCACGTCGTTTGCGCAAAGCTTTGGGTGGTGGAATGCGTCAGTCGGGTATCTTGGCGGCAGCCGGTCTAGTGGCACTCGAGACTATTGTGCCGCGCTTGCATGAGGATCATACCAGAATGCGTCGCATAGCGGAAGGTAAATCTTTTGTGTTCTTTTCCTGTCAGCAAAAAAAAAAAAAAAAAATAAATTCCCACATTACTTGTGCAACTGTCAGCATTTTTGCAGAAAAATGAAGGAATTAGGCTGCATGTAAATGATGTCTCTTCATGTTGACAATCGAGGCAATGATTTGCAGCTTCCTATTCATGCTTTCATGCTATGTTAAGTCATTCAAACAAATTTTTAAAATCTTATTCTCTTCTTATTCGACAGCTATTCATAATGTGCAAAGTCCTAACATAACCGTGGACCTGGCCAATTTACACTCCAACATTCTACTCATTCACATGCTGAATCCTAAGCTAGAAGCTAAAAAGTTTGCTGCACGTTTGGCACAAGTAACACCAATGGAGCTGCAGGATGGCATCACTGCAGATACGGTGCAAAAGCAGGGTATTCAGCTGAAGGTTAGCTCTCGTGACTGGTCATATGCGCGCATTGTTATCTATCATCAGATAAGCGATTTGGACGTTCAGCTGGCGATTAAGAAATTTACCTACGTAATCCGGGAATATGACGCACTATTGGCATCCTAAAAGGCTCGAACGTTCGAAACAAACATTGCAGCAGATATTAATAGAGTTCAGTGATGATAAGAGTTCTTATTGGGCTGAGGAATACAAGTCACAAATTGATTTCAGAGACAAGCAACAATAATAATACTCTTTGAATTGTGCATTTAAAATGTAAATAAATAAAATTTTTAATACAACATATTTTTATAGTTCTAAAAAAAAGCAATCAATAAATAAATGTTATCCCTTTACAGGACTAGAATTAATTTTTCGGTAACTTTTCTTAAAACAAACTTTAGAAAAAGTTTTATTAAAATTTAAACCTATTCTTTGCTTTAATTTTTGAGTTTGTTGCAAAAAAAAAAAACAAAAAAAGGATATAGAGTAAAATCGAGTGTTAAGAAAAACTGAAGGCGGTATGTTTTTAATTCTTTTCGTTCATGGCAGTTCTAACCTATGCTGAGATATAAAATTTTATTTTTCTAAAGCGCCATCTATTGGCCATTTAATGTGGTTTATGTATTCATATGTTCAAATGAGTTATCGATGTGTTAAAATGAACGAGTTGGTAATTGTTATGAATTGTTATGAATGTGCCAAAAATAAACTTTTCATTGGTGGTGGAATGGAAAATAATGAGTTAATTGAAAGTTGTCACATTTTTTAACGGTTTATCCAAGTCGACAATATAAGGGATCTATGAACTAAGAACTCAGAACTTAGTAGTAGAACAGATGTTTCTATCAATCTGAGATCCGCAACTGTTCCTCTCAAAAGAAATCAATGGATTCCTGTTAAAAGATACAATTTTCCACTAAAATCAGTCTGATCGTTGGCAATTCACAAATCACAATCAAAAACATTTGATGACATTGTTAACAAATACAGCTCAACACATTTACGTGTCTATTGTCGGCATCTTTCAAAGTAATGGCTATTCGCAACATGGCTTTACTCCCTTGATGATACTTCAGAAGAAATTACCAGCACGTTAGTCAAACCAAATCTGCTATTGGGGACATATACCCCACGAGATGTGGGCCTTTTGATCAAAATTTACGGTGCAATTATTCATAGATATTAATTTTATTTCCTTCAGAGTACTCTCAATTGAAAGCAATACATATATGTATTTCAACACTTCACCTAAGCCTTAAAAACATTTTTCATAGGCTGATTTTGAATTTCTGGCCTCTTGCGACAATGTCTTGCTTGCCTCTTTGTTCGAAACACAAAATTTCAGACGAGCACTTTGCTCAACAAAATTCAAAATTTCAAAATTCGCAGAACACAACAAACACTACATTGTTTACAAAGCTATCACGCACAAACTGCCGACAAATGGCACTCAAACAGATATTTTGACATTAGATGACAGATGTGCCATACCATGAAAAAAAAAAACAAAATTGTTGACAATATCTCAAGAGCGATTTGTTTGAATGAGAAATTTCGGATATTCTCTTATTACAAGGTACTTTACCGAACGTTTAAAAACTTTTATGTCGACAGTAGTCATGTAGTCAATTTGAAAGGGTTAATCTTCACTTTGATAAGAGGGATTGCACTTAGTACAATTTTTTGCAAAAGGACTTAATTTAGATCTTATTTTGGTAGAACACTGGGAGCGACTAGATATGGTACAACGATTGATGCAATGTTTTCACAATTCGTAACTCATGCAACATCCGACGTTCACGTATCGTAGTTTAGTTGCCACATACCTATTGCCACAATATATATTTCATAATGACGTAACTTTTTTCGAAATTAAAAACGAAATCTAAGCATTACCTCTGATATTATCAATGCACTAACAACATGTTGTTGCACAGAGCTGTAAAAGAATGCATTAATTTGTGATTTGAAATCATTGATTGCGATTTGATTTTTAAATCGCAATTAATGATAATTAATAATTTTTATGCAAATGCAATATAAAAAATATTGCAATAATTTTTTCAAACCATTGATTGTGATTTCAAATTTGAAGTCCCAATCAATGACTTGAAAAAATGAATGCAAATGAAATATTTGACTTGATTCGTTTTTTGAAATCATTGATTGGGACTTGAAATTCAAATATTTTTCTAGATTTTGCTATTTTGTGACTTTATTAAAGAAACGATAAAATTCAAGTTAATATATTCGATTCATTCGTAATATAAGTGATATTGTGACATATATTTTATCTGTGTATGATGGATTTTAAAGGACCAATAGAATTTGCTACAGAAATAATTTTTTTTTCCAAAGAGCCAATATTGTCCATTAAAACCTAAACAACACGATTAGGCGCCGAACGAAGCCCAGTTGAACCTGTTTGTCACAACAACTACATTTATGTCGCAGGAATTTAAAGAGCCGGACAAATTTTACTGAACCCATTGGCTAAAATAATATTCGTTATTGTCAAAGCAACCCATATGAGTAGAATTCATAAATGGCAGAGCTGTAAAAGAATGCATTCATTTGTATTTAAAATCATTTAGTTCCCAATCAGTGATTTGAAAAAATGAATGCAATCATGTCTCAAATTCAAATTAATGCAAATTTCAAGTCCCAATCAATGATTTGGAAAATGAATGCAATCAGTTTTTTGCAAGTCCCATTCAATGATTTAAAAAATGATGCATTCATTTTGAATATAAATCACATGATTAAAAATCATAAATGATTGCATTCTTTTAGAGCTCTGATGTTGGATATTTTTGAAAAATTTGATTTTAGACAATTTTTTAAACCAGGATAGCTGAAAGAACTGTACAGAATTGGTTGAGATATTTCAGATACTGAAAGAATAATAAACAAACAATAATATATATGAAAATGAGAGAGGTGCTTTGAAAAATTTTTTATTTACCGATTAAAACAGCCAATTTATGAACTATTTTTAATTTTTATAAATTACTAGCTGATACCCGACGCGTTGCTGTCGTAGCGGAAATGATTTCTATCTCTATCTCTATCTCTATCTCTATCTCTATCTCTATCTCTATCTCTATCTCTATCTCTATCTCTATCTCTATCTCTATCTCTATCTCTATCTCTATCTCTATCTCTATCTCTATCTCTATCTCTATCTCTATCTCTATCTCTATCTCTATCTCTATCTCTATCTCTATCTCTATCCCTATCTCTATCTCTATCTCTATCTCTATATCTATCTCTATCTCTATCTCTATCTCTATCTCTATCTCTATCTCTATCTCTATCTCTATCTCTATCTCTATCTCTATCTCTATCTCTATCTCTATCTCTATCTCTATCTCTATCTCTATCTCTATCTCTATCTCTATCTATATCTCTATCTCTATCTCTATCTCTATCTCTATCTCTATCTCTATCTCTATCTCTATCTCTATCTCTATCTCTATCTCTATCTCTATCTCTATCTCTATCTCTATCTCTATCTCTATCTCTATCTCTATATCTATCTCTATCTCTATCTCTATCTCTATCTCTATCTCTATCTCTATCTCTATCTCTATCTCTATATCTATCTCTATCTCTATCTCTATCTCTATCTCTATCTCTATCTCTATCTCTATCTCTATCTCTATCTCTATCTCTATCTCTATCTCTATCTCTATCTCTATCTCTATCTCTATCTCTATCTCTATCTCTATCTCTATCTCTATCTCTATCTCTATCTCTATCTCTATCTCTATCTCTATCTCTATCTCTATCTCTATCTCTATCTCTATCTCTATCTCTATCTCTATCTCTATCTCTATCTCTATCTCTATCTCTATCTCTATCTCTATCTCTATCTCTATCTCTATCTCTATCTCTATCTCTATCTCTATCTCTATCTCTATCTCTATCTCTATCTCTATCTCTATCTCTATCTATATCTCTATCTCTATCTCTATCTCTATCTCTATCTCTATCTCTATCTCTATCTCTATCTCTATCTCTATCTCTATCTCTATCTCTATCTCTATCTCTATCTCTATCTCTATCTCTATCTCTATCTCTATCTCTATCTCTATCTCTATCTCTATCTCTATCTCTATCTCTATCTCTATCTCTATCTCTATCTCTATCTCTATCTCTATCTCTATCTCTATCTCTATCTCTATCTCTATCTCTATCTCTATCTCTATCTCTATCTCTATCTCTATCTCTATCTCTATCTCTATCTCTATCTCTATCTCTATCTCTATCTCTATCTCTATCTCTATCTTTATCTCTATCTCTATCTCTATCTCTATCTCTATCTCTATCTCTATCTCTATCTCTATCTCTATCTCTATCTCTATCTCTATCTCTATCTCTATCTCTATCTCTATCTCTATCTCTATCTATATCTCTATCTCTATCTCTATCTCTATCTCTATCTCTATCTCTATCTCTATCTCTATCTCTATCTCTATCTCTATCTCTATCTCTATCTCTATCTCTATCTATATCTCTATCTCTATCTCTATCTCTATCTCTATCTCTATCTCTATCTCTATCTCTATCTCTATCTCTATCTCTATCTCTATCTCTATCTCTATCTCTATCTCTATCTCTATCTCTATCTCTATCTCTATCTCTATCTCTATCTCTATCTCTATCTCTATCTCTATCTCTATCTCTATCTCTATCTCTATCTCTATCTCTATCTCTATCTCTATCTCTATCTATATCTCTATCTCTATCTCTATCTCTATCTCTATCTCTATCTATATCTCTATCTCTATCTCTATCTCTATCTCTATCTCTATCTCTATCTCTATCTCTATCTCTATCTCTATCTCTATCTCTATCTCTATCTCTATCTCTATCTCTATCTCTATCTCTATCTCTATCTCTATCTCTATCTATATCTCTATCTCTATCTCTATCTCTATCTCTATCTCTATCTCTATCTCTATCTCTATCTCTATCTCTATCTCTATCTCTATCTCTATCTCTATCTCTATCTCTATCTCTATCTCTATCTCTATCTCTATCCCTATCTCTATCTCTATCTCTATATCTATCTCTATCTCTATCTCTATCTCTATCTCTATCTCTATCTCTATCTCTATCTCTATCTCTATCTCTATCTCTATCTCTATCTCTATCTCTATCTCTATCTCTATCTCTATCTCTATCTATATCTCTATCTCTATCTCTATCTCTATCTCTATCTCTATCTCTATCTCTATCTCTATCTCTATCTCTATCTCTATCTCTATCTCTATCTCTATCTCTATCTCTATCTCTATCTCTATCTCTATCTCTATATCTATCTCTATCTCTATCTCTATCTCTATCTCTATCTCTATCTCTATCTCTATCTCTATCTCTATCTCTATCTCTATATCTATCTCTATCTCTATCTCTATCTCTATCTCTATCTCTATCTCTATCTCTATCTCTATCTCTATCTCTATCTCTATCTCTATCTCTATCTCTATCTCTATCTCTATCTCTATCTCTATCTCTATCTCTATCTCTATCTCTATCTCTATCTCTATCTCTATCTCTATCTCTATCTCTATCTCTATCTCTATCTCTATCTCTATCTCTATCTCTATCTCTATCTCTATCTCTATCTCTATCTCTATCTCTATCTCTATCTCTATCTCTATCCCTATCTCTATCTCTATCTCTATATCTATCTCTATCTCTATCTCTATCTCTATCTCTATCTCTATCTCTATCTCTATCTCTATCTCTATCTCTATCTCTATCTCTATCTCTATCTCTATCTCTATCTCTATCTCTATCTCTATCTCTATCTCTATCTCTATCTCTATCTCTATCTCTATCTCTATCTCTATCTCTATCTCTATCTCTATCTCTATCTCTATCTCTATCTCTATCTCTATCTCTATCTCTATCTCTATCTCTATCTCTATCTCTATCTCTATCTCTATCTCTATATCTATCTCTATCTCTATCTCTATCTCTATCTCTATCTCTATCTCTATCTCTATCTCTATATCTATCTCTATCTCTATCTCTATCTCTATCTCTATCTCTATCTCTATCTCTATCTCTATCTCTATCTCTATCTCTATCTCTATCTCTATCTCTATCTCTATCTCTATCTCTATCTCTATCTCTATCTCTATCTCTATCTCTATCTCTATCTCTATCTCTATCTCTATCTCTATCTCTATCTCTATCTCTATCTCTATCTCTATCTCTATCTCTATCTCTATCTCTATCTCTATCTCTATCTCTATCTCTATCTCTATCTCTATCTCTATCTCTATCTCTATCCCTATCTCTATCTCTATCTCTATATCTATCTCTATCTCTATCTCTATATCTATCTCTATCTCTATCTCTATCTCTATCTCTATCTCTATCTCTATCTCTATCTCTATCTCTATCTCTATCTCTATCTCTATCTCTATCTCTATCTCTATCTCTATCTCTATCTCTATCTCTATCTCTATCTCTATCTCTATCTCTATCTCTATCTCTATCTCTATCTCTATCTCTATCTCTATCTCTATCTCTATCTCTATCTCTATCTCTATCTCTATCTCTATCTCTATCTCTATCTCTATCTCTATCTCTATCTCTATCTCTATCTCTATCTCTATCTCTATCTCTATCTCTATCTCTATCTCTATCTCTATCTCTATCTCTATCTCTATCTCTATCTCTATCTCTATCTCTATCTCTATCTCTATCTCTATCTCTATCTCTATCTCTATCTCTATCTCTATCTCTATCTCTATCTCTATCTCTATCTCTATCTCTATCTCTATCTCTATCTATATCTCTATCTCTATCTCTATCTCTATCTCTATCTCTATCTCTATCTCTATCTCTATCTCTATCTCTATCTCTATCTCTATCTCTATCTCTATCTCTATCTCTATCTCTATCTCTATCTCTATCTCTATCTCTATCTCTATCTCTATCTCTATCTCTATCTCTACCTCTATCTCTATCTCTATCTCTATCTCTATCTCTATCTCTATCTCTATCTCTATCTCTATCTCTATCTCTATCTCTATCTCTATCTCTATCTCTATCTCTATCTCTATCTCTATCTATATCTCTATCTCTATCTCTATCTCTATCTCTATCTCTATCTCTATCTCTATCTCTATCTCTATCTCTATCTCTATCTCTATCTCTATCTCTATCTCTATCTCTATCTCTATCTCTATCTCTATCTCTATCTCTATCTCTATCTCTATCTCTATCTCTATCTCTATCTCTATCTCTATCTCTATCTCTATCTCTATCTCTATCTCTATCTCTATCTCTATCTCTATCTCTATCTCTATCTCTATCTCTATCTATATCTCTATCTCTATCTCTATCTCTATCTCTATCTCTATCTATATCTCTATCTCTATCTCTATCTCTATCTCTATCTCTATCTCTATCTCTATCTCTATCTCTATCTCTATCTCTATCTCTATCTCTATCTCTATCTCTATCTCTATCTATATCTCTATCTCTATCTCTATCTCTATCTCTATCTCTATCTCTATCTCTATCTCTATCTCTATCTCTATCTCTATCTCTATCTCTATCTCTATCTCTATCTCTATCTCTATCTCTATCTCTATCTCTATCTCTATCTCTATCTCTATCTATATCTCTATCTCTATCTCTATCTCTATCTCTATCTCTATCTCTATCTCTATCTCTATCTCTATCTCTATCTCTATCTCTATCTCTATCGCTATCTCTATCTCTATCACTATCTCTATCTCTATCTCTATCTCTATCTTTATCTCTATCTCTATCTCTATCTCTATCTCTATCTCTATCTCTATCTCTATCTCTATCTCTATCTCTATCTCTATCTCTATCTCTATCTCTATCTCTATCTCTATCTCTATCTCTATCTCTATCTCTATCTCTATCTCTATCTCTATCTCTATCTCTATCTCTATCTCTATCTCTATCTATATCTCTATCTCTATCTCTATCTCTATCTCTATCTCTATCTCTATCTCTATCTCTATCTCTATCTCAATCTCTATCTCTATCTCTATCTCTATCTCTATCTCTATCTCTATCGCTATCTCTATCTCTATCTCTATCTCTATCTCTATCTCTATCTCTATCTCTATCTCTATCTCTATCTCTATCTCTATCTCTATCTCTATCTCTATCTCTATCTCTATCTCTATCTCTATCTCTATCTCTATCTCTATCTCTATCTCTATCCTCTATCTCTATCTCTATCTCCATCTCTATCTCTAAGTGGAACGACTCGTGTAAATTGATAACCAAATTTCGAGGCTATGCTACTTATAATTCCAAAGTTATTCGATATCGCAAATTTAGCTTGTATGGGCGGAGCCACACCCCCTTGTTCAATGACGTCTCAGTTTTCTAGTAGAATATCACCCAATAGTAATTCCATACTCAATTTCGTTGTTAAACGACGTTTAGTTCCAAAGATATCTGATATCAAAAATTTTAAGTGTATGGGCGTAGCCACACCCCCTTTTCCAAAGCCCATCCCAGTTTTATAGTATAAATATATCACCAAGTGGAAACTCCATACTGAATTTCATTATTATACGGCATTTAGTTCCAAAGCTATTCGATATCATAAATTTGAATTGTATGGGCGGTGCCACACCCCTTTGGCCTATACTTGATAAATTTTGCTAGTCGAAGGACGCGACTAAATAGTACGCTCCTACCAAGTTTCATTGATGTGTGACTTATAGCTTGAAAGTTATACCGAAAATTTGGTCTGCTGAAAAAGTGCCACGCCCCACATTCAACGCCCATAAAATTTTACCTGTGGAACGGCTCTTGTAAATTATGGTAGAACACCGAATTCCGATGCTATGCGAACTATAACATCAGAGCTATTCGCTACCGTAAATTTGGGTTGTATGGGGGGTGCCACGCCCCCTTGTCATTTTCAAACAATTTTTTTTTTAAAACCATCTAGAGAACGTACCCTACAAAATGGTATCGGCAGATTTTTTTTTTACCCAGCCGAACTCTCAAACACTCGTCACAAACAGATTTGACAACATTTTTTTATATATATAGATAGAAGATATCGACAAAAGGAATAACTAAAATATAAAATTTATTAAAAAAAATTATCGTAATCATCGTTGTTGTTGTTGCATGTCATTTCAAAGTAGATTAAGAAAAGAAGGTATACCGCTGGTTGTAATCAACAAATTTTTGTGCGTAATCTGAAAAAAAGAAATACGGAAATGTATGCAGAATTAATGCCGTTATCGTCGGTACTAGAATTAAAAGGGTCGTTCAAAAACTAACGGAACTGTAGCATCTAAATATAATTATTTAAAAAAAGGGTACTTTTTTAAACTTAAGATAGGTCCAGCTTCGTTTTTTTTAGAGCTACCTTCATGATTCTAATACCAACGAGAATGACTGGCATTTAAAGCTTGTAGTGCAATCTAAATCATCCAATTATTTTTGTAAGTTTTTATCACAACCAATCACAAAAAAGAAGTTTCGAGATAAACGCATTTAAAGTTATGGTAACTGTTTTCGAAAAAAATTTCATCGAAATCGGGTGATTAGTTTCCAAGAAATATGGTAAAGTGCTCGAAGAGGTGGTTTTCAAAAAGTTCCTACTGCATACCCGTTTGAAAAAAAAAACAAAATTTTTTAGAAAAAACAAAAACTACATTTCATTACTATATTGCTTGCAAGAATACATAATCAATATACTTATGAAATGAAGGTAGATCACCAAATATATAATGGGTGGCCTTAAAGCACTTTCTTGTTGCATTCGCATTAGATAAAATATTCGCTACAGCCCACATTGGGCCAGAAATTTGAAAAAGTGATCAAAACTCATATCTTGGCGATGCATAGACAGAATTAAATAAAAATTGGTACAGAATACTTAACACAGGACCTTCTTCAAGCACGGAAAAAAAGTGGGCGGGACTGATATCGGGACAATACAGTATCTCAGTTAGTGTTGGGACAAGGGTATTGAAATTGCGAAAAGGGGTGGGTAGGATCGTTTCCGAGCATGTAATAAAAAGTGGGCGGGGCTCAAGAATGGGGCGTGGCAATATCAATAAAATACCGTATCTCGTCTAATAGTGGGACTAGATTATTAAAATTCGGTACAGTGTTTTGTGGAATCTTTTCCGTGCATGATGAAAAATTGGACTAGATTTAACAAAGGGTCGTGTCACTATTAGTAAAATGCCGTATCTCAGTTAGTGTTGGGACTAGGGTATTGAAATTGGGTATAGGGGTGGGTACAATCGTTTCCGATAATTTAAGAAAAAGTGAGTGGGATCCAACAATGGAGCGTGGCACTATTTATATAAAAACTGTAGTTTGGTTATTATTTATTCTGTGGTATTAAAAAAAGGCGGGATACGAGACAGATCAAGGGGTTGCTTTTACCGAATCTGACATGTGATGTGTGAACTAAGAATAAATATACAAGGTTTTAGAAAATAACACTTTTAGAACAATAAATATGTTATGAAATCGAGAAACAAAAGAACCCGCGATTAGCCTACATAAATGACATACATATGTATATAGTTTCCAGGGTCACCACGTGGAAGTTGCGGAGAGAACCCCATGTTTTTTTCTGCTTTTTGTTTTTGTATGTTTTTTATTTTTTGTTTTATATATATATATATATATTTTTTTTTTTTTCTCTTAATATTTTTTTTCATTGCACGCAAGAAAAATGTAGACCATACTTTGAAATATGTTTTCAGTTAGGAAAAAAAAAATTTATTTTTTGCAACTAATTTTGTTCAAAATGATTTCTGCAAGTGGTCAAGTAAAATATTTTCTTATTTTCGCTTTTTTTTTCATTATGTTTCATAACAACTCTTTCTAAGCACATTTTGGATAGATAGATCACGTAAAATCAAAATTACGGATTTTATGACGCTTTCCCTATAGCATGTTTTGGCGTAAATGAGCAAATTTATATGGGAAAATAACAAATTTTCCATAAGTTTTAAACTCAATTAAAGAAAAAAGTCAGTTTTGGTTTTCTTTATTTTTGAGTATGTTTTAAAACAACTCTTTCTAAACAAATTCCCAAAGTGTTAATCTATTTAATGAAATTCTACTTAATTTTGTTCTATACACTTCTACAACTGCAGATATTGCTCTTTTAATCTTAGGTTTGTATGGGAGTTAGGCGAAGGGCGTGGCCGATATTGATAACAACTTGTGTGGCGTTATATATTTATGAAATAATGACACATGCTTAATTTCATGTATGTAACTACGATCATTCCTTCTATTTTTGTCCCCCATCCCATAGAACTCGTTACACTGTGCGACTTTAGTTTTTCAATAAATTTCTCAAAAGTAAATAAAAACGTGCAAAAGTGTGCATATCCCACTTCAAGTAAATATCTTAAAGAAAGAAATAGCATGTAAATTATTTTAATTACGAGCGGAATCTCAGGGAATCTTCTTTAGGCGCCGCATTTTTTTTTAAACCCCATTCTTTTGTATTTAGTGTGTGGAAAAAAGGATTAAAAACAAAAGAAAATATATATATGTGTATATGGTTTTTCAATATTGAATTGAGTGTATTTAAAAAAGTGGTAAACATTTTAAAGAAGTTTGAGAAATAGTTATACTGTTGATGATTTCAAATTTTAGACGTAAATAAAAAAAATTGCAATTTTTGACTTAAAATGCCTCCCAAATTGTAATTTTTTATTTTATATTAATAATATTTCGTCTCAGGGTACCTTAATGTATCCCATTATCAATCGTAAGAATCATTTGTATACAGAAAATATTTGACTTTTGGCCACTTATTGAAATTCCTGGCCCAATGTTCAGCACCGTCTATCATGGTATAATGCATTTCACACCAAATTTCAAAGATTTTGCCATTCCATTCAATAACATCACATTCCAGACTTTCAATTTTAACTAAAATGTTTATTCTCAATACGAAGTTAAATTAAAAAAAAAATGAGTTATAAAGTTGTGGTATATTTTAATAAGTTTATTTCTTTTATAATTCTTAAAAAACATATTTTTTAAGAATTACATTGTGAGCTTAATGCCAAATAATTCATGAAGCAACAGGTTGCTACAACAACAAAGTTCTTTGCAGAACTTAAACCAAGCTGACTAGACCATGGTTTCGTCGGACGCTACTCCGACTCATCAGTAGTCTCAGTGGTTCTAGCAGTCCACTAAAAAGCTCAACAACAAAATCTTTGCAGAATCAATGCAGTCAACTTTTTGAAATTTTGCGACTAGCAAAAGAGTAGAAAAACATTGCTTTGACAAAGTATAGCGCTTCTATAAATCCTCTTTGGTTTTATTGATCTTGCGCCTATTAGCTTGTTAAAGTTAGTGGACTGCTAGAACCACTGAGACTACTGATGAGTCGGAGTAGCGTCCGACGAAACCATGGTCTAGTCAGCTTGGTTTAAGTTCTGCAAAGAACTTTGTTGTTGTAGCAACCTGTTGCTTCATGAATTATTTGGCATTAAGCTCACAATATAATTCTTAAAAAATATGTTTTTTAAGAATTATAAAAGAAATAAAAAAAAAATTTTTCGATGATAGGTATACCTATCACAAAACTTTTGAGATGATATCGTAATTTTAGGTTTTAAAAATTGTTTGTTTTTTTTTTTTCAAACTTGGTAAAATATGGTTGTTTTTTTTTTTTTGTTTTTGATTCTTGAAGTTAAAATTACCAATATAATTTAAAATTTAACAAACACTTTAAATGCGACTTTTAGGCATTTTTAAGCATTTAAAACATCGAATAAATGTGTGATCTGCCGTAAAGTCCTGATTGGCACCCAATGACTTATTTTTGCTCGCGCACATCAAGAACAAACTGCGTGGAAAAATGTATTTTTGACGCCAGAAGAAATTTGAATTAAAATAATTTTTCTGTACGGCCGCCACCTTTCTGCAGACAATGGCAAACCTCAGAGAGTAAACAAAATGCCATGTAAAGCTTCTTGAGAACAAGAGCATTGCGTTCAATGTTGACTTGTTGAAATACCCTCACCCCCATACAACGACTATATTGTTTATTATATAAAAAAAAATAAAATTATTACAAATAGATTTTAATGTGCGTTTAATCCCCGAGACTTAAACCTTTAGCTCGAACGTTCAAGGCATCGCTCTCACCACTGGTCTATCAATTCTTGCTGTTGAATCGATTTGCTTTTTGCATAGCAATCTCTCGTGGTAGCTATGTTGGTAAATAAAATAATGGATTCGTAATCGAAGGTGTAATATCTCACAATCATGAACTTATTATAGTTGACGAAGTTCGTTTGAATTCAAAACTATCGCTTAAACGAAACATTTGATTTGATGGAAATATTCATCATCGAACGGTTGTTTAAGTCAGTGTAGTAAATTCATTAGAGAATAAAATAATTTACACGTTATCAAAGGTGAAATTTCTTACGATTTTGAGCATATTGACGAGTTGTTCCAAGAGTTTGTTTGAGAGGAAATCTTTCATTTAAACCAGTGGGGCCAAAGAAATTTTAAGCGCTGGCCAATGCTTAAAAAACTAAGAAACAAACACAAAATATTGCTCATTGTTGTTTTTGACAAAAAAACAATTACAATGCAGTAAAATGACATGTAATAAAGTACACTAACAATGCTTGCATGAAAAATTACAGCTTCAGCATCGACATCATCGAGTGGCTTTGCATGCATTTACTTTTGTAAAATACTTGGAAAATGTGCTGAACACTGAACGAGTGCGGTTTGTGTTGTTGTTTTTGTAAGTGTTCTTTGATTTTGGCTCATCGCAAGGACAAAATTAAAATAGAAAAAAATTTGAATGAAGGGCCACGCGGGCCATACGGGCAACTACGTGGGCATGTTTGATTTAATCAAATTCGTTCGAATTCCGTTATTAAAAGTAAGTTTCATCTATTATTGATAGAGTTATGCTATCTGGTTTGAAAAAAAGCCAGATAGAAAAAAAAATGAATAAATTTTAAAATATACAAGTGCGCGAATTGGAATGGAAAGTGTCTCTGTAGTATTTTAAAATACTAACATATCGATGGCTTACTATAGAAAAGGCGTAACTTGATTTCTTGTTACTTTACATGAGAAGAAAAAAGTGAATAAAATCTGGAAAACTTTGGATATAAAAACTTTTAATTCAGTTTTTATTTAAAATAGGCAACAACAACAACAAAAAAGCGCATTGATGTTTTTAAAAGAGGTGTATTTGAGAGTGGTCTAAATAAATAAAAAAAAAAAAATAACTGGTCATTTCAGCCCTTGAAAGGACTTTGACCTAGCTTCTTATGATCAATTGTGTTGTGCGTGTTATTAAGTTTGTACACAATTGACCGAGAAATGGACCTACAGGCTTAACGCCGACTCCGAACGGCGATGAACGGAATGTTCTTATTCTCAAGAAGCTTAACATGGCATTTTTATTACTCTCTGAGGTTCGCCATTGTCTGCAGAGAGGTGGCGGCCGTACAGAAAAATTATTTTAATTCAAATAATTTTCTGTCGCTGGTGGGGCTCGAACCCGTGTCTCCAGGTTCGTTGACATAGAGGCCAGGCACATTAACCAACTACGCCACGGACGCCACTTGAGAGTGGTCTACCTGAATATATTAAAAATATTTTTTCGAAAAAAAAGTGTTATGCCTTTTCCATATTAAGTCATCGATATGCATATATCAATACTAACCTTATGTAGTCAAAAAACTTACCCACCCCCCAAGGAAAACCAGGGCCTTTAAATTCACGCTTTGATTTTTTTATTAATATCGAAGAGGTTCAAATTCGAGTGTTTGACTTTTAACTGCTATTTTTTAGTTCTTTTCTGCAAAATAAAAATAAATTAATTTTGCCCGACTGTCTTTTGACTTACTTCTTGAACCCTTTTCCGGCTGACAACCTTCTCGAGAGTAAAGCTTTTGTTTTTAAATTTGGAGAAAGTTATTTATTGCTATCATTTAATTTTTCAACTATTCAAAATGTGTGAACAGCCTGCAGTACAAAGGCCATGCATAGCCATGTTTCATAAAGGTAGTCATCCCTGGTCATGATGGAAAACCTTTACGGGTTGTCGTGCTAATGCGGCTATAACTCAATTGCTTCAATTTGGTGCGCATACTGAGTGTCTTTGAAATATCAAAGGCAATAGTCGGCCATTTTTGTCCGTCCACATTATTTATTGGTGCATTCTGTGTCTGTTTTTATTTCATGTTTATAGTAAAATGTCCTTCGACTGTCATCAGCATGTGTGCGTTGGTTGGCTGGCTGGATGGTGTGTGAATGTTTTCGGTCTTGCGTGTTGTTAACTTGCTGGTGTAAATTACATTAACAACACCCAACAAATCTATCGTCATGATGAAAATATTTTGATATATTTTCATTATATTATTTCCTGAAATCTATATTGAGGAGATTCTATTAAATATTGCTCAAATACAATTTAAGTAAGAGCTTGTCACTCGAGGCCCACTTTAATTAAAATCGAAGAATATGTGAACAAGAGTGAACGTCGTGGGGCGTTTTTCAAAAGAAATTATTTTTTTTCATTAAACGCTGCATTAAAAATTTGAGCTTTACACTTTTATAGCATAAAATACAACTACCCTTTGACACTTTAAGTGCATTGCTAGTTCTATTGTCATATTTATTAATTAATGTCAATTTATTTGAATCGCTGAGCCATTCAATCTGATTATTTATTCATATAATATAACGAAAGTCATAAAACGCTCGGTTATTTCTATCAACAACAAGTGAAGATTTAATGTTGATTGATAAGCACTCAATTGAAATCTGATTTGCTAAAGTAAACCTTTGTTAAGTTTACATCAACTGCTACAACCATCCTAACAGCACTTTGTTTGCTCCTGTGTATAAACTTTACAACTATCCTTATTATCTTGATTCACATTGAATTTCATTGCATACGTTTTTTAATGTTGTCTATTTGTAAACGAATCATTCATCCGTGCCAGAGAATCCAGGAGCAGAAGTAGTAGCAGCAGTATGCATTGATTTGTTGTTGTGTCGAATTAAAAAGGATTCATGCGAATCGCTTTAAATGATTAAAATTTTCAGGCCACAGCTGGTTGTCGGGTTCAACGGTTGGTAATAATGCTTTCACTGCTACAGAAAATCACAAAAGATATTCAACAGATTTCAAATTTCCTTAAGTGCTTTGATGAAATCCCAGATATTAAAATCTTTAATTAAAGCACGAAAATCTAAGTAGAAAAAGACCTAACCAAAAAATTAAACTCTTTCTCCAACAAACATCAAAGTAAAGCCGCAGAGTTTCCAAGTTTATCAAAACAAGAACCGCAGCATTTTAAAACAAGATGATGACGACAACGACAACGGCTTCGTAATACGTACAACACTTCAAAGCTTGGCTCATCCTAAGTCTTAAGAGTCTATGCATAACGCCTTGCGTTGCAAGTACTCGAGGATTCAAGATACGCCCCCATCCTTGTTATAAGGAAATTTCATATAACCACTGGTATTGCCGGCAAGATGCTTATAGCACGCCATGCTTGGACGATTCTAGCACTACCTTCGTGACTAAGTTTTCCAAGCTTTTTGCATGTTTAATTTATTAGTATTCAAAGTTGAGGTAATCAACTCAAAAGCGCGCGAGAAATGAGTTGGATGTTGGAGTGAGTTGCATAAATATGCAGAGTTTAGAGCAAGAGCCCATTGTTTGCGTGAGTGTGTTTTCGTGTAGGTGGGTGCTGAATTTTTCATGCTCCTTGTCTAAAAATATTCAAAGAAATCATCAGTTGCACCAGACATCAAGGCGAATTATGTAGGAATTCTGGCATATTTGGCATATTTTATAAATATGTAGATAATTTTTAGTCAAAAAAAAAAAAAAGAAAAAAAAATAAAACAAAAAATAATCACAACCAAGAGTAGGTATATTTGAAGTAGGTGTGCCCTTAAATAAGATAAGTGGAGGTAGTTCCGTGTTACCTAGTAATTCCTTACTATTTTTTGTTAAACTATTAAATTAGAAAATAAGAACAAATTAAAAAAAAAAAAACAAAATATGTGTTTGGCCACCAAGCACGGTAGAAGTGAAACTTTAACCCAAAAAATTTGATTTTTAAGTGGTTAATGGATCTTACTAAAAAAGTGCCATTTCATATAATGGCAAGAGTAAATTAAATCTGTTTTAATCAGGAATCATCTTCTATCTATATATACAAAAAAGGAGCTTATGTTTGTAAGGCCGCAATAGACTACTAAACTACTCATCCGATTAGCATGAAAATTTGTGTATAGAAGTTTTTTGGAACGGTTCGTGTTTGTTGCAAATTGTTGGCTATCAATTTTGATCCACCTTGAACACCAGAGGGCGCTGTAGTACAAATTTTCTAAAAAACTGCCTAAAACTCACAAACTGCTTATGCGATTAGAATGAAAAGTGGTATACAGTGGGTTTCATGTACGCTGAGTGTTTTGCTGCTATCTTTTTTGACCTATATTGAACACCAGAGGGCGGTGTAGTACACATTTTTTGCAAAACCACCTAAAACTCCCAAACCGCTCATGGGATTATAATGAAAATTGGTATAGTAGTTTTCTGGTACGATGAGTTTTTTGACAGTATCTTCTTTGAACCACCTTGGACACCAGATGGTGCTGTAGTACAAATTTTTTACAAAATCGCCTATTTTTAGTTGTTTTCTTAGGTTACATGTGCAAATATTTACAAAATATTAAATATTTCTTAAATTTAGTAAAATAAAAATAATTTCCGTTATTTTGACAACAAAAATATGAACATATCTTGAAAACTATGAAACATTTTTCTACAACGATATATTTAATGCAACATCGTCGCTCAAAATGAGAAAAAAACACTCAGAAATTTAATTTTGCGACTTTCGAGTCAAATATCTCCGCTGCTTTTTTATACAGTTTGTTAAATTTTTTTTTTGTCTTAAAGCTTCATGAAAGTACTATGAAAACCTTTTTGCAAAAATACCGTTAGTTGAGTACGTATATTTTAAATATTTTTTTCAAAAAAGGTCTGAAGTTTTAGAGTTTTCCTCACAAAAAGGCTCAAAATTTGTTTTTGTTGTAAAAATAATTTAAATTCAAATTCGCAAATTTTCAACTCTATTTAAAAACTATAACATTTATAAGCAAAAGTTATTTCAATTTTACGCAAAAATTAAAAACCATTTTTGTGATTAAAAAAAAGGCCTACCCTTGATTTTTTCGAACAAAATTTTTTTTTCCAATATTGTGTTTTTATATTTTTGAAAATATATACAAGCTAAAAAATTAATTTTTCTAAAAAAAAAATTATCTGTGTATCTCTTACCAATCAGAAGTTATAGCCAATAATCTTTATCCAAAATAAATATACGAAAAGCAAAACGCTGTCTGTGTGATGGCTGGAAATTTCAAAATTACTGAGTCGATAGAGCTGAAACTTTGGCAGTACATTTTTTCAAGTACAAGATGGCTTAAATTTCTCTCACATCCCTTTTTACCGCCCACAAATCAATAAAAATGCTATATTTCCTACGGTTTTCGTCGATTTGGCTACATTTTGATAATTTAGTTTGTACGCTCACTGTCGGCAACTGTACTAAAACTGGGTAATGTCCATCTACTAAAAAACTGGGATGGGCAATATAAGTGGGTGTGGCTCCGCCCATACAATCAAAATTTGTATTATCGAATAGCTTTGAAAGTAAAAGTAGCAGTACTTACATATAAACTCAAAATTGAGTTACTATTTGGTGATCTCCTGCTACTGGGAAACTGTAACGGGCAGTGGAAAATGACAGTTGTGTTAAACTATGGGTCTAAGAAAAGTTTCGAATATAATTATTATGTTGCAATATAATTGCTGGGTGCAGCAACGCGCACCGGGAAAAAGCTAGTCTTCTATATTATTATTACGCAAGCGTTTTTTTTGTGATGACCATCAAATCTATACCGTATATGCGATTGTCATAAATTAGGAATCAATAGAAAGGTCTTGGTCTGCAGATGTGCAATAGGGTCTTACTTTTTCTAAAGTATTGTGTATTTAAACAAAAAAAGCTAAACAATCTTCTGTAAAAAAATAAGTTTTCTATGGGATGCCTAAAAGTATGTGATGTTTTTTTCTAAAATTTTACAAAATCATTCTTTTGTATAATTAAAGCAGTTGAGCAAAGCGAAAAATATTCAAATAAATGTTATATTTATGTACCAGCCGCAAAAGAGCAAGTTCATGCAAAATCGCTATTCCAGTAGCCTTTACTGGCATCGCCGCTAGCTTCGTTGAATGAGGAAATACCTTGCACAGACAATTCAAACTTCCTAGACCTCTTCTTGAGATACATCTGTACGGCTTAACGCCTGAAGCCCAGTTTTGAGCACGGAATCTACTTTCATTATGCCCATCATATCATTATTGATGAAGCAAGTGTGATTCCTGCAGTAGCACTGACAGTAATTGATCGTATGTTTCGCGATATTACCAGACATTCGTAAACTGTTTTTTGAAAAGTTGTTGTATTCTCTGGTGATTTTAAGGAAACAGTTCCAGAAATCTCATATTCTGGACAAGTTGTAACAATAGAAAATTGTGATCTTACGTAAAAACAATGACGCTTGAAAAAAACATGCGATTAGACATAGGCGAAAAGGAGTTTTCTAGTTATTTGCGACAAGTTGGCTGTGACACACTACGTAGATATAGTACCGGACAATTAATTCTTGATCAACTCCTTTTAGATCACGGATTGTGGATTGATTTTATTAATGATTATATAATGATCTACAAAACGACATAAACAGTGACACCATTCAAGAAAACGCTATTCTTGCACCAACAGACGAAGTATGGTTTCAAAATAAATTTGTTGGTAATTGAACTATAGTTTTGTAAAAAAGCATTTGCACAACCGTTTCTGATGAAGTGCCGCACAAATAAATTTCCCAACGGAGTTCCTTAATAGCACTAAAGTAGGTAAGTGGTCTTTCGTGACACCACTTAACGCTCAAAACAGATGCAATTGTTATGCTGATGAGGAATCTTAATAATCTTAATACAGTGAAAGGACTTTTCAATAGAACCCGACTGCAGATTTTTAAGCCTTACACTAATACTGTCAAATGCATTTTACTAACCGGTGCAAGCATTGGTCACCGAATTCTTATACCAAAAATGAAGCTCAGCCCATCGAAAACATTTTTTTTCCCCATTTAAAATGCAACGTTTTCAAGTTCCGGTCCCTGTTATTTTTTATGACTATTAACAAGAGCCTAATACAGTCGTTGAGAAAAGTTAGAAAGTTGCAAGCCCCAGAATTTGCACACGGCTAATAATATTTGACATTAAGTCGAATTCGCTCTTTTGATGTCGTGAAAATTTTTAGTAAAGAAAAGAGTATTCAGTTCATCTTACCCAACAGTGAAAGTTTCGCAACATCAAATGGTAGTTTACACAAAAGTATGTTAAAAAATGATTACAGTTCTAATAATAAAAACAAAACAATCTTAAACTAGATTTTTTTTATTTTTAATTTTGGCGTTTTAACGCCATACGGGTTTACTAGTAATTATTATAAGCGATATCAAGAAACTCAAAGTTCAATTATTATTGCTTTAAATTTTTCAATTTCAATTATTTAATTATTGGATTATTTTATAGCTCAACAATAAAAAATGTCTTACGCTTTTAATTGTTTTGATCAGAAGTAAAAGCTATTTTTTTATTTTTCTGTTTAAGAATATGAATTACACTGAGTTACAAAATCACACTATATAAAAGGTGCAGAGTTCTCGATAGTCAATCCCGAATGCATTTTGACTGCTGATTTCATACATATATGGACTCCGTTTTTCTCCATCAGCTCGAGTTTTTGAGTTATAGGCAAAAACATGAAAATCAGTTCTTTTTCTGATAATTTTGCTATATCTATTACACTATATTACCAATTTGTATTACGATGACGAATTTCAATACAGAAATATTAGACCTTTCAATTTTTGCACATAAAATTACAATATCTTTAACAGTTTTAAAAATATCGACGTTCAAAGTGGAAAAAATGTCACAATTTTACGTAGGCTGCGCTTTTGAGACCCTGTATCTTTAATATTTTTCAACGGGTTTGCAAAAACTTTTTTTTACTTGATAGAAAATCTCTGGAATTTTAATAAAAATTTTAGTTTTTTTTTATTATTTTACATTTTTTCAAAGAAATTAAAAAAAAAAGAAATATTTTTTAAAATTAAGTTTATTAAAATTCAAGTACAGTTGATAAGGTTTTTTGATAAGCAATTGATAAAGAAGGACCATGTTTTGCTTACATAAGTAGAAAAATGCCAGGAATAAGTTTAGAAAAGCTTAAAGCTGGTGTAAAGGATGGTCCGCAGATAAGGCAGCTAATGAAAGACCCTAATTATATAACCTCGATGACTAACCTTGAGCAAAAGGCATGGGTGTCATTTGATTAAATTGTCAAAAACTTTTTTGGCAATTGCAAAGCAAGTAATTTTGAGCAACTAGTGACCAACATGCTAGACAGTTTTAGGGATCTTGGATGTAATATGAGCATCAAGATTCACTATCTACACAGCCATTTATCACACTTCCCTGAGAATTTAGGAAACACTAGTGATGAACAAGGTGAGCGTTTCCATCAGGACATGAAAATAATGGAAAAACAAGGAAGATGGGTTAAAGATATGATGGCAGACTATTGTTGGAGTCTAATGCCATGTCTACACAGAGAGTTTAGCTTGAGTTTAGTTTTAAGTTAACCATGGCTGTTCACACAGAGATGCGTCGGCAGAATTGTGTTTAGTGTGACATTTCTTTGTTAACTTTTGTGTTCTCATAATTTGTCGGTGCAGCCACAAGGCTGCAGCCATCTCTGCATACACATCCGAGTTCTTCCTTACGCTGCGCAAATCGGAATTTTTATCGTCCCATACTTATATGAAGACCCCATCTGCTAGACTTGCCCAAGTTCTTTTCTTCGCTTTTTCGTTCATTTTTTGCAAATAGTAAATTGCACAAAAAAGAGCTGTTTTTGACATTTCTCACCACAAAATTGTACAAGTTGCCTTTGAACGTGCCTTTTTGTAAGAACATTAGCATATTTTTGGGGATTTCTCAAATTAAATTTTGATAAACACAGAAATAAAGTTGAGTTAAGTTGAGTTTCATCCTGCAAAATTGTACTGGATAACTCAAGAGTATATGTTGCGTTCAGTGGCAAAACTCAACTTTGTACTGGAAACTCAAACTAAACTCTCTGTGTAGACATGGCATTAAGCGAGATGGTCCTGATGCCTTTCATTCCAGAAAGTCATTGAAGAGAAGTTTTTCAAGTCGTAAATGATGCTAACATTATCAAAAAAACCTTATCAACTGAACTTGAAATTTATTAAAATTAATTTTAAAAAATGTTTTTTTTTTAATTCCTTTGAAAAAATGTAAGATAATAAAAAAAACTAAAATGTTTATTAAAATTCCAGAGATTTTCTATCAAGTAAAAAAAAGTTTTTGCAAACCCGTTGAAAAATATTAAAGATACAGGGTTTCAAAAGCGCAGCCTACGTAAAATTGTGACATTTTTTCCACTTTGAACGTCGATATCTTCAAAACTGTTAAAGATATTGTAATTTTATGTGCAAAAATTTAAAGGTCTAATATTTCTTTATTGAAATTCGTCATCGCAATACAAATTGGTAATTTAGTGTAATAGATATAGCAAAATTATCAGAAAAAGAACTGATTTTCATGTTTTTGCCTATAACTCAAAAACTCGAGCTGATGGAGAAAAACGGATTCCATATTTGGAATCAAGAAACCAAACTAGTCTTAATCAGCTGGAAAATCTCCGGCACCAAAAGGTCTGTCGGGCTGTGTTATGAATTGTTTTTCAATTTTTATTTTTTCGCTCAGAAATAAAAGTTTTTCTAAATTTTTATTTCACGCTCAAAAATAAAAATCATTTGTTTGTTATTTATAAAAACCAGTTTTATTATTTTTTTTTCTCCTTAAACATAAAACTCAAAACACCACACAGCTTTGTTGATGGCACATGTCAATTTTTATTCCCTACACCTGAACAGGGGGGCTTTAAGGGAGAGCCGGAGAGGGTTAATGTGTATGATCGACCCTCATTACTTTTGCAAATGAAACATTTTTCTCTTGAAAACCTATTCCCTCCAGAGAGGGTTAATATGTATCAGGCCCGTAGCCAGGATTTACCTAAGGGGGGGGTTTGGATTAAAAAAAAATATCGATAGTTTTTGATGTCGATAAATGAAAAGGTATTTTTATATAATTACCAGAAAGATGGGAAAAATCAGTGGCTAAAAATGGACATTACTTTGAAAAATGAATTTGTAACAAATTTTTCACAATAAAGCGACAAACTTGAAAAAAAAAACACTTTAAAACTTTTTTGTACACCAAATACATAAAAAAAAAAATGAATTTTTTATTTTTGTTTATTTTATATATTTATATTAAGTCTTCTTATTTTATTTTTTTGTTTTTTGTTAATTCTAATAACACAGCGTCCGCTGTGACACTGCAATCCCTATGTATGTTTAAGGATGCACACCCATTTAACATAAAAAACGTGTGTTCTATAATTTCAAAACTGTCGTTTGTTGACCTCAATGTGTTTCGGCTATATGTCTTGCTTATTGTTGCACTGTCATTTTGGAATACAGAAAGACGCTAAAAAAAATAAAATTTTTAAGACAAAGTTGTAAAATGACGATAATTAAGCATCTTATATTATTATTTTAATAATTTACTTCCAAACTTATATCGGTTTAAAATTCTATATAAAAATAACCACGATTGGAATAACGACATTTTCTTGTATTTCCTGACTTTTGTAATGGCCACAATGATAGTTACAAAGTTTTACTTAAAAAGTTTTTATTATCATTCGGTAAACTTATCAAGAGGTTGTGATCCTGCGCCTCCAAAACCAGTGCTAAAAAATACGCAAAACTTGCAATAAGCTGCATTTTCCAATTTGGAGTAAACCAACCAATGGCAACGGTTCAACCAAGAATGCTTAAATCGGAGTTTGCGAGAACCGCTGACAGGAAAATTAAAATTTAGTGGAGGCACATAAATGCTTTGAAAACTTTCAAGGCGGTTCGAATCGGAAATATTGCTCATCAACTTGGAAATATCGTTATTTGGACATTGATATACTCTCGAAGTCGAAGGCAGTTCCGATGAATCAAATGATATTTCTGGAAAAATTTCTACAATCATACACACAAACTTAAAGTTATAAACATTAAAAGTAAAATATTAATACCGCAACTTGTACTACCGCTTTCCACATAGCAGCAACATTAACAGATCGATTCTGTGCGTTACCGGTAACAGCAATATTGTTACCAAAACTCGTTACCGGTCTTATAAATGGGTTTTCTGTGCACTCGGTCACGCTGTCAAATGTCGTAAACTCACCTTATAGAAATGGAGCTCGCTCTTTAGTGTGGTGAAATATAAACAATGGAAAGTGAGAAGTAAATACATAGAATTAATTGCATTATGTTAACTTTTTATATAATATTTGTTTTTCTTGACAGGAAATATGCACGCACTACGCCGGCGCAGCTGCGGATACTCAAAATTCGAGCTATTTTTTGTAATGCAAGCTAAAAAATGTCTTCTGTTTTGCTTGTTACCACCTAAAGAGATGGTAACAATATTAACCGGTAACGCTTGGTCGCAGAATACCAACAGAGTGTTCAAGTTACTAAGAGGTGAATTTCTACGGTAACAAGATTAATGTTACCGCGACAGAATTGATCTGTAAAGCTTTCTACAACTGCAGGTTACAAAGGAAGTTCTGAAGACTTTTCAGATTCCAAAGTTTCTTGAACGTTTTCTGCAATACAGATGAAAATAATATTATTCGGATTTTGTCGGTTCCGCATCAAGCAAAAAGTTAATCCATTAATATTCAATCAATGCAAACACGCTAAAAAAAAACAGCTTTCAAACATTCAGAAATATTCGGCAACTTTTTAACACATTTACGCATTGATAAAGGAAAAAAAATCATTTAAATCAAGCATTTACTTTCCGCCCTTTTTACTTCTGGTTTCTGCAGCCAATTAAGTAGACTCATTTTTGCAGCTTTGGCACAGTTAAATTAACAATAGAAACTCTTAAACTTATCTAACGAAACTATATCAAAATTTCACCACTTTCACGTAACACCTGTTAACGCAATAAATTCTTAAATTGCTGGTGGTAGACAAAGTTCAATCGATCTTTTTTCGACACTAATAGATCATCATTTTACAAATCCCTGCACATCACTTCACGCTGCGTTGTGGAAATTCGCAATTTATAAAACGCAACGCTTCACGCTGTGATCTTCAGCGTTGAGTTACGCAATAGCGTAGTGAAAACAGTACAAAGTTAGCATTTTATAAAACGCTGCACTTGAAATTCGTTCACTTGAACTGTCACTTTCATCACTTGCTCTTGAGCTGCCGTTAGAACGAATAAGTTGGCATTGAAAGGTAATAACTGTTTGTTTCACTCATATATTCTTAAATGTTTACATATATCGTTTGAATATAGGTTAAAGACAGCAACAACGAACCAACAGTTCAAAATGTTGCTAAAAGAAATAAAAAAACTACCGCAGGTAGCAAATGGTACAACAGTGTTTGGCGTTTATATTGCAATTTCAATTTAATGATGGCTGAAGAGATCAGCTGATATGGTTGCCAAGAAGTCCAAATTTGGTGAATCTTAAATATTTCAAAGATTTGCAATAATGATGCTAGTTTTATTTCACATGTGACAACCCTAAACTGCTGTTGGCTGACAGTTCACCGTGGTAACGTAACATAGCTAACGCAATAACGTAGTGGTTAATAAAATGCAAATTTTAAATCAAAGTGATGCGCCGCGTTAGCGTTGCGTTTCATCACGGTGATTTATAAAATGATGCCATTAAGCTTGTTGATGTTTTCGCTGTATTTCGCTATATTATTTTTTTATACTTTTTGGACCATAAGGGGGGGGTTTTAACCCTAAAAACCCCCCCCTTGTCTACGGGCCTGATATGTATCATAAAACTATGACATGAAGAATTTTTTATCAAAAATATAAAGATATAAGGAAATAAATGCAATACAGAAATATACTCTGTGTACTCTTTTGTTACTCTCAAAAGTTTGAAATATTCTTTAAAATGTTGTGCATTACAACTCAGTTCCTTAGCAGCAGCTTTGAGTATATGTGACCCGGTCTACGAAAAGGGACCTTCGGTGTGAAAATATCATTTTTCACTTTTTTGGCGATTCGGATAGACTAATGTGTGCTCTTTCTAATGGCGCAAAGCAGAAGTTTCCAACTCGTAAAGAAAAAAAAAAATGAAAGAAATAAATGAAAAGACGCCATTCAGTGTGCGACAATTAAACGTTTACAAACAGCTGTTTTCTCGAAAACTTGTTTTTACACCGAAGGTCCCTTTTCGTAGACCGGGTCACATATACATATAGAGAAATTACTTTGAGTTGTGTCACTCTCGCACTAGATGGCGCCACATACACCACTTTCAGATTTGTACGCTGGTTTGTATATTTTTATTTTTAATATCGACATTGATCAAACATACAAATGAACAGACAGACAGCAATGCACAAACACACACACACACAGTGTTGTTTTGTTGGTTGAGCTATCGCATTAGTTGTGTGTGCGGTATGATCCCGTTAAGCTGCGACTTGTTTGTTTGTGTTTTTGTGCTGCTGAGGCAAGCGCATGCGTGTAACATTTAATTCTTATATGAACTTTTATGGAGTTTGGATGTGCTACTCATTATATTTCTATTAAATTTTCAAAGAAAAAATGCCATCGAAATGCGTACATAAAAATTGCTTCAATGTTTCTGCACCATGTGGTTCGTTGTCATTTTTCATTTACCAACTGATCAAAGACGAATGCTTTGGGTCAAGAATTCAGACAATGAAGAATTAAAAAATTTGGCTTATTATGGAAAGGCAACTACAAAATTTTGCGAAAAGGATTTAAATACATCATGTATAGTTCAACGAGCTATAATGAAAAAACTTCTAAAAACCTCCATACCGACTCAGTATCCAAATATTTTCCCATGTACGGAAGGTAGCTTGGATCTTTGTTTTGAAAGGCTTTTAACCCTCAAATGCCCAACAACACCGATTTCATTAAAAAGAAATTATGTTGTGCTAAATGATCTCCTGAACACGACCCCGTTTTTATTTTTTGGAAAAAATTTTTGTTTACAAGTTATTAAAGAAAACATGGTTGTATCCAAAAAGATACAGTGGGTATTCCGACGTATAGCATCAATCAGCTTGGTTGTAGGAGTTCAAGGCAAAAACGTGGAAAACGATTCCTTTTATGATAACTAGACTTACTTGTAATTTTTTTTACTCAAAAATTGTTAATAGTTTAAAAGATATTTCATGTCAAAAAGCGAACTTTCCGTAAAAATTAAAAAAAAACTATTTTTTGAATTTGACGGTCAATAGTTCCCAAACCAACGAAGTTATGCCAATAATTATATTTTTGTTTTATACTTGCAATTTTCTGAGTGAAACTACATATCCAGCATTTAATTTTTGCAATATTTTAAAAGAAAGAGCTTATTTTCTCGGTTGTATCAAAATAGATACACTAGGCATTTAAGGGTTAAGTTCATGTATAGAGCAAAATATCGAGTCTAAGCCAACCCGTATTTTAATTCAAACATCAACGATTGCTCGATCAAGCATCATTCATTAGGTCTGTTCCCGTACTCTAAAGTTTTAGTCCAATTTACCATTTTTACAGGTTTTAGTCCGAGAAGCGTTCCCGTACTCGAAAAAATGGTAAACGAGAGTGCAATCGAGAGAGTAAAAAATTTCCCCTCCCTGTCAAAAGCTGCAAGTTTTAGTCCGAGAAATTTCTTCTGGCAAAAATGGTAAAAGTGTCAAACTGCTTAAAATCATATGTTTACATGTTAGCAAAGAAATTGCAAAAGAATAAAAGTTCTTTGAAACAATAAAAACTGTTGGAATGGAAACCAAAAACATGGTAAATTGTGTAAAAACTAAATATAAATGTTTATTTGAGAATTAATTTTTATATTATTCAAAATTTTTAGGATGTCGTCTGCACTGCCGATGCTACACACCAAACAAACGATTTTATTTGACAGTTTACACAATTTTAGTCCAAAAAGCGTTCCCGTACTTTTTTGTGTTTTTCAATATTTTTGAGAAATTTTTCCTTACTCTCACGTTTTTGACAGTTTTACCATTTTTAGCCCAAAAAGTACGGGAACAGACCTATTATATACCACCTCATTTAAAGGCTATATCTTTAGAAGAAGAGACTTATGAGGCCTTTTATGACGACGCGGGCTGAGAATCTATACGAACAAATTAAAAAAAAAATAAAAACACGGGAGAAAATGGTTCTTAACTGTTCTGCCTACGCCTATTTATAAATAGATTACGTATATTAATTATAATTACGCATGATTTTTTTTATTTTATAATTTTTTTGCCTTTTTTGTTATTTTATTTAAAATGAGTTGTTTTTATGTTATGTTTAATGTTTATCTTTATTAAAATAAAAAGCATAAAAATATTCGTTGGGACAATAGTATGTTGAAAATACATATTTGTTTGGAGAATTCACTGCATTTTAAAAAAAACTGGCAAATTATGCTTTTACAATTTCTTAAAAAATCACAAAACTGAAATAAAAATGCCGAAAATTAACCGAATGAAAAAAATTACTTCAAAAGTTGTCGACATGTAGGATTTATCGACATATTATTTTTCAAAATTTTAGATATTTAAATCCAGATCAAGGACTACTTTTTCCTCTCTAAACTCCTGTAAAAAATAAAATCTTTTCAACAGCAACAGGCTTTGTTAGTTTTGTGCACACATGCATACATACATACATACTTACTCATAAACACTTATGTTTACAAATTTCTTTATGGATCATTTGCCTCAATCATAGTCTGTGTCAGCATCTCAGCGATTGTTGAGTAAGTGCGCCATCTAAGCGGCAGAGTTACTCCCTAAATTTGTTTTCCTGAAGTGGTTTCTCTATATATATATACTCAAAGGCAGCAGTCAGTGTTTGTTTTTTTTGTTTAAGGTTGATGTTTTCAATATGAATATCAAAGATATGCTCCATATGCTTCGAATTTTTTTGGCAATATTATAATTACTCGATGTACGAACCATGCAATTGAAAAGCTACTGTGTCCATACTATATTATAATTATTTAATTTTGCGTAACACTGTGTTCAAAACATGCCGAAGCGTTTCACTGCAAAGTGTTTCATCGGCGAATTGATTCATCGGCTTTACTCCCCATTGCGGCTAAAGAAGTTTCACTTCAAAAAGATGAATGTATTCCATAAGAGTTATTTAAGCTCTAAAAAAAACAAAATCACTTGGCAACTCATGAGTCCCGTTAATTAATTTTACACGGAGAGAAAAAATCAAGCATTCTATGCTTGAATCAAATAGGCTACCAGCTTACACTCAAGCGTAAATTTCTCAGCATTATTTTGCTAGAATTGTGCAAATTTAAAACACATGATATTAAGAAAAAAATGTTTAATTGAAGAAAAATTTGCTCAAAACTCAAGAATATTTTTTCTTTTCTAGATTCAAGTCTAATATTTGCTTGATGTGAGAAAAATTTGATTGATTCAAGTCACAATTTTCTGAAAACTACAATAATTTGCTTCATTTGAGAAATTTATTGAAATAGCCGACAAGCAGCATCAACATCGCACTCTGTTCCTGCAGTTTATCAAGTTTTTTGGAATTAATTTAGAATTAAGTTTAGAATTAATTTCTTAAATAAGAACAATTTCTTCAATAACTGTCCGTTTGGTTTTAGGCAGGAATTGTCAACTGTAGATGCTCTCTTGAAATTTTGTACAAACATTCATAATTCCATAAACAAAAAAAAAGCTATCTGTAGCACTGTTTGTAGACATTACAAAAGAGTTTGATACAGTTGACCATAACATACTATTAAGGAAATTTTAAGAAAGCGCTTTTAGAGGCAATATTTATAACTGGCTTTCCTCATATCTTTCTAACAGATTGCAAAGAGCTAAAGTGAGAAATCAGTTCAGTAGTTTCATAAATATTAATATAGGTGTCCCACAAGGATCGGTACTAGGTCCAATTTTGTTTTTAATATATATAAATTCGTTGTTTTCACAAAAATCTAAGTAGCAATTCTATTGCTTTTGCTGACGATATGGCTTGCACCTATTCATGTGATACTCTCGTTAACCTAACTATAGAACCTAATCATGATCTTGGAGTGCTTAGACACTGATTTATAACGCATAAGTTTGTTTTAAGTGACAAAACAAAAATTATACCTTATACTATAGCCGGTAAAGACATAAATATAGAAAACTTTAACTATTATAGTGCGAATTATGCAAAATACTTAATTGGAAGTGATATTTGTACTTCGTCAAACTATTATCAGACCTATGTTGATTTTATCACCTGTTCCTCTGACTGTCTTTCTATTTCATGTGTTAATTATTTTAAATATTTAGGACTGTTACTTGACTCCAAAATGAGCTGGCTTGATCACACTATTGCACTAAAAAAATATTTGATGATTGTTATAAGGCAGTTTTATCATTTGAGGCGATTTTGCTCGCTTAAGCTTTTAACCCGCATTTGCTTTGGCCTCTTTCATTCTAAACTTGAATATGGCTTGACATGTTGGAGTGGTACACATAAAAAAAAATCCTGCCGATACTTACTGCCCAAAAGCATGCTCTTAGAATTATTTATAATCGTTCTCGCACTGTAAGCAGCCCTCCTCTATTCAAACAACTAAAAATATTGCCTCTCTAACATTTATATTGCTTTCGAGTATTAAAAATGTTCTTCGATAGATCTGAGGAACTGATTGATAGAAGTGATTTGAATTATGAGTTAAGGTCTTCTAATCGCAATCTCTCGTCAATCACACCACATAGTCTGCAATACTTTCTGCGGTTCTATTCTTCGACTGTCCCTTAGAGTGTCCCTTATTTTGCGATTTTTGGAAATGTCAAGGGGCTGAAAGGTTTTTTTATGCGTTTTTATATTCTAAGAACGAAACTAAAAAAATTTTTTTTTACGACAACGTTTACCCGTGCCAATCGGGCCCGAAAGTTTCGAAAAAATGCCCATATTAGACCATATTTGCACAAATTAAAAAAAAATCTTTTCTCTGCTTTTTATAAATGTTTTTCATTTTTTGGAACACATACATAAGAAATATGATATCTACAAAGTTTTTTATGGTGGGCGTGGTTACCGCCCCTGCTGCGTCGAAATTTCTCCCGCAGCCTTTTCCCACTTTTTCATGAAATTAGTGCAATTTAGGTATTAATATCAACAATAAATAAATACATTTTTATTATGCTCAAAGTATGATTACATTTCATTAAATTCACATTATGTACTTACAAAAATTAACAATAAATTAAAAAACTAGTATTTTAACCTGCGGCGGGCGCGCAACAAGCTAATACCTACAAGCATTCTTATTGCGGCTTTTCAACCGAAATCATAGTTTTTTTTTATAAATAAAAAATATCAAAAACCAAAAATGTATGCCCCTGAAGGGTTAAATTATAATAAGAAATACAAATTAATTAAAAAAGACAGATCCTTATTTGGAGCTTTTATGCTATTCATTATTTCGGAATCCGTCAAGTCTGTATTTTTGTAGTTCTACTATACATCAAAGTCTGTTTTGAAGCTACTAATAGCATAAAAGCTTCAAATCAGGATCTGTCTTTTTTAAAAGATTTGGTCGCATACAAGACAATTAACAAAAAATATCCATTGCTGCAAGTCAAAAATTTGGTAGGCATCTTTGATACCTTGGCGAAGAACTTGTAGCACTCGCTTTTTTCGATGATGCAGTTTCTATTGAGAGAAAACGCAGTATGGTGACAGCATTGTAAGGTCAGAAGTTTCCATGTAATCATCCAATCGCAAACCCAAATTCTTTAAATGAATGGACAAAAAAAGATTTAGATTGTTTTGGATCTTGTCGAACAACAAATCTATTTCGTTGGTTTAGTTTGACATGCAATTTTTTAAAATATGATCCTGACGAATGGGAAAAAGATGAAGAATACCAGAGAGTAAAAAATTATTTTAAAGATCTTTGTGTTGTAAATGATGTTGCGGAGCGTGGGGTATAACTTGCTCAAGAATTTCTCGAGCTTACAATATCAGAAGCGCAGCTACAAAACCTACTTATTGTGGCCCAAAATACTTGAAAATATAGTCGAACTGTCAAAAAAAATAATACATACTCTTAAAAAAAACTTATAATTAATTTGTATTTCTTATTAAAATTTAACCCTTGAGGGGCATACATTTTTGGTTTTTGATATTTTTTATTTATAAAAAAAAACTATGTTTTCGGTTGAAAAGCCGCAATAATACTGCTTGTATTAGCTTGTTGCGCGCCCGCCGCAGGGTAAAATACTAGTTTTTTTAATTTATTGTTAATTTTTGTAAGTACATAATGTGAATTTAATGAAATGTAATCATACTTTTAGCATAATAAAAATGTATTTATTTATTGTTGATATTAATACCTAAATTGCACTAATTTCATGAAAAAGTGGGAAAAGGCTGCGGGAGAAATTTCGACGCAGCAGGGGCGGTAACCACGCCCACCATAAAAAAACTTTGTAGATATCATATTTCTTATGTTTTTTTTCCAAAAAAATGTAAAACATTTAAAAAAAGGAGAGAATAGATTTTTTTTTAATTTGTGCAAATATGGTCTAATATGGGCATTTTTTCGAAACTTTCGGGCCCGATTGGCACGGGTAAACGTTGTCGTAAAAAAAAATTTTTTTAGTTTCGTTCTTAGAAAATAAAAACGCATAAAAAAACATTTCAGCCCCTTAGCATTTCCAAAAATCGCAAAATAAGGGACACTCTACTGTCCCTAGGTATGTAAAATCTTGGCTATTTAATTTAAGTTACTGTGATATAAATGTTATGCTTTATGTTACGCAAGTGTAATAATTATAAATTTCTACTTTTACCATCCATTACCAGTTTAAAATTTTTATACCTCTATTCTCATATTTCTTCCTCAATTATTAAACATTTAAACATTACAAAAAAAATTTTGCTCCTATAACACTTTGTATTATTTACTATGAATTTTAATCATTTATTTATTATTTATAATTTATCATCTGAATTAATGTTAACTTTTGATATGATATTTTCTTTTTATAAATTTAACGAATTTAAGTTAGTTGGTATAATAATTACCGTTTATCCTTTTATTTTTAAGAGACCCCTTGAACTTTCTTTAATTGAATTTTTCTTTAAATTGTTGGTTAGTATGAGAATATATGCTCCATACTAGTTTTTTTTTTAACTACAGAGCATATTAACATTCATCATCCTTAATTGATTTATGATTTTGCGATGCATAAATTTAATTTTAATAATGTTTTTAGTTTTTATTATCGATTTGTAACTCATCTAGATTATAATACACCTTTATACTTTATATTAGTCTTAAGCCAGGGATTAATGATGATTAATAAATTTAAATTTGAAAATTAAGATTCTTGCTTTCAGTTTCTTATAGTTCTCGTTTGGTTTTTGTCGCGAGGGTTATATAGCCTGGATGTGTGGCCGAGATAGTTTGTATAGCCTGGATGTTTGGCCAAGATGGTTTGTGAGTGCGATGGGTGATTGCATGATGAAATTATGTAGGATAAGGTGACAACTCAATATTTTCTCACGAATTTCTTGCACCGATTGTCATTTGCCTGGATATTTTGCTTTTTATTTTCCTTCCTACTTTTTCGTTCTCTAATTTATACTATTTTTGACATTTGGTGCCATAATATTGCACCAACTGTCAAAAATAGTATAAATTAGAGAACGAAAAAAGTAAAAAAGATAATAAAATATACATGCAAATGGCATTTGATGGGCGCAGAGAAAATAGCCAATTGACAAGGCTACCTTGTATCATGGTTGGTTCAATTTGAAGAAAATAATACTATAAAACCATTAATAACATATTGAATTTAAATATGTTGTTTCTTAAATTCAATATTTTTATATAAATTTTCTTTAAAAGCTTTATTTTTGTTTTCAAATAGTACATATTTGAAAGATATTTAAAAAATTCGTGCATAATTTTAATATATTTTTTATTAATTCTGTTTAAATATTTTAATATTTTATTTAATTAAAAAAGTATTTAAATCAATTTTAAATATTTACGTAGGCGATTTATGCAAATGCATTATTGGTGCAAAAATTACTCACTTTTTGGATAAATTAAAAAAGTTTTTGGATAAATTTAATATTTTTTTCTCTTAGTGTGCGGTTAAAAGTGTTATACGTTAGTAAAGACTTGTTCTTAGCCCTCAAGAAAAAAAAACACAGGCTCGTCATTGGACACACGAAAGAAGCATTTTCGCAATTTCATAGATTTAATATTTTAATGACTTTTTTTCGATTAAAATAATTTTCGAATTTAAAACTTTAAAATAACAAAGTGAACTAAAAAGCACAAAAAAAAATTAAATACCAACAACAAACCTAACATATTCACACAACAACAAAAAAAAAACACAATTCATTCCCAGTAATCCAAAGAGCACCTGTGGGATGAATTAGAACGCAGCATGCGTAAAAAAACAAAACAACAAACAGGAACTGAAAGATCCCTTGCAGTAGGAGTGGAACCAAATAACGGCTAAAAAACAAAAAACTCGTGTTTTATATAATATTAAAATATTTTATTTATAATATAAAATACATATTAATTAAAAATCATTGAATCATTTACAATCCGTCAACAAAAATTTGATGGGATTAGATTTCAGTTTAATTCCGAAAAATCGGATTACAGAACACCTACAATCCGCCAAAAAATAAATATCGGATTCGAAAATCGGAATCGGATTGCAGAACACCTTTCATTCAAATGTCATCGGAAGTTAATCCGATTCCGACGTGAATCGGATTTCAGAACATGCCCGATAGTCACTTTTTTAAAAAAGCCTATTTTCATTTGTACTTTTCTTTGTGACAGTATTTGTATACCATATAGTATACTACCTTTTTTCATATGCATATTGATTATGGATTCTTGCAAACAAAGAAATAGTATTTTTGTTTTTTTTCTCAAAATTTTATTTTTGTTTCTTTACCCAATATACACTTTCGGACATTTTCTCCTTAATTTCTTGGAAACCAATCATCTGATTTGGATGAAATTTTTTTCATGATATTCAGCACCCAAGTGCTTTGGAAAAACCTCCCCAACCAATCGTAATTAAATTTTGTTCTTTCGAAAATACTACCCATAACTTTAAATCAGAGAAGGGCACGAACCTCAAATTTGAGGAATGACGTCACATTTCTGTATACACATATAGCAGTCAGCGTTGATCAGCAGAGCTCAGTATGCTACGAAACTTCAAGCAGGCAAGTTCGCGTTCGTCTGTTTCGCTTTTTTATATGATTTTTTATGCTCTTCTCTGCATTAGGTACACTGTAAAACAATCGACATGGAATTTGAAATGGAATGCTTTTTTTCGTTAAATGCTAAAAATGAGTTGGAATGCTTGCTGTGTGACAAAATAACTGCTGGTAATCGAATAGACAATGCAAGAAGGCATTATAAAACATTTCATTCAAAATTTGGAAAAATTAGCAATGATGATCGCAGGCAGTTATTTATCATATTGAAGCAAAGTTTCGCTGATTCTGTGGTTGATAATAATGTACAACCTGACCTTAATTTGATAAATTTTGAAACTTATAAACTTAAAGCGTCATATGTTGTGGCTTCAGCTTTAGCAACACAATGCAAACCCCTTTATGATGGGCTATATATAAAAAAAGTTATGAAGTCTGTACTTCATTAAATTAAATTATTTGAAAGTCCCTTAATTTGCACTATTGAACACTTTTCAAAGGATATACAAGCGGAGTTAATGGGTTTGCGAAATAATATTTTTTTACCAACTGTGTCTGGCATTGACTTTTGGAGACATATTGATGAGTCGATTTATCCGAATGTTATGGAAGGTATATACAAGCTTTGCTCAATGTTTGGAAGTACGTACATTTGTGAAAGTTCGTTTATTAAAAATTAAAAAATTATTTAAATTTTTAAATAATATAAAAAATTAAATTTAAAAATTATCAAGAGCAAGATTCGTAACAAATTATCAGACGAACATCTCTCAAACTTGATGTTAATCAAATGCTGCGAAGAAGAATTAAATTTAGACGAGCTGATCAAATGGGATCATAAACACAACAATGTGTAAAGTTTGCATGACTAATGTAAATTTTAGTTTTATTTATTTTTTGCCTTTTCTGCACAACCGCAGCTTTCAGTGTAGCAAGCTGAGTGCGACACATATACATTGACATAATGTCGGTGTGTGGTGTGCCCATCTCTGCTTTAAATGCATTTATCTCGAAACCATTTTTTCGCGATTGGTTGTGATAAGAACGAAAAAGCTGTCCGATTTGACACATGGTTAAAATACCAGTCATCATCGTTGGTACTAGAATCATGAGGGTAGCTCCAAAAACAACGGAGCGTGACATATCTCAAGTCTTAAAATATAAATTTTTTTAAAATATAAATATTTGGATCCCCTTAGTTCTAGTACATAAGTATCTAGCTAGTTACATATTTACTATTACAACATATTTTTAGATTTATTTTTTTAAATAGATTTTAGAATAGGAATAATAACTTGCTTCTCTGTGAATGCGTTTTGAAAGCGAAATCATTGATTCACTTAAACGAATGCATCTCCTTGTATTTGGCTCAGTGTTCCATATTCTCAACCTGATATTACACGATGAACAGGACACTTGAGGTATGTACCACTTATTGCCCATAACACACCGATTAAAATATTATTCATACAGTGAGATCACTATAGGATTTATCGATAAATCAATTTTATGATTCAAATCCGTAAACAAACCACATTCTAACAAACAAAATCTTGATTAAACTTTCTTAAAAGCATTTCACCGCGGCAAACGATTTGCAAAAAAACGCGTTTGCAAAAAGTTCCACATCAAAAAATATCACTGCAAAAGAGTTTTTAGTGAAACAACTTCCCGAAAATTCAAAATAGCCCATAGCTTCCCAAGGGGTCAAAATAGACCTTGACTTAATTTTTCTTAAATTCTTATTCTTATTAATTCTTATAAATCTTAAATTTTTTTTACTTGTTTTTACATCCCCTATCATTTAAAATCATAAAATAAATTGTTGTACGTCTAATTTCTAAGGGACGCCCAACTGTCGCTGTGGTCAGTGTTTATTACTGTACTGAAACCATAGATAGAGAGATATGAAACACTTTGACAGCTGATACAAAAATTGAAAAAAAAAAATTTCAATTGCTATTCTGAGGCCAGAAATGAAAACGCAGAAAGTCATCATATGGTTCGGCAAAATATAAAACATCGGTGGGAGGTCTTGTACATTAAAAAAAAAATATTTGTAGAACAGTGTTATTAACATAAATCCGTTTTGCTTTTAATTTTCAGATTATGCACGACAATATTTTGTTGGTCTACTGTGACATGATATACAATAACAACAACAACTGCAGCAACTGCAACAACAATAATTTTTTAATTAAGTTTGATATTTTATATGCAATAAAAAACCGCTTGTCGAATCTTTTATAATTTTTGTGTAATTTTATTTTAAGCGAGGCATTAAATTTTGGGCTGCCAAGAAAAAGGGTGCCCATAGTAGAAAACCGCAGCGTTAAGTCGTATATTATAAGCGGAAGGGTTTGATGTGTATTTACTTAGGCGCACAGGTCAGGTCGCACGGGTGCTAAAGAACTAATATGAAAGGTAGGAGGTCGCATTGTTTAAGCTTAAGAGCTGGTAGTGTATTTGATAAGGTACACCGTAAGGTCACACAGGAGTTAAAGTATTGATTAGGAAGTGTACCGTCAGGTCGCTTGTTTGCTGACGTGACTTTGGAAGATTATATTAAAGTGAAACGTTAGGTCGCACGTGAGGAAACAGATACCTAGAAGGTACATCGTCAGATAAACACCGACAAGACATTGTTTTGACTGTCAGAGCATAAGCGAGTGGTTAGGAAAGCAAAGAGTATCAGTCTGACCAACGCAACAGCCGTCAGTCGAAACCGATAAGTTCTATCTATCCAGCAAAAACAGTCGATACCAACCACTACCACATCGCTCGATACACCAACTTACTTTATAAGTTATTGTGAGCAGATTAAATTTAAAATATTTTAATTTATCTCTATTTTAAAATCCTACAACTACAAAATTTTGTAAAAAGTTGTAAACAGCGACTGAGCAACGCTCAGCTATAGAGTCGAAAGACCGGCAGCTTCGTTAGAAGTTAATACTCGTGAGGTGTAAAAAAAAATGCTCAATGCCTCAAAGAATTTTAGAATGGGAAATAAAATTTAGAACTGACCATTGTGCTCCATCATACCTAGTTATTCTAAATAGCCCCATCTTGTGCTCTTAGTCGAAAGAAAAGAATATTCAAGAACTGAAGTAAAAATTTCTAATTTAAAGACATACAGATGCGATGTCTTAAGAAAATTCGTTAAGCTTTATATCGCTCATTTGCTCGAACAACGTTATAACACGCAAAAAAAAAAGCGATATTTGCGTTAATGATGCCGAAATGTGTATTTTGATATGATCTCTGATCTGTCAAGATATAGTATTGCTATCTAATTTAATCATTAAGTAGCAGCAAAAAATGCCATTATTTCGTTTAGCACCTTACTCGCTTTACTACTTGCAAGAATGTCTTATCTCAGTTGCGCATCGATCGTTTGAGTAAAAGTACGTTTTATGCCGTGGTTATGCTTACCAAACATGTTTGGTGTTCATTTTCGTCAATTTCTTCTCTTCTCTGAAATGTTTGTTGGGTGGTTATGCTATGTTTGTTGAACAGTTGCATTACATGTAATAATGTGTCAAAACACAAAGTTTTGTAGTTTTATACATAATACCTATTTATTATAAAATGAAAAACGAAATTAAGAATTAATTCATAATGTAATTCTTTATGCAAGGGGCACTATATTTTGAAAAAACCCAACTTCGAATCATTTTGCAGCATACAATCGAAGTTCCTAAAGCTATGTGGCAGTCGAAAAAATATAGGACGAGCACATGTATTGTAAAGGAATGGAGGAAAATGAGATCAGAAAGTGTTTAAAATTAGAAAGAAATAAAATTTAAATTTATTGCACACAAATTTTTCCGTCTTGCTTGCACTTTGTGGTAAGGGTTGCTTAAGCACACAATTAATTACACTTTTTAATACTTTTTACTACTTTTTTGATGCTATTATACAAAATGACTCCATGCAACACCGGTAGTTCGGCATGTTTGGCGTTTCGATCAGCAATCAAAAATGTTCGGTCTGAGAGCGAGAGAATGAATTTGAGAAAAAGTTCATTTCTCAGTTTATACGTGAAACAATAACAACAAAAAATGTTCGGCAATCATGTTTGGTAAGCATAACCACGGCATTAGTTATAAGGAAAAGTGACATATTATTGGTAGTGACATTATTGGAAAAGTATGTACATTTTTATCGTTGGCAATATTCATGAATATTGTGTTATTGTGAGTTATGCCAATTTAGTAAAAAATGGTCTTCAAACCAAACTCGGCATAACGCAAAATGCGAAGATTAAAAACCAACTATTGCGAAGATTGACACATTCTTTTTTATGACATCATAATGGATATACTTTTGCAAAAAGAACGTTTTTGTTTAATACAATCGCTTGAAATAATAAAAAACGCATATTCATGCATACTTATGTTGAAACAGATAAATAGTGCATCCGTTTTCTAGGAGTTCCCTTATTTTTATTAAATTCCTTAAATGTGATAACACAATAAAAACTTTAAATGTGTTTTCTGCAAAATGATGTGTTTTGAGCTATGTTTCATTATTCGAGCAAATGAGCGATAGGATCAACAACTTTTGAATAGTCAACTTTTCTCTTACTAGAGTTCTTGAAGACTACTGTCTCGACCTTGTGTCCAGATCGTAGGAGAAACAGATGAGATCGACTTTATATAAGTGATCAGACTCTATGCAAAAATTATTTTCTTTTAACCATTTGAAACTATATGGTTAAATTAGTAAACCGAGTAAAATTTGAAAAGTTATGTATTATGTTTATATGATAAATTGTCACAATTTCATTAATTTTTAAATAAATAATTTAAAGCTTTTCTGAAGCATTAACTTTATAGTAAGAACTTTGTATCTTTAATTATGTATAAATTTTAATGAAGATCTGAGTAAAATATCAGATTGGGCTAAGGCTAACAAGCTTAAGCTCAATCCTCTCAAATCATATGTCTTGCCGATTAGGAAACAATGCTTATCTATCCATAATATACCGACAATTAATCTTAATGGCTTTGGTCTACAATTCGTTACCAAGGTTAAAAATCTTGGATTCTACATCAACTCCTCTCTCTCTTGCGATGATCATATAAATTCTGTTGTTTGCAAGGTTTACTACATCCTACGGAATTTGAGACGAACTGCATCTTTTGTTCCTGTTGAAACCAGAAAAAAGCTAATTATCCAGCTTATAATGCCTATAATATCGTACTCAGAGGTGGTGTACAGCAATCCTGATTCCAGGTCAAAGCATAAGCTACAACTGGCATTTAATAATGCAATAAGATATGTTTATGGTCTTAAAAAATTTGATCGTATTAGTCATTTAAGCAATCAATTACTTGGTTGCAATATTTTCTGTTACTTGGACGCTAGAAATTGCATTTTCTTGCATAGCTTAATAAATACGCAAACTCCAGCATACCTATACAATAAACTACAGTTCTGCAGATCGACAAGAAACTTGAACCTCTTAATCCCTGTTCATAATTTTTTAAACTCCAGTAGACTTTTTTTCGTGAACGCGATCAGAATTTGGAATTCGTTGCCGTCAGCTGTCAAAACTATCACAAACAAACGCAACTTTAAGCATGAAATATTCAAACTTTTCTCTTAATTCTTCTCCTCCTTTCAATTTTCTTTCTCGCTTTTCTAATATATATAATTTTTATAATTTATATAATATTTATTTATATTCTAATTTTTACTTGTAACATTTATTTGTCGATTAAAACTTGTTGTTATTACTTTTGTTATTCTTTGAACATTGTTTCTTTTTAATTGTTAAAAATTTATAATCTTAAGTTATTAACTTTTATTATAACCTTTTATTCTAAGTTTTACCTTTTATTTATTTGTTGATTATAACTTGTTGTTATTACTTCTGTCATTCTTATCGCTTTAAAAAGACTTGTCTTATTTGTGAACATTATGTATAAAATAAATAAATGTCATTTTAAATTAAATTAAAGACTTGACAAGCTTAATTTTCAGCATCTGCATCATCTAAAAATTACCAAAAATATCTTCTTCTTTGAGACCACATCTAGAGAGACAATCATTTGTCCATTCATTCAAAATACGTTGATTTTCGGTGCTTAGCTCTTCCTTGTAGGAACCCACAATTCCGCGACGTATAAACCTGCAAGAAAGTGTTTAGAAAATATCAACACAAGAATTTAAGTGCGGCAACTCAAATACAAATTAAAAATACTTACTGAAAATTTTCATCGACATAGTTTGGCAAAACACTTTTAAAAAAATCGGTACAGTTGGTGCTTTTGTTACCTAGAAGAGCAGAGTTTTGATAAGTACCACATATTTGGCTTGGGTAGTTTATGAACGAACCAGTTTAATTAAACGATTCTCACTCATGAACAGCTATAGGCAGAGAGCGCTCTGGGAGCGTTGAGAACAAGAATTGAGAGCAAAGGCTTATGTAGCAACACAAAACGCAACAACAAATCAAAGACAAAAGACAAACACAGAAACAACACAGAAGCTTTAAATGTAGTGGTGCCCATACCCGCTCATGAACGATGTGAACTAGTTCAGTGTTTCTCGTTCTTTTAGTTCATTTTAGATCAATTGATTTTGCAGCGATTAGAAACAAAACGAACGAGAGTAAAAATAACTTAATTTAAGCGGGAAGTTCATTCACTGCATATATATATATATGCATATGCCTGCGTCTACTCGCTGGCACAATTTACGCTAGAAAATTATGGCAGAGTTCAATGATTACGTTTTACGTTCAGACAAAGCAGGGCTACAAAATTATAAAACATTTGGTAAGTTCTTAATGTTGAGTTTTTATCGTATGAACACAAAAATACATTAAAAGTCTTCATTTATAATAAAAAAAAAATCCTAAATCCTGAGTATAAAAAAGTTCTTCTAAGAAATTAACAATAAAAAAATTGTAGACATTTTAAATTTTTAAGCTTCTGACTCGTTTCTTTTATTTCTTCTCTCTGTTCGTTATAAGTAACGAGCTGTCAAAAAACGCAAATTACGCAAGAAAAGTTGAAATATTTTCGACTTTGCTTGCGTAGCGAGTAAACGGACGCATATGCAAATGCAGTGAATGAACTTCCCGCTTTACCAAGCTATGGTTTGAATCTTCGATTTGTCCAAGCGAACTAAAAGACCCAACGAACTAAAAGAACGAACGAACTAAAAGAACTAACGAACTTAAAGAACGAACGAAGTAAAACATGCACCGAATAAAAAGAACAAAAAAAAAATTAAATGAACGAACTAGTTTATTACGTACGATTGAACTAAAAAGAGCGATCTTTGTGGTGAACTAAAATGCCCAAGCCTAGCACATATTAAGAAACACTGTAAGAAATACTTAAATACTTTTAACTTACTTTTCATCTTTTCGAACGACAGGTATTCCAACATCGTTGTCATTTCAACCTCCGTGAGCTGTGGTCTCTCAAGGAAATGGCACAGCTTCTGTAACACTCCTCCTAAGTCTCGCTTCAATTCCTCATAGGTGACGAAAAATATGTGAGGCTCATGGCGCAGCTTCCAAAAGTCGATAATATGTTTCCAGTAAGGCGCATACAAAACCGCATCTGAAATAAAGCCTTGCACGTATTCGTCCATACTGTAATTTCCGCCGCCCAATCCAAGGAAGAAGTGATAAGACGAGACAACAACATCCTTGACATTGCGTGCTAGGTAGATGGTCTGCGAAGAAAGTAGTTAACATCATTTTCAATGTATATTCATCTCTTCTACACTTAACCTTTGGTTTCTTCTCCCACAGCTGCTTGGGCAGAAGATTTACAGGCAAATGCGACTTAATCACACGAGGGCTCTGCTGTTTATTGCATAATTCTATGCTTTCTATGGGGTTTTCTAAAATAAAACCTGAAAAACTAAGAAGACAGAGAAGTTAAATCAGCACAATTTATAATGTAGAGATGAGCGATGCGGTGATTTTTCAAGAACGTCGTTCTTAGTGAACGTGATATTAAAACAGTGGTGCTCAATACATGGTTTCCCATACCCCGCGGGCATCGTGTGTTGTTGAGCTTTTGGACACGAAGTAGCAATCGGCTCGCTGTGTTTGTACACCAGTGTTGTCAGAACCCGGGATTTCGCCCATATTTCGGGTTTTTTAAACCTCAAAAGGGCGCACGGGATTTTGAGCCCAAAAATGGGATTTTCGCTCAAGTCGGGTTTCTTAACATTTTTTTTAATTTCAAAAATTTAAGAGAGAGGGATGGTCTGTGAACCAGGCTGGATTGTGAACCATTACTGTTTTATTTCCTTAATTATCGAGGGAATTTCGTTTCTTTTTTTCTTATGTTTTCGTAGATTTCTTATACGAGGCCAAAACCACAACCAAAGCGCCATATAAGTAAGTAAGTAAGTAATTGACATATCACCAATCTTTCAACTGCTAAATTTGTCTTTTGACATGACGCAATTTTTTCAGTTACACCGAAATGTCATCGTGTTTGAAACTGTGAAAACTTTTGCGAAAGGCAATGGAGAGCTGCGAGCTTACTGCTCCAGACAAAATTGATGATCTGAAGCAGGAAAAAACAGCAGCAAAGTGAAAATCACTAGCAAAGCATAACTGAAGAAGGCACAACCAACACCATCCAAGCGTCCTAAGGCAAAATAACCATCAAAACCATCTGATGACGATATTCATTTTTACACCATTTGTTTGAGGTTTTTGCCTAAAGAACTGACACCCAAAAACTCCATCGAATGCAACACATGCGGCCGGCCTATTCACTTGAAGTGCGTCAATATGGGAAGGAGTTCGTATTTCACATGCAAACATTGCGACACCGATTTGGATGAAGATGAAGAAAATTATGATTAAACACTTTCATTCATTAGGATTTTTTAGCCTAATTGGCGTCATTATAACTTGTTTTACCTCTAACTTATAATTTAATTGGTAATTTACTTCCTATTTTCTGACTTTTATTGGGATTTGCCAGATTTTTCACAACCCAGCCACATTTTTGGAAGAGCCAAAATTCACATCTTTAGAAAATTGGCAGTAGACAGTTAAATTTTAATCAAAACGCTAATCTGTCTGCATAAAAAAGTTGCGTTGTATACTCGCCTTTCCAACAGTATCTTGGATTATTTGATATCTTTATTCTGAGGAAAAGTTTGAGCCCAAAAACAAACCCGGTTCACAACCCAGCCATCTCCCCTGCATTAAAAGCAATAGTCTTGCTGTTTAAAGCAAGACCCTTGCAAAGCTGATTAAAAATTGAACTTCAACACAATGACACTGTGAATATTTTAAAGAGAAGAAGAAAAATTAAATTTTGGATGGTCGGATTCGTTTTCTTTTTGACTTGACTTTACCAGGTAAAAAAGAAAAACAAGCCAAAACAATTAACGAGTAATATAACATGAAGCTTTGTGCAAATGTAACGGGATTTTTTCGGAATTTTTTATTTTTAAAACGGGATAAACAGGGCGTTTTAAGGAATAGAACGGGATATTTGGAGCTCGGCCTCTGGCAACACTGTTGTACACTGCGTAAATGCTTGTTTTTTCTGTTGCGCTTTAAATTTTAAGTCAGTTTGCTTTGAGCGTTGATGTGGTGAGGGTGTTGCTTGCTGTTTTATTTATGCGTAAATATATTGCAATGTTTCAGGAAAAGTTTTAATACATTTTTGCTTGATATTTTCTATGTTAAAATAGCAAAAAACAAACAAAAAAATGAAGAAGAGATGATTTTATTGGAAATCCAACACTCGACAAGAGTTCTTGCACCAAATGTTGTGAGAGCTTTTAACAACTTCTTGTTTCAGTGTAAAGCTGTGCACTCGGAAAGCTCTCTTTGTTGTTGTTTGAACCGTGCGTTGATCACCACTGTTTTAAATTCACCGTTCTTTTAAATGGTGACCGTGATTACTTTACTTTCATGTAGTTATGAGCGGGTATGGGCCCTACTACATTTAAAGCTTCTGTGTTTGTCTTTTGCCTTTGCTTTGTTGTTGCGTTTTGTGTTGTTACATGAGCCTTTACTCTCATTTGCTCTTAATGCTCTGCAGCTGGCACCGAAGCTTGCTCAAGAAAATATCCGAACTGAAACAACACTTAAAATCATGACAAGATGCGAATAGTATGCTTATTGGAGAGATAGGGACAAAGAATTCGTACAAACAAGATATTACTGGTATCGAATCGCTGCAAACGACGAAAAAGTAAATATGACCAAATAAAAAAAAATATCAATCACTGATCACGGTTTTTCAAAGTATTTGATCACCGTAGTTACCAGTGATTTTTTTAATCACGTTGACTATATCACCGGCGTCAAAAAATCGCTCGTCTCTATTATAATGTTTAGCTTTTGCTTACTCTAGTACAGCCGTACGTTGCATCAAATCCTCTTCCTTGGCACGCTGAAAATTAAGCTGATTCCTCAGTAGCCATAATATTTCCTGCATCCAGGTAGTACCAGACTTTGTAAATCCCCCCAAGAAAACATCATCAGTACGTAGTTCTAAATTCCAAATCTTCTCAAAGCAATCCTCAAACTTTTCATTTAAGGTACACCAACGTTGCGCCCAGTTTTCATCTTTAAGCGGTAGATTATCATGTGTGGCAACGATTTCCACTAAACCTTTATTTGGTATATCTTTACTGCGTATCTTGAACATTTTACAAGAATTAGAGAAAATTATAGTCCGAAATATATGAACAAGTCAAAACCTGAATGTAAACTAAGTAAATAATTGAACTGCATATTGGTTATATAGAAATTTTACGAAGTGGTACTAATAAATTATTTAGGATAAGAAACCGAATGTTTATGAGCCATGTGATAACAGAGTGAAAGAATTTTACAATTATTGAACATTAGATACTTTAAGAATGTAAAAATATACGCTAAGTGAGATAAAAGAAACATTAACTTTGTATCATAATAATATTTTAGATTTTTCTGTTTTTTTACATACAATTAAACATTTTCAGGATCTAAATATATACATCCTTTGGATATCAGAATAACTAAGTTTGCTCTGCATCCATTACTAACTACTTTGGTCATCGTTTTATGGCTAATGTTAAAGAAAGTACAAATTTCTTTGGGGTATTGGGACCTCTTTATCAAATTATACTAAAAGTTTTTTAACCTTTTTATTTATTTAATCATTTTCATTTAACTTCATTCCATTCAATAAAAGTATAACAGCAAATTGTACACTCTACCTAATAAATTGTTGTACGATAGCAAAATATGTATGACCGAGAAATCACTTGATGATTATTTCAAGGTTTTTATTTATTCCATTAAGCAATGATTAAAGCAACTAATTATCAATAATTAATTTTGGTGAAAGCTTTCACATCACAATATCGTGACCATTATGAAGAGTTACACAATGGTGCCAACCAAGACAAAAATTCGGAATATGAATCTTTAGATTAAAAATATACCTTCCCTTCATGAATTTTTTGTTTTATATTCGTTATCACTGTACTTATGTTATGTTAAACTTAGGGTATGCAACTATTCGACATTATAAAAAAACCGGTTTCGAATAGTACAATTTTTACAAAACCGGTTAAAAAAACCAGATAAACCGGTTTTTTCAAATTAAACAAGTTTTTGACTTTATTTACCTAAATATATTTTTGTAGTGTCTATTTAACTAAAATAACAACTATTTTTTAATAAAATAAGTAAAGGTACTTATGCAGTTCTACCCACTGAACCATAAGCGAAGGTTTTGCATAAGGTGAAAGTTTAGCGAACGTTTTTGGGAAGATTTTTTTTTTAATTTTTTATTTATTATTTTATTGCTTCAAAGAGCTTGCTATAGAAGATTAAATTCGTGGAAACTGTTCCCATAAATAAAAACTGTACTTTTATCGAAATTCATAAAAAGCATGTTTAGAGTCGAAGAAGAATAATCATTTTAGTAGGTAAGAATGCCTCATAAATAAACCATTTTTGTTCATAAAAAGGTAAGGTGAAAGTATTGTGAACGTTTTTGGACAGCATTTTTTTTTTAATTTTTGCTTTTTTATTTTTTGCTTAATAATCCCATAAATTATTAAAAAATTGCGAATTTTAAAAAAACCGGGTCGAATAATAAAAAAAAAAACGACACGCCGATAATTCGAACTGGTTTTGCATACCCTAGTTAAACTTTTTACTTTTCTCCTAAATCTATATAAATAAAAATCAAATGTCGTTCGTTGGTAATTGTATCAGTTGGGAACGGCTGGACCGATTTGGTTAAATTTTTTTTTTACATGTTCGTAATAGTCCAACTTAGGTTTTTACAGAAGGAAAAATTGACCACGCCCACTTTTTATTTATTTAAAATCGGAAAACGCTACACCGATTTTGCTAATTTATTTTTTAAATGTTCGTAGTAGTCCATTTTAAGTTTTTACTAAAGAAAACTTGACCACGCCCACTTTTTTTATGTATATCTAAAATCGTTCCCTTATTCGATAAGGATTAAACTGTCAGATGGTGGTGCGATCAGGCAACATTTTTATTATTTGTGCTCAGTTTGATTTGACATTTTTTGCGGGAATGACCATCGTTTGCATCGTACGTTCTATCAATGGGCTAAAAATGAACTGGAAGCAAATCTACGATCTCATCGCAATGTTTTTTTCAGTGTTAGGCTCATTTTTGGCTCATTATGCATTTCAATAATCAAAATTGCAGTTTTTGAAGTACAGGACATCCACAAGAAAGGATATTCTCGAGGCAATATTATATCCTTAAGAAAATCACTGTTTGGTGCACTTTATGGGACGGTGAAACCATTGGTACTTGCTGCTTTAAGAATGTGGTCGACGAGAGCGTTACCGTCAACGGCGAGCGTTATAGAGCTATAATTGCCGATTTTTTCGTATTCCAATTGAATGGGATGTTTATTGAAGATATGTTTTTCCAACATGACGGCGTCACATACCAAACAGCACGTGAAGCAATCGATTAACTGACTGAAACATTTGGCAAATGCATTATTTCTCGAAATGTACCAGGTAATTGGCCACCAAGATCATGCGATTTAACGCCTTTGCGTTATTTTCTCTGGGGTTTTCTCAACCAGCAACTACGGAGGTCTTGGAGCATAACATTGTGCGAACCATTGTCGAGATATGGCTCCAAATGGGTTATCCTTTTACAAACCGCACGAATTTCGAGAAAAAAACTTGATTTCTTCAAATTTAGTTTTTTACGTATTTCAGGATTTTGCAGAAAAATTTTTTATTTTTTAAAAATATCCACATCAGAATATTTTACAATATGCTGGATTTTCTCCGATCCTCTTGGGTTTTGAAGTACAATTCCAATCTTAATAAATTTAGTATTTCTTGGTATGTTTAGACCTGTAGATGTGCAAACTGGACTTTTTATTTCTTAAAAATTTATATTTTTTAAGTTATAGCGAGTTGAAGTTTGCATATAATTGTTGTTGTTATGTTGATTTTTTATTCTTAACAGAGCACCTGAGAACAACGTTATCAAACTTAGAGCAAATCTATTCGCTGCTCATATTTCGCTCTCTTTTCTCTCTTCTTAATAGAGCGTCTGTTAACAATTAAATGAATGTTAGAAAAATTAAAAACTTTCGCAAGCCGCTTGCGCTGAATGCTCGCAACCCATGGTATAATAATACAAGGTAGCATTGACAGTTGCTTGGGAAATCATCTACTGTCAAAAAATATACTCAAAAAGAGAGCGCTCACAATCCGCCATTGAAAACACAAGCAATGTTGAAAACGTTGAAGTGAAAAAAACAACAACCACAGCAGCTGCTGATGTATTTCCACAAAAAGCTGTTTTTGACAGTTTATGTTTTCCTGTTGAAGAGAAAATAAGCAGTTGTCAATGCTACCATGTATTCTTATACCATGCTCGCAACCAAGATACATACAAGTTTTTTTATTGCAATTCTCCGCTCAAATTTCACTTTACTCTGCCTCTTCTTGATAGAGCGCTTGCAAACAACGACAAAACTCTTATAGACGCCTCAGACGCTACGACTTTTCATCCGACTTTGACAAGTCGTATAAAAAGTCGTAATGTGTGAGGGCAAGTTGTATAAGAAACTCAAGTCGTACACCCAGGTCGTATGAAAATCAAAATAATTTGATATTTTCTCAATTGGAAGTAAAAGTCTGAGTGTGTGAGGGCAAGTCATACGACTTCACGATTGTATTCATTCATCATTCGCATTTTGTAAAGCATGCAAGTAGAATGATCAAAGGATAAGGACTTTTTTGAGGTAAAAACTGTACGTTTACTGAAGTCTGATGAAAAGTAGTATGAAAAAGTACTATTAGAATATACGTTGAACACAATGAACGGCATCAGCGGTCAGCGCCAATTATTATTATTATTATAATTATTATAGTTGATGGGTGCAGCAACGCGCACCAGGGGTCGCTAGTACCAAATAAATATGACTTTGAAAAATGAAACCTGACGTATCTAATATCAAAACATAATATTTAGCCAAAAATATAGCAAACACAAAAACGTATCTAGTATCTGGTTTGAAAATATTGAATTTTAAACGTATAAACAAGACCATAAAACATAATCTGTTAAATGCTTTATGATCCAAAATAAGCCCCTAAAACTATAAGAAGCTTTAAAAGTAATAGCTGTGAAAGGTTTTTCTGTTTTTTCTCAAATTGATCAAAATCGAGATACGTTCTTGTGTTACTAAGGGGACGATTTAATAATGATTAAAGCAGTTAATGATCAATAATTAATTTTTGTGAAAGCTTTCAGAAAAATCGAGTTGATTTTATACCTCGCAAAAAATCTTTAAAAAGAAAACAAAAACTTTAACCCGTAGCCAAGAGATCCAAACAAAAGTTGCAATATGCATAAAAGATGATTTTGTGAACAAAAAAGTTGATACATTTTATTAAAATTAGAAAATAATAAAAAATAATAAGCTGCTTACTGTCTTAAAATAAACATTTAAAATTCTTAAGACATTAAGAAAACGAAGTTCAATTAAAAAGGTTCTTGCAAATATCAAAATCAACACAGCCTCTTGTCCTGATTATAAACGAGTACCGCAAATTGTACTTTAAGTGTGTGCTTCTACACTACCTTTTGACCTTTACGCAATATTTTCAACATCTTCTACAGGACAGGAGTTTTTCCATCCAAGGTCATGTAAAGTGTAATAAACTTGTACCTGATGAACTATCTGGTCAATAACTCAACTTTCTCATAGGGAACATTCCACGGTGACGGGTGTTACATTTGCACGCCTTAAAATATCAATATTTTAGCATACATAAAAGTATTTAAAATTTTAGCAGTCATAAAAAATTGCTTTTATGCTTGTCTATCCATACGTGGAAAAAAATCTTTCAAAATCATGGTCAATGTTTGTGTAATTTTTATAAAAGTACCTGTGACGGGTGTTACGAGTACTCATTGAAAAATCAGACTTCACTTTGAATGTTTGTGAAATTTAGCCAAACTAGTATTGTTAAAAAAACCATTTTAATTTCGGTCAATTAAATAATCTATGACGATTAACCCTGTTTTAAAACAAAAAAATTAAAAATACGTTTTGGAGGTTTTTATTACAATTTTAATGTGTGACGGGTGTTACACAGATTGTGACGGGTGTTACAGTAGAAAAATAAAGACAAATTTAAAACTAATCAAATTAAAGGAGACAGTCACAGGATATGGTATCTTCAAATACTGCAATATTATGTTGTTTGGAATATGCTGCTGTTCCGTATGCAATTTTATTTCCCATAAGTGCATAAAAGTCATTACTTTTTGTATTTACGAAATAGGTTTTAAAGTTTCCCACCTCTTTAGAAAAACTTCCTTTATTATATTGACGTCTGTGCTTTAGGTCCTTGGCGAGGCAATCGAAGCAATCGAATATATTATTTAAATTTACTTTTTGAGTTTTCGTGACACACCATAATCTGCGCTTCGCTGTTGCGCCGATACCATCGATGGGACCTTTTCCAGTGCCCGTTGCGAAGAATGCCTAATCAATGAAGTTATAGAGTAGTTCTCGGTATACTTGGTACTACTTGGAATATAGCTGTAGTGTCTGTAGTTGTTTCTTTTTTGTGTTGCAAATCTTTGCTTGTTTAGAATTAAAGAAACAGTGAAACTTGAACTGTTTGTATCACAACAGCCTATTTTGGACGACCTTTTGAAATTCGTCCTGTAGCGAAGTGCGACCATGATCACATTAAAAAAACCAGCAAAACATTGTGTCTCGAGATGGGGCTTCAACAAAATCGAATTCTATCGGAACACTGCTATTGGTTTAATCCACATCGAAAGTCATAGAAAATCATCGCACGAAAATGTTAACCATTTAATTCCATTTTTTTACCAATATAAAGGTTCTGTAAAGAATCTGTAAACAACACAAAAAGCACTCGTATGACAACAGAAAGTTTTGACAACATTAAAAATATTGAACTTTACTATGACAATGTCAAATTTGATATATTCGCATTAGTGTTGGCATACCTCAAGACTTAAAAGTCAACCCTCGTAACAATAATATGTGTAGGGTATGAAAGAACAACAGACCTATTCAAATATATACAAATCTTACCTAACTATCGAGGTGTAATAGTTAAGAAAAATAAATTTGTGACGGGTGTTACACAATTTTATCGTGTTAAATTGGCGCTCTGCAAAAACAATGAAAAAAAATAATATTAGAAATTAATATGCTGCATGCATTGCCTTACTTTTGTAAAGTTACACCTAAATTGGATTACAACTTTTGTATTGACATAACTATTTGTTGTTTTTTGTGACGGGTGTTACAAATAACCTAGCAAGTTTAAATAATCTAAAATATTGCTTCCGCTAATTTACTTAATTTGAATTACAACAATTAGCTGTTACCTTCGTCAATTTTTTTTCATATTCCACTTTAATATTTTTACTGACAACTAATTGACGCATAGAACGGTGCTTACAGTGCTGCTCTATTTAAAAAGTGAAAAAAATTTTTCGTTATAAAGCTTAACTTTAAAGTGGAAAATATCTTAGATTACCATTTATTTTTAATATCGTGTTAAATTGGCGCTCTGCAAAAACAATGAAAAAAAATAATATTAGAAATTAATATGCTGCATGCATTGCCTTACTTTTGTAAAGTTACACCTAAATTGGATTACAACTTTTGTATTGACATAACTATTTGTTGTTTTTTGTGACGGGTGTTACAAATAACCTAGCAAGTTTAAATAATCTAAAATATTGCTTCCGCTAATTTACTTAATTTGAATTACAACAATTAGCTGTTACCTTCGTCAATTTTTTTTCATATTCCACTTTAATATTTTTACTGACAACTAATTGACGCATAGAACGGTGCTTACAGTGCTGCTCTATTTAAAAAGTGAAAAAAATTTTTCGTTATAAAGCATAACTTTAAAGTGGAAAATATCTTAGATTACCATTTATTTTTAATTTTTTAAAATATGACACTTAACTAAGACTAAATCTCTCCCATAAATAATAGGTTTTAATCTGATATCTTAAAATATAAAATTTTTGCCTTGGTAGCGATTATCTTGGAATGCTCCATAGCAAAATGTAACTTATGCGTTCATTTATTGGATAAGAGCAGGGTTGTTGCTCTATATCAGTGGGGCCCAAGAAATTTTAAGATCGGGCCACTGCTTAAAAAATCTAAAAAATAAACACAAAATGTTTCTCATTGTTGTTTTTGACAAAAAGTCAAACAAAACAAAAAACAATTACAATGCAATAAAATCACATGTAATAAAGTACACTGCCAATCCACTGCGACAAGACTTAATTTCTATTACAATAACAACGCTTGCATGAAAAATTACTTAACACACAAGTAACGGGACAATCAGCATCGACATCATCGAGTGTGCGTTTTTTATTTTGGCTTTGCATGCATTTGTTTTTGTAAAGTTCGCTGGAAAATGTGCTGAACACTGAACGAGTGCGCTTTGTGTTGTTGTTTTTTGCAGGCGATCTTTGGTTTTGGCTCATCGCTAAGACAAAATTAAGATAGAAAAAAATTTGTATGAAGGGCCACGCGGGCCATACGGGCCACTACGTGGGCATGTTTGCTCTATAAACTTCGTAGGCGCTTAAAAGAGTTTGGTATAAAGCGTTAATTTGAACCAAGAACGAATGAAGTGACATTTCATAATAGTTTAGAAAGTGCTGGATGTGGGCATGGAAGATATATTTAATCGTCGTGGGAATAGAGCAAAGTCACAAGGGGTTTACGAAACGTTATGTAAGAGGGGTAACTATTTATATTTCGGGAATAGCAAATAATACATTTTTAAATGAAAATGGTTTTATTGTTTTTCAAAATATTCTCCTTGATGATCAATACACTTTTGCATTCGTTCAAACCATTTGTCATAGTAGTTTTCCCAAAACCTCCAAAACATGATTTTTTGAACGCTTTAACTGCTTCTGATGCGCTCTTAAATCGTTGACCACGCAGTTTACTTTTGTTATTCGGGAACAAGAAGAAGTCATTGGGTGCCAAATAAGGACTGTATGGAGGATGAGTCATCAATTTGATGTTTTGACTGCTCAAAAATGCACATGTTTGACGAGATGTGTGAGAGCTCGCATTGTGATGATGGAGAATGATTCTTCTTCGGCGGTTGGTTTTGCGAATTTCTTCGAAGACTTCCAACAAACAAATGGTCGTGTACCATTCTGAATTCACATGGTCATGGTCATGGTCACATGACCCATTCGGTGGAAGAACAGGCGACCATTTGCTTCGTGCGCTAACAACTTTTGTTGGATTTGTGTCGTCTTGGAATACCCACACGGTCGATTGCTGTTTTTTTTCCGGCTCAAACGCATATATCCATGATTCGTCACCTGTCACACTTTTATACAAGAACCGCGATTGAACTTTTTAATCATTTCCTTACACCAAATCTATGCGAGACTGTTTTTGAGAGATTGATAAATTATGGGGTATTCAACGAGAGCAAATTTTTTTTACTGATAAATGCTCATACAAAATGGAATGTATTGAAGTGGTAATAATGTGCAAAGATGCTTCTATTTCACGATATGTAACATGACGATCTTGCATTATTAGTTATGCAACGTACTGCATCGATGTTTTGTGGCACAACAAACGATTTTGGACGACCTTTACGGAATTCGTCGGCGACAAACTACGACCACGACTGAATTCACTATACCAGGGATATACTATGGTTTTTGATGGTGCTTTATCGTCATACAAAGAACTGAGTTCATCGACACATTCTTGTTGAGATAATCTACGTCAAAACTTGTGAAAAATAATCCAACGAAAACAGTCTCTTGGAATTTCTATTTTTTTAACAAATTGATTTTCTTGTTGACTGTAAAGAAAACAACTGGCACTTGTACATCAAAACGTTGTGAGTACATTTATGCAAACAAATGTCAAACTTTATTCTGGTGATGCCAGATTTAAGCTATTGACATAAGTGTTGCCAATTCCCGAAATATAAATAGTACCCCTCGTACGTTGTTTTGAGTCAAATAGTCGTGTACAAGATTAGATGTGTGAGCCGGTGCGTTGCCGTGGTAAAGAACCCACTAGTTGTTTTTCCACAATTCTGTCTTCTTTCAACGATTTCGTGCATGATATTTTGTTTCAAACACAAAATTTCAAACGAAATTCGCAGAACACAACAAACACTAACTTGTTGACAAAGCTATCACGCGCAAACTGCCGACAAATGGCGCTCACAGATATTTTAGCACCAGATGACAGATGTACCAACCCAGAAAAAATATATTTATAACCGGTTATTCAATAAGTCCGTAGGATAAGTAAGAAAAAAACAAAATTTTGATAATACTCGATTATATTACTCAACATAGTTGCCTTCGAGAGCGATACAACGAGCATAGCGATTTTCCAACTTTTCGATACCACTTTTATAGTACGATTTCTCTTTCTCGTCAAAATAGGCCTCAGTTTCAGCGATTACTTCATCATTGGACTTGAATTTCTTTCCAGCAAGCATTCTCTTGAGATCTGAAAACAGGAAAAAGTCGCTGGGGGCTAAATCTGGAGAATGCGGTGGGTGGGTAAGCAATTTGAAACCCAATTCATTCAATTTTGCCATCGTTTTCATCGATTTGTGACACGGTGCATTGTCTTGGTGAAACAATACTTTTTTATTTTGCAAATGTGGCCGTTTCTTTGCGATTGCAGCTTTCAATCGATCTAAAAGTGCACAGTAATTGTCGCTGTTGATGGTGGTTCCTTTTTTGGAGATAGGCGATGAATTTATTCCTTTCGCATCCCAAAATACAGACGCCGTCACCTGATAGGCCGACTGTTGGGTCTTTGCTCGTTTTGGATTCGGTTCGTCGACTGCTGTACAATCAGCTGACTGTCTTTTGGATTCTGATGTGTAATATTGAAGCCATGTTTCATCCATTGTCACATATTGACGATAGAATTTGATTTTATTGCGATTTAACAGCGCCAAACACTCCTCTGGAGCATCAATTCGTTGTTGTTTTTGGTCGACTGTGAGCTCACGCGGCACCGACTTTGCGCAGAGCTTTCGCATACCAAAAAGTTCATGTAAAATGGTAAAAACACTACCATCTGATATCTTTACAAGGTCAGCTAGCTCGTGCACCTTCAATTTGCGATCGTTCATAACCAATTTGTGGATTTTTTTCGTTTTCTGGAATAACAGCCTCATTTGGGCGTCCACAGTGCTCTCCATCATTTGTTCTGGTACGACCACGTTTAAATTCAGCAATCCATTTTTATTCCATTTGTCTCGATGGAGCAGTGTCCGGATAATGTTTATCAAACCATTGTTTGGTTTCCACGGTATTTTTTTTCAAAACTCGAAATTCACTTTTTTCCATTTTTTTTTTTTTTTTTCAATAACGAAAGTTGCTCACAAAATGCTATAACTCACAAATCAATAGTCAGATTATTGTCAAATTTATATATTTTTATTTACGTATCGTTTGAAGGTTAGTACTAAATAAAAATCATATGGAAAAAATCTAGCAACGCCATCTATGTGTCACTCTATGGACTTTTTGAATAGACTATTATTGTTTTTTTTTGACAATATCTCAAATGCGGTTTGTTTGAATGGAAAATTCCGGGTAGTTTTTGATCGGAACGTATCAATACCAATTTATTTGTCAAATGAACTCTTGAATTCACAGTACAATTTCGCAGGATGAAACTCAACTAAACTCAATTTTTTTTCTTAGTTTATTAAAACTCAATTTGAGAAATGCCTGCAAGTATGCTAATGTTCAGAAAGTACGTTCAGATGCAACTTTTTAGATGACAAGGTCGTTCAGAGTATGAACGATTTTGTGCTGAGAAATATTAGAAACAGCTCGTTTATAAAATTGTGCAATTTACTATTTGAATAAAATAAAAAACTAATAAAAGAACTTGGGCAAGTGCTGAAGATGAGGTCTTCTTTTCAGTATAGGTCGATAAAAATTCCGATTTGCGAAACGTAAGAAAGAACTCGTATGTGTACGCAGAGATGGCTGCAGCCTTGCCCTCAATTGGAATTGATGTCACTCACGGTGACGGATGTGCCGAAAAAATATGAGAACACAAAAGTAAACAAAGAAGAAATGTCACGCTAAACACAATTCTGCCGACGCAGCTCTGTGTGAACAGCTATGGTTGAACTCACACTAAACTCAAACTAAACTTTCTGTGTAGACATGGCATAACACACATTTAAGTCACAAGTGCTGAAAACTATTTGTTACATATTATTTATGCCTAAGAGTATACCTTAAAATATTAAATGAAAGTAAAGCACTATTTTATTTAGCATTAAAGAGCGTATTTAAATTATGTATGGCAATTTATTCTAACCTGAACATCTCTCTCTCTCGCTCTCTCTCTCTATCTCTCTTTCCTCTGCATGTCTATATATATAGTACAACTAAAAGAATTTTAAGTGTTTATCGCTTAAAATGCTTCATTTTTTTTATTTTCGTGTTTTGTCATTGTTGTTGTTTTTATTTTTTTGTTGTTGTTTTCTGGGGCTTATCGTTAAGTTATTGTTTTTTTTTTGTTTATGCTCGGTGCATGTTATAAATAGAATTTTCAGTCTGTAAATTGTTGTTTGTTAAGAATTTTAATATCAATATCAAGCTCATTGCCTACAAGTGTCAGGATGGCCGAGCGGTCTAAGGCGCCAGACTCAAGAGCAATCTTACTTGCGATATTCGTGAGTTCAATGTTGGAGCGTTCTGGTCCTCTCTGAGGGCGTGGGTTCAAATCCCACTTCTGACAAACTATTTTTGTTTATTTTTTTTTTATATACATATATTAAAGGTCTTTCATAACAAGCTTGATAAGTTATGAAAGACTAAAAACAACACAGACTAAAAACATATAAAAATGTATATATATATACAAAAAATTGTAACGTAATCAAATAGAATATAAAATTAAGAGAAGCCAAATGTTTTTCTTTATGAGAAAGATTTTATTTCATGTACTTTATACTAATATTTCAATTATAAAAGAGGATTTTAATTTAACACAGAAAATACTGAATGTAAAGTGAACTCTCTCATGATAGGAACTCTGTTTTTTTATTAAAATAATATTACATAAAATTAAAAAGCTTCATTCAATCTCTTAAATATAGATCTTTTCCGATGGTCAATTTAAAAACAAATTTATTTTAAGCAGAATTCAACATTCGTCAAAGAATTTGCTCTGAGTTGTATCACTACATCCCACGGTAAAAGTGCCGTGCACGGAGTAGGAGTTGTTGTAAAGCAGAAAGTTTGACAACTGGTACGATCACAAAATCTTATTTAAAAAATGCTTTGGACTTTCACAAACTAACAAAAGCAAGTATACATTTTATCTTTTTTATTTATGTTTCTCAAAATGTAATTAAAAGTACAACACAGGAGTTATCCCAAAACTAGTTAAATGTAAGCAATATTACTGGTGTGAAATCAAATCATTATTTTGTTGTTCATTCTAATGATCCAACCATTAAAATGTCGCGTACAGCCGGGTCTATTAAATATGAAATATAAAATTATATAAAATGTTAAAATAAAAGAATATTTTTTTTTATCATACATAAATAAGATAGGAGCAAACAGTGCAATGTCCGTAAAGTAACCTCCGCAACAGACGAATTTTACATTTTTGGATGAACCTAGAAATTTATAACCCTCATTGTAGCTATTTTAATATCCTCTAATATTCCTCTTTCTTTTACATATTTGGTTTTTTGTTTTTTTGTTACTAAGCAAAATTCAGTAAAAATAATGTAAATGCATGTTGACCTCTAAACCGACTTCCTTTTTTTTTTAACGTACGCAACGGTATCGATACGAATATCGATACGAATATTTTTTCCCCAAAAACAGTTAAGTAAATAATAAAATGCCATTTAAAAGTTCTCTGAAAGAACTGTTTTTAATGAAGTTTATATGAATATATCTCAGTCAGAACAATAATACTAAAAATACTCTAGTCATTTCAGCCCATGCCTTGAAAGGACTTTTACCGAGCTTCTTATGATTAACAGCTCTATTATAACAAAGTAACACAAGCCACCTCAGTATCAATTGATACAGAAGTCACAATTGACACAAATTCCTATTTTGAGCACTTTTAAAAAGCTCTTTTTGTATCAATAGTGATCAAAATAGTGACAAGCAGCTAAGAAGGTCACAAGCGATTTCATACAAATAAAAGTTTATAAAACACAATAATAAAAAAAAGAAGGGAATATCTTAAGAAGGCGGCTTCTAGGACACCGAAATCGTTTATGCAAATTCATTTCGACTGCCGAATACAGTGTGTTTGGAATTTAATTGAGGAACTAAAGTCACATGATGAGCGAAGGTCGTCTATACCACTTGCCTTGAGGTATTTGGCAACTATTTATTTTTATGCTAATGGCTCTTATCTTAACTATGTCGGCAAACATTTTTCGACTTCCATGAGCCAATCATCGGTATCGCGGTCAATTCAGCGTATCCCACAGCTCATTCTTACACAAAAATGTATCGACATTTATTTTCCAGTGACAACTGATGAGCAAGTTGAAATAAAAAGAAGGTGACCAATTCAAAAAGCTTTACAACATGATGTGGTGAATTTTTCAAGCTTTTTGCTTGTGACAGTTCAACCTGAATACGAATCAATAGAAACCGAATCAAAATGACCACAATTTTTCAGTATCAATTGATTGTGACGATTATGTCAGAATAGGGCTGTAAATTTTGTTGTGCGTGTTACTAAATGTTTGAACACATTTGATCGAGAACTGGACTTACTAGTTTTATGCCGACTCCGAATGGCTAATATGCATGTTCTCAAGAAGCTTTCACCTGCAGAGAGGTGACGACCGAACAGAAATTTAATTCAATTGAAAAAACTTTCTGTGTCAGATGGAATTGAACCAGGGTTCTCTGGCGTATGGGTCACGTATGGGTCACCCACTACGCCACGGCCGCCACCAATATGAGAATATGAATAAGGACAAAGATATAGACACACCAAAAATACACCTTTCCAAACTAGGAAAGGAATTCGAACAAGGATTAAGTCAAGAATTTAGACATGGATTTAAACAAGAGTAATTCCCTTAGGTGGCGTCCGTGGCGTAATTGGTTAAAGTGCGTGGCCGCTATGTCAACGAACTTGGAGACCCAGGTTCGAACCCCAGCAGCGACAGAAAATTATTTGAATTAAAATAATTTTTCTGTACGGCTGCCACCTCTCTGCAGACAATGGCAAACCTCAGAGAGTTATCAAAATGCCATGTAAAGCTTCTTGAGAACGAGAACATTCCGCTCATCGCCGTTCGGAGTCGGGGTTAAGCATGTAGGTCCGGTTCTCTGTCAATTGTGTACAAACTTAATAACACGCACAACACATTTGATCATAAGAAGCTTGGTCAAAGTCCTTTCAAGGGCTGAAATGGCCAGTTATTTTTTTTTTTTTTTTTTTTTTTTTTTTTTAATTCACTTAGGTTCCTTATTCATAATAGCAAATCGTTTGAAATTACATTATTTAAGAAGATATTTCTTAAATTTTACTTACTAAAAGGAAAATGGAAGTTTGTAAACTAAAACAGTAAATCATGTTTTTTTTGTTTTTATTTCACTCGATTCTTTAAGCAATTGCAACAAATGAACTGACTTTAAGAAGCTCACACAAAGCCAGCAAGATTTCTATTGCAACAGAATTCTATTTGCTCAAATGGTAGATGAATGGGATACAAAGTCAATGCAAACAATTAGCTGACTATCATCAGAACACCCAATGATGTACCGGTCATCATCATCGTTGCATAAGACAAAGGATATACCATACACGAAAAAAATTAACCATCGGAAATACGTTTGAAATGTGATCTGGGTGCGCGTTATACACACACACGTTCCAATCGAATTTCTACTGTTTCTGGCGCCAAAGCCTTCTTCGCATGTGTTGGCGATTTGATGAATGTGCAGTTGGTGTACGATATCGTGACTGAGTAATTTGTGAGTGTGTATGAGTGCCTCAGTCAACGGGTGAATCAAAAATCATTTGCATTGTACTCAGTAAATTTACTGAGACTTCGCACTATAAACTTTGTTGGTGCATAGGTTGCAACGAAATTTGAAGCAGTATAGGTTGCAAAAATTTGGTAATATAAAATGTTTTAAGTGGCAACGCTGGTCTGCATTGCGAAAATCTTAATTGCTCTCAGTACCGATCAACACCAATGTTGCTTCCTCAGTGATTTCAAATAAAGGGCATTTTATAACTACTCGTTAATATTCGGCATATAATGCAGAGGCCGGATTTAAGTGTGCATTTTTTACTTAAAGCCAGAAAGTTTTAGTTATCTTTTTACTTTTAACATTTTTAACAAAAAGGTATTTTTTAGGCTTTTATGTTTTAAAGGCAAAAATAAAAGTAAAGATTCTTTTGAAAAACAATTTTATAAATGCACCTGAAGACCCTGACCTGATTGGTAAACAAATAACATCTATTTTTATAGCTACGTCAAATAAAAATAATCCCTTTTTTCCAAATCATCATCATAATATACACAATATGCAACACTTGCTTTTCTTAAAACTATTCTCTCGCTCTCACACTTTCTATAAATCTACGCTCTTAGTTCTGTCACAGTTTACAGTTCCCCTTTCCGATTCACACCCGAATTCATCCATCAGCCGAGTCTGCGCGCAGAATGTGCGCCAGATATGTCCGTCCCTACTATGCATGAAATCGATTCTAAAGAAGCCCAGCAGTTATTTTGGAGTCAATTGAAAAAGTGAACTAGTTCAATTCTAGCGCATTTCGAAGTAGCTTTGAAAAAGTACAAAAGGCGTTCAGAGTAGAACAGTTCACTTTGCTTTTGTTTTCGAAAATATTGCTGAAAAAATAAACGCTTTCTGGCTACTTTTTAAAATTTGCTGCGCACAAGAAAATATAATGAAAAAAAAAATGTTTATAGACAAAATGTTTTCTGGAATGTATATGGAAAAGATGGTACAAATGAGATCTCTAGGACCTTTCCGTTGCACTAAATTTTTACTCTTTTAATATGTCCACTTTAAAATTAGTTAAAAAAGAACTACTTTCAGGCTACTGCGAAAGCAACCAGTTAAAAAATGTTCCTAATGCAACTAGTTCAAATATGGGGAAAAAGGAGTGTTTCTGGGGACAATTATCTTTTCCTATGACATCAACCCGCAAAAAGCGTCAGTTCGTTCAATGTTAAAGGGTATTGTAGTGGAACTAGTACTGGTCCTTTTTGGAACTAGTTCAGAACTATTTCAAATTTGGTCCACTTTTCTGCTGGGAGTAAACTCCAAAATGTGCATAGCATTTTTGTTGTTTCCTTGCATCGAAAGATCATTCCCAGTGTGCAATACGGATGTGTTTCGAATTCGAGACGGACATACTTCGTATATTTTATCCGAAACTGATTGCGTTTTTATAAGCGGTTTATTTTCTAAGCCGATTTGTTACCAGTTCGAATCGGGTCCACCGAAACATAAACTAGCGAATTCTGCGCTTACGGACTCGTAATGGGCTCGAAACGGATCCGCATCCGTTTTTGTGAATACTGGGCTGTAAATTCATTTCACTACTAATAAAATTGTATGCCATGGGCTACATATGAAATCGATTCTAAAGGAGTAAACTCCAAAAATTCAGTTAGCATGGCTCGATAGCGCTCGCCATTCACCGTAACGGTAGCTCCTTCCTCATTTCGAAAGAAATAAGGACCGCTGATGCCGCCAGCGTGTAAACCGCATCAAACAGTCAATTTTAATGGATGTAATTTTGATTAGTTAATGGCTTGAGTATTGTCGTCGCTCCATATACGGCAATTTTGCTTATTGACGAAGCCATTTAACCAGAAATGATCTTCATCACTAAACACAATTCTTCGGTAAAAATGCTCATTTTCAGCCCGTTTGAAATTAGCCCATGAGACGTAAACGATGGTCATTGGGCTTTAATTCTGGCACGAGCTTTATTTTATAGGCACTAAGCCAAGACCCTTACGTAAAATATTTCACGTAGTCGAAGAAGAAAGGCCAACAAGTTGAGAACGGCGACGAATCGATATTTTGGCGTCTTCTTCAACACTTCGCGGTACAGCAGCAATATTCTCTTCGGTACGCATATTTCTTTGTATTGTTCATGGTAGAATTACAAAGTAGCGCCGAGTCGCTCAGTGTCCTCACGAGTCAACGAAGAGTGGATAATAAAAAGGTTGGCTAATTGTCAAAATGGCGAAGTTCGTAGAAACTTCAAATGAAATAAAAATATTGTGTTTTCAAATTGTAAATAGTGCGTAGACGTTATATTAATTTGAGTGAAAATATTTTAAAAACATTGTAAATAAATCTATAAAATGTCGAGGAAGTGTTGAATTTGCAGAAAAGCTTGTAAAAAGTTTAACCTAAAATCAACTGCAAAAAATTAACATAAGGAAACTAAAGATGAACAGCTGATTTTGACAACTAGCCCGCTTTTCTCTGCTTTCTACTCCATTCTTCTCCGAGTCGGCCCTAACTTATAATTCTACCATGGCATTGTTAATGGTTTTGAATCGAGAAGAGTAAAATTAGTGCGAAAACAATCTATAACTGCACTAATTGCTTACTCCCTAGACCGATTGTGTTGACCGTAAAATGAACGAAGTGCTCTATGTTCTTCGCGAACAGATCTATTTTTTTCATAATGAATTTCCACAACTTGGAAGCGTTGTTCTGGGGCATTAAACGATTGAATATGAATTGCCAAACCTTACTGAACAGAAATGTCAACACAATTTGACATTCTCAACTCGCAAACCATAGACAACAACCATCGAAATTTCTCATGCAGCTGAAAAAACACCATATATACATAAGATATATTTTTAAGATGATGACAACTGAAATATTCGTTTGCGGCAAATACAACTCGCAAACGAAGTGTAGTTGGTGAATTTTTAAGTTGCGCTGAACGAAAATTTTCTTTGCAGGTAAGACCGATCGGCTTTACGATCTTAATTTGCTTGATATTTTGCAAGAAAATTTGGGTTACATATTTTTTTTTTATTTATTAAGGGGCTCCAATTATCCTCTAAGCGGCTCTGGCTACAACTTTTGTTCGCTTATTTGGCATTGTTAAATCAACAATTTTGGTGGGAAAGCATCATCACAACGTCCGGTTCATCAACTAAAACCATTTTCACATAGACACGCTTTCATTACTTGCTATTGATGAAAATTCATTTATTTATTCGACAAAATGTCAAAAAGTGTGCTTTTAATAAGACTTTTGTTAGGATTAGTAAGTCACATCAGCAGGGTAATATTAAATGTCATGTAGTGAGTTTTCAAAAGTTTTGGAGTTTGTATTATTTAATGAAATTTATTGAGTGATGCCATTAATGTTTTTTTTTATCATCTCGAATTGCTATTTTTTTTTTTTTTTTTATTCTTAATCAACTTTATTTTTATATTTTCTGTTCAAATTTATAATGTATCGCCACTCTGCCAAATTTTATGAGCACCACATAAAATTTATAAAGTAAACATTATCACGCAAGCATACAAACTGAAAATCATTGAATATCCTATCAAATATTAAAAAAAAAATGACATTTTTACGTTTTGAAAATGATGTGCCAATAGAATGTCAGAACAAAAGGATATCAATGCTGAGTGAAGCCACTGAAGAGCTATGCACGCCACCAAACAAACGCGTACTCTCACACACATACACACACTCACAAACACACACTTGCACACTTTGTTGAATTTCCGACATTTTAATTAAAGCAGAAAGAAGCATGGTAGCTTTTAAGTCAAGTGAAAAAAAAAAAAACAAAAAACCATCAGCGCCCGGAAGGTGCAGGCGCTATTTTTGCTTTTTGTTCAATTTTGACACGCGATCAAAAAATATGGAAACCCAGCAAAAAATCGTGTTTGATTTCAATTTCATCAAATAATAGGCACTAAAGTGATTAAGTATGATTAGAAGAAAAGAAAGCAAAAAAAGAAAAAAAAAAATTAAATGCTTTTAGGCGAGCTATGAAGCGTCAGCAAAATTACTTTGAAGTTTTAGAAATTTCTATCTGAGCGGTTCGAAGTGTGCGTGAGTGCGTGTAAGCAGCAACGTACTTTGGTGAGTGTCTGACTCTTCCTGTAGAATATCCATGTGTATAACAGTTGTCGCTTACATATATTTGTGTGTGTTTGTATGTGTGAATGCGTGTGCCTAACTGCCAGATGAATTTTACTTAATTTTCTTTCAAATTCAATTCTTAACACCTGTCTTTCACTTCAACGTAGCTTGGCTTGTAAAGTTCAGGTTGATCCTGTTGTTGCTTGTTTTTAGTTGTTTACGTCATCTTGCTTCCCATTTATTATAGACAGTAGACAGCTCTTTGGCTTTGCCAAACGGCGATTGTGTCAGACTGAAATAATGTAGGTTAATCCTGGCTCAGAATCTGAGTAGTGTTAATTGTAAGTTAGTTGTTTTTTTTTTTTTTTTTTGTTTTCAAAGCCTCTTCCAGGAACCACACTAAAAGGTGATTGTTGCTACTTTTGTTTTTTTTTTTGTTACAATAAACATTAAGAAGCACAAAAAAAAAATACGCACTAATAAATATTAACAGCTTTCACTATTTCTTCTCCGCATTTTATCCTCTTTTATTATTATTAGCTCCAACTTTATCGTGCATTATTTGATTTCATCACTCACCGTTTTTTCGAAATCGAAGAATTAAAGTTGGTGCCATACATAGTAATGCATCGAGCCTCATTAATGCCAATTTTGTTGTTATACGAGGGTTGTCTTTTAAGTCTTGCGCCTAGAAATGACAAAACAGTGGCGATGCTTTTATTGCTTTCCAAAGTATTCATCAAGATGATCAATACACTCTTGCATTCGTTTGAACCAAGTTTCGAAAAAGGTTTGCCACTCTTGGGTCCTCTGAAACCAAATTTTTAATGTCTCAACATTTGGGCGGAGAAAACGCATTTTTGTCTTGATGTGAGGGAACAAGAAGAAGTCATTGGGTGCCAAGTCGGAACTGTAAGGCTGATGACTTATCAATTTCACACTTTTTGAGCTCAAAAACTCTTTTGTTTGAGCGGATGTATGAGAGCTCGCATTGTCGTGATGGACAATGATCTTTCTTCGGTGATTGGTATTCCTTAATTCGCCGAAGCAAATGGTTGTGTACCATTCAACATTAACAGTTAGCCGTTGTCGCAAGTGGTACAGTTGCAACATGACCGCTTTTTCTGAAAAAACAGACAACCGCGGATAATTTTGTAGGGTTTTGCTCAACTTGAAAGACCCAAACAGTGGATTGCTTTTTTGTCTCGCTCATTCGTTTCCTGTATTCACATCGTAGATGTGCTTCGAATCACTCCCGCTGTATTTTTTCAGCATTTCCTAGCACCAATCTACACGAGCCTTTTTTGAGCAACCGTCAAATTATGGGGTACCCAAAAGGGAGCAAATCTTCCTGAAAATGCTCATCGAATGTATGCTAGTCCCACTAATGCTCAATGATGACTTCATCGCCCGGTTTGTACATGCACATGCCGGTGTGCTTCCAACAGTTTGCGAACAGCATCAGATTAAGAGCCTGAACAGAATCAAAAATCGTTGCGACCAACGACCCTCTCTGGTCGTCGAACGCAGAGAATTTGGCTAGAATGATGCGATTGCGATTAACTATTCAAAGTTGCTTTTATTTATTCTTTCTTTATTTATTTTTTCTATTTCATTTCAATGTATTGGTCTCTTCAATTGTGTGAATACAACACACACAAACAAGAAATGTCAGAAGATAACAAAAAACTAAGCAAATTTCATGAAACACAGCCAATTCTTAACAAAGATATGGCAACACTATTGGCACTCAGAGAGAGAATCGTCGGTCACAAGAGAAGAAATAGAATAGATTCTAATTGTGCGATTTATCGTTGCGGAAAAAGAGCTGCGTTTTTTTCTACATTTTGCATGTATTTTCCAACAACAAAGATCGGCGGCCGCAACGATTTTTGATTCTGTTCAGGCTCTAATGCCGCTCTTAAGTTTAGCGATGCCGACCTGCCTGTTCGGCTTGATAATCTTACGTTGCTCCTTGGCAATCAGTTTAGGTAAATGGAATTGATGTCCAACAGATACATCTTCCGGACGTCAAAACCATGCTAATGACTCCCATCAACGTCTATACGACCATCTATTGGGCGGCACTTCCATGACTCCAGACGTGACCTAAGCCTTGTCATAGTAGTTTCAACACTTGTTACTCACCATATTTATGTGTATATTTAATTAATAAATATACTGTATGGATAGTAAGCAACATTGGAAGCAACTGAACCAAACAGCTGGATCATCATCCACAATTATTGGTGAAAATCGAGACCCATCTAAAATCTCTGATAATATTTGGGCATTGCCACCCGGTTGAACGATTGCGCAACTCCACACCGAGCCACTTAAGCCAGCACGATACTCCCTGAAGGCCCAACCCTGCGATAGTCTCCCGGGCAAAAGGGATTTACCTCAACATAGCACTTACACACACTGACACATATATCATATCACACTTGACTGTGAATGACATACACTGCGCGAAACTTGATTACCCTCACCTTAATTTCCTGTCCCAAAATTTTCTTTGTAATGTTATCAAAAAAATTAATATGTGAGTTTATTAAGTTTGGTGAAGTATTTATCCATTGAATACCTAAAAGCATCTACTTCCATGAACGGCAAACCACATTTTCTTAAAGTCTAGTCCCTTGCATGTGCGACACTTTATTACCCTCACTTTTAATTATTTCTATTTCTATCTATATCTATATCTATATCTTCTATACTTCTATATCTATATCTATACTATTATATAAAATGAAAGTGAACATTTTTTGTGTCCGCAAAACTCCAAAAGTACTGGTCCGATTTTTTTGAAATAAGTTTTAAAATATCACATTTGTGCTACGAAAGGTTCATTGGTTATTTTCTTTTCGAAATTTCAATAATAAGTATCTTTAATTAAAGTGTTAAGTTTTTTAAAAAAATCATCCACAATGCCATGCATTGCTTGATCGTTAGCTTTTCATGCGTTTGTGCTGCGAGAGCCTCAATAAACTGCATGTTGCTCTCTACTATACTCTTTTTGTCCTCAGCAAGCACAAAACAACAAAACAAACAAACAAATACATATACATACATACTTTGCTGCGCTTAAAGCTAATTGGATCGAAGTACATTCTAATATGTTCAAAGTAGTTTTGATGTGGAGAATTAATCTAACACAGTTTTGTTAAAAGGGGATTGATTCATTGAGCACCTTTAGCATGTTGAGGATTTTTTTGATGAGAATGAGATTCAATCCGACTTGATGTATGTATGTATGTATGTATGTTTGGATGTACGTATGTTTATTTGTTTCGCTGCATGCAACTTTTCTACACATGTTTTGACGGTGGTTTTCCTGTAATTTATAAATGAACAAAATGAACGGGTGACTTTTTACTTTAGAGAATTGACATTGTGTGATTCAATAAGTTTTTTTATAAATAAACAAGATAACTGGGACGGGCATAGGAAAAGGGGTTATGGCTTTGACCACACAAGTCAAATTTTTGATATTGAATAGATTTGGAACTAAACGCCGCATGACAATAAAACTCAGCATGGAGTTACTAATTGCCAAAGTCTTTTTACTGGAAAACTGATATGTGCATTGGAATAGGGGGTGTGGCCCGATTCTCTATACAGAATAGCTATGGAAGCTAAGATCACAGGACATTGAAACTCATAATGGAATTGTCACCTAGGAGTGATGTTCTGCTACTGGGAAACTGTAACGGGCAGTGGAACATGAGCGTGGTGTCAGACTAAGGGACTAATAAAAGTTTCGAATTTACTTATTATTTCAAATATACTTGCCGGGTGCAGCAACGCGCGCCGGGTATCGCTAGTCTAAAATAAAAGAAAAAAATCTCAAGTTTTAATTAAAATTTTATTATTAATATCTGTTTGGTCCTCCATTGCTGCGAATAACATCGAATAGCCTATTTTGAATAGAATCATACAAATTTTTTAAGTAATCTAAAGGAATGGCCAGAAAGGGAGCTTCAATAGCATTAGTAAGGTCCGATTTGCTGAACTATTGCTTTCCATTTGAGTAAATCCGTCGAGATAACCATCCTCAAACATTTTCAATTATGTTTAGATCCGGCGATAAGGCTGGCCACTCTAGAACTTGAACATTATTGACAACGAACCACTACTTCACTTGTCTTGACGTGTGTATGGCCGCGTTGTCTTGCTGGAATATCCAGGGCTCACCTTTAAGCATTTCAATGAAGTAAATAATTTCTACTTCCAAAAGCTCAATGTAATTTACAGAAGCTTGCCGACCTTCAACTACTAAATCAATTTGGCCATGTATTATTATTGCGGCCCATACCATCACTGAACCAACTGAGTAGTGACGGCTGGATAGAAAACACTCTGATTTCCTCAAATCGTGGAAATAATACTGGAAGCCATCAGGCCCGTCCAAGCAAAACTTTTTTTCATCAGAAAAAATAACGGATTTCCATTCATTGTTCCAGTTTACATGTGTTCTCGCAAATTCTAGGCGTGCTCTTCTGTGTCGTGGAAGTACAAAGAGGTTTCTTCTTCAGTTTATTTTGCCGTAAGTGGGGACACTGTTTGATATTTCGTTGAACAGTTCGAACAGAGGCTGAAGTTCCAACCATGGTAGAATTATAAGGTAGGGCCGACTTGGAGAAGAATGGAGTAGAAAGCAGCGAAAAAGGGGGCTAGTTGTCAAAATCAGCTGTTCATATCGAGTTTCTTTATGTTCATGTTTCGCAGTTGATTTTAGGTTAAACTTTTTACAAGCTTTTTTCAAATTTAACACTTCCGCGGCATTTTATAGATTTATTTACAATGTTCTTACAATATTTCCACTCAAATTAACACAAACTTAACACGCGTGTCCGCACTATTTACAAATTGAAAACATGATATTTCTTTTTTCATTTGACATTTCCACCAACTTCGTCATTTTGACAACTACCCAACCTTTTCACTATCCACTCTTCGTTGACGCGTGAGGGCACTGAGCGACTCGGCCCTACCTTATAATTCTACCATGGTTCCAACGCTTTCTTTAATTTGACGGACAAATGCTACAGAATTTGAAGCTTTGCGTAAAATAGCTCGTCGTTCCCGGCTGGTAGTTGCTCTAACAATGCGTCCTTTGCTGTTTTTCCCATAGTTTTCCGGGCTTTTCAAAAAACTGTTTATAACCCACGGATCACGGCCTATTCTACTTGAGATTTTCCTGTTTGATAGATTTTCCTCCTTAAGTGCAAGAATTTTGCCTCTTTTAACATCTGTTAATGTTTTTCTGCGGCCCATTGTCACCAAGCAGTACTAAAAATGGCTAAAAACGAGAAAAAATAGTTCAGAATATTTTTCACAATAACTATTTTTCTAACCTTAAGTTTCTTATACTTTGAACTCTGAAAACAAACTGGTGAGGGTAATCAAGTGTCGCGCTTCCAATGCTTAAATATTCCACTAACGGGGATTTACTCATAACTGTATTAGATTTTTTTATTGGCCCAATAAGAAAATATTTCTTTAAAGAACTCAAATATATTTACAATTACATTTTTTCAGTAAATTAACAAAATAAATTTTAAAGGTCAAAAATCATGTGAGGTAATCAAGTGTCGCGCAGCGTATAAGTCACCACTATTACACCGGCGGTCGTGGCGCAGTGGGTAGAGTGCGTGAGTCATACGCCACAGAACCTTGGTTTAATATCCATCTGATACAGACAGTTTTTTCAATTGAATTAATTTTTCTGTTCGGCCGTCACCTTTTTGCGGACAATGGCAACCTCAGAGAGTAAATAATGCCATGTAAAGCTTCTGGAGCCTAAAACATGCACATTAGGCGTTTGGAGTCGGCATAAAACTAGTAGGTCCAGTTCTCGATCAATTGTGTTCAAACATTTAATAACGCATGCAATACAATTTGATAGTAAGAAGTTCGGTCAAAGTCCTTTCAAGGGGTGAAATGGCGAGTTTATATATTTATATATACATACATATATATTACACCAATTTCAACACTAGTACTCCCTGATTACTAAGGTAAACTTTTCACCTCTTCATACCTAAATCTTGCACCTCGGATAGAACCCAATATGACACCAATTTTCCAGTAGAACTGTCCAGCCTTATTTGAGACTATCAATAACACATGTAAATATGTCAGTGATATTGCGATCGTGTGACTACCGACGTAAATACTATCCCCGTGCTAGCAAATTTATTTAGGATAATTGCTTTTCTCTCGTAGGCATAACGCTACCGTTATTTAAAACAACGGTCCAACCTACTCTCCAGATTAGGCGACCAACTCCAGGATCTGAGTAGTCCCTTCTACATTTACACAGAATAGGGTGGCTCACTGGAGTCACATTTGCTTTCACTGTGTATGCCTACCAAATTGCAAAGGAAATTCTAGCGTTCTATAGTGACTACACCGTGTGCGAAGAAGGAAAAATATTGACACCTGCGCCGCCTCGGATACTCAAGCTAATTGCAAATCATATAAAAAAAATCGTTTGGGTTAATTGTGAGTTTTATTTAATTTGTCAATGATACATTTGTTTAATTACACAGTGCGACACGAAAAAATAACTTCAAATATCTCAATGGTTTATAATAGTGGATGGTATATATATTATACCCTCGTACTCAGTTTTATCGGATTAGGTCAAATAAGAGAGAAATTCAAGGTCAAACTTCACCTTTAAGTCACAAATTTTTTCTTATAACTCTTAAACTAAATTCAAATTCTATGTAGTACCTGCATCTAAATATTTGCAATGGATGATTCTTTACATTTTAAGACCATTTTTTACTCAAAAAGTTACGTAAGGGGTTTAATATTTTCTTCGAAAACAGGACTTTTTTAAAAAAAAAATAAAATTTTCAATAGTTCATTTAATATGTATTTGTCTTCAAAAACAATCAGGTTTTGCTGAATTTTTGCATACACCTTAAGTAAAATAAAATAACCCACCTGTGAAAAGATCACAACCATCACATGTGTGCATCCAAAGATATTCGGATTCAAAGATTACCAACGGTGGTAACTTCGTTAATGTAAGCCCTAGCGTAAAATCATTCAAATAAAACTTATAGACCCAGCAATTTTCTTTAAAACTGTCCTTAACATTTTAACCGAAAGAGTTACCGTTTTAAAGATATGCGCGTAAATGTGTAATTACAACATATATGAAAAATTAAAACGGTTAAAATAAAAATTTTTTTTATTTCTATTTCTTCTCAAGTTCATATATTTTTCATATATGTTGTAATTACACATTTACGCGCATATCTTTAAAACGGTAACTCTTTCGGTTTAAATGTTAAGGACAGTTTTGAAGAAAATTGTTGGGTCTATAAGTTTTATTTGAATGATTTTACGCTAGGGCTTACATTAACGAAGTTACCACCGTTGGTAATCTTTGAATCCGAATATCTTTGGATGCACACATGTAATGGTTGTGATCTTTTCACAGGTGGGTTATTTTATTTTACTTAAGGTGTATGCAAAAATTCAGCAAAATCTGATTGTTTTTGAAGACAAATACATAGTAACTGAACTATTGAAAATTTTATTTTATTTTGAAAAAGTCCTGTTTTCGAAGAAAATATTAAGCCCCTTACGTAACTTTTTAAGTAAAAAATGGTCTTAAAATGTAAAGAATCATCCATTGCAAATATTTAGATGCAGTTACTACATAGAATTTGAATTTAGTTTAAGAGTTATAAGAAAAAATTTGTGACTTAAAGGTGAAGTTTGACCTTGAATTTCTCTCTTATTTGACCTAATCCGATAAAACTGAGTATGAGGGCATAATATATAGACCATCCACTATTAGAAACCATTAAGATATTTGAGGTTATTCCAATTGACCCTTAAATTGTCGCACAGTGTTATTAATATTAATAAAGTTGTTTATTAATATATTAAAACAAAAATAATAAATGTTTACAATTTTCCCAAAACTTTCTGGTTCGTTCCTGCAATCATATTTTTGTAAAAATGTCAGCATTTTCACAACATAAAAACAATATTAAGAAATCTGTCAATTTAAATGCGAATTAAGGGCTTCTATATAGTTTGAACACTTGACATTTGTAAGAATTTTCGAACTTCTAAATGCGCATTTAAAACTCAGTCTGAACATAGTATTAAAGTATTTTTGGATAGTAGCTATGACAAAAATTTTAAAAAGAAAATAATAGGAGGGAATGTATTATTATCGGCTTATCTTAATTAAAGTTAATTTACTAAGGTTGCCCAACACTTGATTCCTCCAAACGAAGATGTTTGGTGCCGCCATGGTCACCAAATCGAACATTTTTTTCACTGGAGCGCCGTTTTTGATCTGCCCAACATGACCTAGTCAGCGGAGTCGCTCGACTTGTATGTGATTAATTATGTCGATATCGGCATAAAGCTCATATGGCTCGTTGTTCCATCGAATTCCGAATTCGCCATTGACGCAAATTGTACCGAAGATCTTACGACCGATCTTTTTCCTTATTTCAAAGTTCAAGTTTGTGCTGCATATAATAGGACGGGCATGATTGGTGACTTCTAGAGCGTGAGTTTTGTTATTCGAGAGAGGGCTCTCGAACCTACCCAGTCCTAAGTTAAGCCTGTTGTCAAGAGTTATCCTTTATTTTATCTCAATACTGACATCGTTGGAGGAGTTTAGAAGAAGTCCTTAACAACCTGAAAAGGTGTTGTCATCATTGACATGGTCTTCAAAAGACTGGGACTATTTGTTTGTTGACGCTAGGTATTTCGTCTTACTTGCGTTCACTGCAAAACCCATTCGACTCGACTCTTTCGCTATTACTTTTTATATCATGAACAATTTATGACGTCATAAGACTGCGAAGTGAGCCGATAAAATATTGAAAATGCAGTTATCTTGCAAATGTGTTTCATGGAATTATTATTCTTCGAGTATATGCGCTACGGTAAATTTTATAAAACGCAAATGAAGAATTTGCCTTACGATAAAAATAAAAAAAAAATGATGACCACATCAGGTTGCGGATATAGAAGCTTATGCAACACAAATGCATTCTTGTTGTAAATTATTACTCGTTGAGTAGAAGTGCTACGAAAAATTGTATCTTACAACAGCAAAAAATATTTCCTTGACCTTATAAAGAATATAAAAAAACTTTTTTTTGGAGCCATGACTTTACGTGGGCAACTGCTGAATACAGTAAAAATGCAACAACAATAAAGAAAACTTTGCAAGGAATTAGTACTCCCTGACTATAGGCAGTACGTTAATTTTCATGGAACAACAGTAAAGCTGAGGTTTTTGGTCACATGATAAAAAAACAAAACAAAACTTAATGACGTCATGAGGTCTCTCAGAGAACCGCTTATTGTAACCTAAATGCACCATTGTTCCATGGATATATTGCATGACGCTAAGGTTAATGTAAATGTACTACATAAAAGCAAAACATAAAAATTTAAAGTAAAAATAAAACAAAAATTAAAATCAGGACAAGTATTTGGACAAGAATATGGATTTTGATAATGATAAAGATTAGAAAAAGGACGAGTGCAAGGATTTGGACCAAGAATAGGACCAAGACTAACATAAGGAGTAGGACAATAATTTGGACATAGATTGGAGCATGGAATTAGATGAGAATAAGTAAAAGAATTCAGACAAATAGTGGGAAAAGGACTACGACAAGGATTAGGACAAGGACTTAGACACATTTAAAGCCATATTTAGGACAAGATTGAAAAACTGATGTGAACGGGGGTTTGGATAATGAATACAACAAGGATTAGGACACGCTAAGGACAAAATTTTGTACAAAGATTGGAAAAATATGTGGGACTAGAAGAAGAAAAAGAATTCGACTAAGGATAAGGACAATTATTAGGACAAATATAAAGATAAGAATGAGGACAAGTTTCGGAAACTAAGGATACTCTGTCACATCAAGACTTACGGGAGTGTCCACGACACATACAACTCCTATTTTTGGACTTAAGAAGTTTAACAGAGAGTAAAAACTCCAATTAAATTAAATTTCTTTATTTAAACAATACAAGTCTTTATTAATCTACTCAATAAAACCAAAGATATCTTCTTCTTTAATACCGTGCCTGCTGAGAATTTCAAGTGTCCACTCATTCATAGCACGTAGTTTTTCAGCGCTTAGATCTTCTTTATAGGAACCAACAATGCCTCGACGAACAAACCTGCAAGAAAGTGTTTCAAAGAAAACCATTAGCTTCGGATTACGAATAAACCTTTAGCAGTCAACAGATAATAATTGACAACTTACTGGAAATTTTTATCGATCGTAGATGTCATAATGTTCTTATAAAGATCATTACAATTGGTACGTTTGTTATCTAGAACGAAAGTATTGAAAATAATAACATACCCAGCAAGCAAAAAAAAAAACCAATAGATTAATAGGCACTTTTTTACAGGCACTACAATTTTAACTAACCTTTCATATTTTTGAACGATAAATGCTCCAACATCGCTTTCATTTCGAACTCTGAGAGCTGTGGTCTCTCGAGAAAAACACAGAGCCTCTGCAAAACGCCCTCTAAGTCTCGTTTCAACTCTTCGTAGGTCACGAAAAATATATGAGGCTCATGACGCAACTCCCAGAAGTCGATGATGTGTTGCCAGAAAGGCGCATACATAATCTTATCGGATATAAAGTTCTCAACATATTCGTCCAAACTTGATTTCCATACACCCAGGCCAACGAAGAAGTGGTACGATGAGACAACTACGTCCTTTGCATTGCGGGCAAGATAGATGGTCTGTGAAAAACCAAGTTGATAATTAATATTGTCTCTCTTATTAGTTTTATCTACCTACCTTTGGTTTCTTCTCCCACAGTTGCTTGGGCAGAAGATTAACTGGAAAATGCGACTTAATCACACGAGGGCTCTTCTGTTTATTACATTTTTCTAGATTTTCTTTAGAGAAAACTGAAAAGCTTTAAATTTTTTTTTTTTAACTCCGTTACATCTTTTCTTAAGCCTTCACTTACTCGAGTACAGCTGTACGTTGCATTAGGTCCTCTCCCATGGCACGATCGAAGTTAAGTTGATTCTTCAAAAGCCACAATATCTCTTGCATCCAAGTGGTACCGGTCTTCGTAAAGCCTACCAAGAAAACATCATCGGTACGAAGTTCAAAGTTCCAAATCTTCTCAAAGATCTCTTCAAACTTATCGTTAAGCATGCACCCACGCTCGGACCAATTCTCATCTTTAAGTGGTAGCATATCATGTACTGCAACTATTTCTATCAGATGATATTTTAAATCTTTTTGGCGTATGGTGATCATTTTGGTACAGTTTACAAGTGTAAATTTAAGCAAAATAGTTGCCAAGAGTTTCACTTTCAGACTGAAATATAATTGTTTAAAGCAACATAAATATATAAGAATAGTTCCATATCTTAAGCTAAGTAAAGATAAGAAAATAACTTATGGGAGTTTTATTTTGAAAAAAAACAAAAAATTGTTTTCGATATGAGAAAATAAGTCATAAAGATCTTCAAATGTGTTTCTTAACCCGACATCAGTGTGATGAGGTATGTATGTCATACCCCTCAGTTCATATTTGTTGCCATAAATCATTAAATACTTTTCTCGGCAAACTGAAATTTTGCAAAGCTTTAAAGAACCCATGTCGTGATAGAATTTGGTACCATCTCGTTATTTTTGAAGCGAAGCTTTTTACACCTCGTTTTGAGATTTACTGGAGTGCAATCTCAAAAACAACACTGTTTTCCCGACACCGCTTTTCCTAGAATTGATGTTGCTTTTTGCATGCGTCTATTACAACAAGAAAATGTAAAATTAAAAATTATAACATATCTGTCATGGGAATTGAACACATATCCCATCGATTAATGGTTCCTATCTCTAATCACCAAACCAAAAGCCTTCATTATGAAGCTTTGCCGATTCAATATTAAATATTTCTTACGCTATGTTACAGAAAAGGATTGTGTATTGACTATCCTATAGTACATTGTGGATTGTGTATTGGCTATAAAAATGTTGCTACTTCTTACTACACGATCGTTAAGTAGGCGTTTTTGTTTTTGGTAATTTTTGCATAACGGGAAAGAAAAATTAACAATTGACCACAAGTGCATTTTTTATGTGACAGAAAAAAAAATAATGAAATGTAATAAAATTTACTGGTGTGAATAGAACCTGTGTTTTTTTAAATTTGTTTTATGGTATTTAAAATTTTTGAACTTAAAAATTATTTTATTAAAAAAAATACCATTAAATTCAATATCTTTGAAATTCGAAAAAGCCTTGCTTCTCTCATGTGTCCAACGACGCACATGTGTTATTTTATATGAATTTTGTTGTATATCACTCTTGACAAAGACATTAAACAAAAAAACAAAAACTAAGGCGTGTTTCACAATTATAAGGTCACTTAAAAAATTATTGTATTTTCAAAACGACCGACTGTAGGGTATTAAACTGTTCCATAAAAGTGACAAACCACAAAAACAAATCAACAAACTCTGCAGTTGCTAAACTAACTGTACTTTAGTTTTGAAGAAAGCGTAATATTGTTGGTGTTTCACAATTATAGGGCTACCATCGAGAAGACGTATTTGCGATTGAGTTCGCACTTTTCTTTTTGTTAAAATAAGTGTGTTAAATAGTAAACTGTTTTTATTTGTGAAATTTATAGATGTATGAATTGCCGCGAGGAAAATAACTTTCCGAGTTTGAAAAGGGCAAAATTATAGCCTTAAGAGACAATGATATTGGAATAAGGAAGATTGCACGCAGACGTAATCGCAGTCTCTGCGTAATTCAAAACTTTTTAAAAGACCCGAATGAATATGGAACAGAAAAGCGTTCTGGGCGCAAAAGGCTGCTTGATGTGCGAACTGAGAGAAAAATTGTGCGCGAAGCCAGTAACTCATCGGTATCCCTTGCACGATTGCGATCCTTACCTTAGCCCTAATACTCAGCGAGTAATAATTCCATGTAACAAATTTTCAGTTGCGTTGCTTAAGCAGCTCCCACTACGTCCCTATGCCGTATTCAATTTTTTTTTTTAATAAAGTCAAAGAATAAACCTTTACGGTCATACCATTTTTTAAATCATAGCTTTTATACTCAGCGAGTAACAATTCAATGCAACGCAGATGGATTTTTAAAAAATTCATTTTTCAACTTTTTTGGAAACTTGTGCGGTACAACGTGTTTTCGTCACGTCAAAAATAAAAAAAAAACAAAAACAAAAATTTTCCGTCAATTTCTACTAGAACCTCCCCTGACAAAACAAATTTCAGCTTTAGGCCAAGTATGTTGACAACAAGACAACATGAAGACAAAGAAGGCAACAACCAACTAGGTTAACCTTGATACAGGGTGCATCGAAGTAGATAAGAACTTAAGCGTTCTCACTGTCAAAATAAATTCTGGGTAACTTTCTCGGCATATTGGTAGTATAAGTAGAACCTAAGTAGCTTGAGTGGATCAGAGTGAAAAGTCATAGAAGACTACTAATAATTTGGTGTAGCGGCCGACGAAACAGTCTGTATAGTCAAACTGTGTGATTTGTTCTATACAGAGCCGTTGTTGTTGCTGTTGGTTGTTGCCTTCTTTGTCTTCATGTTGTCTTGTTGTCAACACCCTTGGCCTAAAGTTCAAATTTATTTTCAATATAATAATGAAAGGTCGTATTCAAAATATTAAGTTTAACTTTAACTTTAAATACAATAGTTTAAATCATAATTAATATTAAAAATATTTCCATTATGAGACATTTTTTATTAACGGATATATTCACTAACTTGAATTTAATCGAATTGTAGCTGTAATCTTTTTGTGTTCGGCTAGACTCTCAATCGAGAGCACGAGCATTATCTGATGATAACGAATTTTTTTTTTTTTTTTGGGTATTCAGGATCAATTGTGAATTCTAGACAATTGGTGTTTGACTATTAGAATAGGAACTTATTATCCTATTGGATTGGCCAGAGCCAAAATACCCCCATAGTCGTGGCGGATAGGCGTGGTTTTCATTAAATTTATCCATATTTCCAACTCATTGTACGTTTTCAATATTAACGTATATGCATAAAACTTCATGTCGTTACATTAATTTTTTAAATATTTTTGAAATATGTTTACTTCCTATTGAATTTTTTCTTTTTGGAAATTTTTGGCGGGGTTTTCGTTCAGGAATCAAAACTTGTTTCAATCTGTGGCATTTTTAGAAATTCTACCATTTTGATATTGTCTCTTTATATGGGAGGTAGGAGTGGTTTTCATTTGATTCTAATTAATTTTAATCTTAGAGTACTCTAAAATCTAAGAGTGCATATTAAAAAACAAAGCTCTTGTGTAAAAATTTATGTTTGTAGATTAGTTTCTGTGGGATTATTAGAAAATTCATGGTTTTGATGAAGTCACTTGGTGTGGAAGGAAGGGAAGAAATTTTTCGTACATTTTGCTTTTTCTTTATTTTCACACATACACCTTAAACTAAGTTTTTCAACGTAACTTCTAAAAACCCACCAGTCTATATTGAAGCAAGACAAAAATTTTCAATTGAATCAAAAGGTAAAATATGTATATGTATATGTATATATACATATATATATATTTTTTTTTTTTTCTTAATATTTTCTTATTAAAAAAGTCGCAATGATGGATGAGTTCACATTAACTCAGACCTTCGCTGTTTAATTTCATAAACACGTAAGAGACATAAATCTACTTACGCATCAATAAAAATCCAGATTCATCTTAAATAATTCTTTAAAAAAATACTTACATGAGTAGTCTTATCCGGGTGTGGTGCAGTGTTCCAGGAAAAGCATAGCTATACTAGGTACTTAACTTTTTTTTTTGCAATATAAGTAATGATTGGTTTTCTTCATATTCAATTTGTTCCAAGTATTTTATGGAAACATCAGACCTATAAGGAAGCGCCACCGTCAAATGCAACAACTCCCTTAAGCCAATATATATAAATGAATTAATTCAAGAACTTAAGACTTAATTTCAACCTTACATTTATAGTAAACGACACACACGGAGTTGTCTCCATATTAACGATGTACACATTTCAGAAGGAGTTGTTGGAACTAAATTGGAATTGTTAACTAACCTTATTAACTGTTAAAAGGTTGATAAGCCCAAAATTTACTAAATGTTTCACGTTGTACTATCTGGACCTAAAAGGACCCTAAGAGGACCCTAAAACGTAGCCAGACACTTCAGTTTCAAAAAATGAAGCAAGTGGCCAAGTTAACTACACGCCATAAGGACGTCAGAGTAGTTTTTGCATTGGAAAATATGGATACGAACTAGCACAGGGTAAGTTTCAACTTAAGAAATTTAAAGTCAAAATGTATAGAACGACAAATTGGTTTGGGTCATATTTTCCGATGAAAAGAAATGGAATTTGAATGGACCGGATGGTTTTCGTGGCTATTGGCGTGACAACAGAAAAGACCGCTTTATTTTAAAAAGAGAAATTTTGGCGGTGGCAGCGTTATGGTATGGGGTGCATTCTCTGCATGTGGATGCTTATTGCTAGAAATTGTCACATCGCGGATGAGAAGTCGGGACTATGTGCATGTCTTGGAAAGAAGCTTGGTTCCATTTTTAGAAGAAAATGGTGACACACAGTGGACTTTTCAGCAAGACAATGCACGTATCCATATCAGCCGAGAATCTAAGGATTGGTTCTCGTCCAAGTCCATCAAAGTTATGGAGTGGCCAGCATGTTCCCCGGATTTGAACCCGATTGAGAATCTTTGGGGGATACTTACCCAACGGGTTTACAAGGATAATCCGCAATTCAATGCCAGTAATGAACTCATTACGGCGCTTGAAAGAGGAGTGGAACAAAATTGATACCATATTGATAAATAATCTCATAAGCAGTATGAAACACCGTATTGAAAAAGTATACAGTACCGGGGGGAACATAATTTCTTAATTTTTGTGAGTTGGTTTTGTTAAATTCTCATTATTACCTAAGTTATCAATAAAAATCTGAATTGACCTTATAAATACAAAACATAAGATTTTTTTAGTTGGTTTAGATAAAAAAATCACCGTTACTTTATAACAACTCATATGAAGTTATTTTGTTTCTTTTATTTTCTTAATAATTGTCCCAGAACAATGTGTTACTCTATAGGCGGTCGTTTTGAAAATACATTAATTTTTTAAGTGACCTTATAATTGTGAAACACACCTTAGAAAGAAATGATCTTCGACTGGGACGAGGTTAAAATACCTCCCCGTCCGAACCAAAGTATATTCAAAGTTTTAAGCAGTCAAAAAAATGTTTAATTGTAAAAACATGTTCGTCATAGTTCTACCAGAAAATATTAACTTTTGGGAGGTGGGTGTGGTTTTCACTCGATTTGGTTGAATTTCATACAAAGAGTACATGTAATAAAACGAAGTTCAAGTCCATGTGGCGTCCGTGGCGTAGTTGGTTAAAGTGCGTGGCCGCTATGTCAACGAACTTTGGAGACCCAGGTTCGAACCCCAGCACGACAGAAAATTATTTGAATTAAAATAGTTTTTCTGTACGGCCGCCACCTCTCTGCAGACAATGACAAACCTCAGAGAGTAATCAAAATGCCATGTAAAGCTTCTTGAGAACGAGAACATTCCGTTCATCGCCGTTCGGAGTCGGCGTTAAGCATGTCGGTCCGGTTCTCGGTCAATTATGTACAAACTTAATAACACTCACAACACAATTGATCATAAGAAGCTAGGTCAAAGTCCTTTTAAGGGCTGAAATGGCCAGTTATTTATTTTTTTTTTTTTTTCAAGTCCATATATTAAGTTTTGTGGAATTCAAAGAGATTTTGCATTTTTGATAAAGTCACTTTGCATGAGAGGTAGGCGTGGTTTTCATCCGATTTGGCTCATTTTCGAACCTGATCTTTATTTTTTAGATAAAAGCTTAAATATCGAATTTCGTGACGATAGCTTTTATCAAAGAACGAAATTACGGCTGTAATTGTGATCATAGACAGACAGACAGACGGACAGACGGACATGTTTATATCGACTACTAAAACGCAAAATTTTTATTTTTATAACGTAATAAACTTCATTTGAGGTTGAGTTAAATTGTAAGATAAAATTAAATTTAAAAATTTTGTGTAGCAATACTTTGAAGACATTTTCATAAGATACGGCAACCATAAAATTACAAAGGCATTACAAATAAAAACTTGTAATAAATTAATGAATTGCAGTTCGTACTTCATGGAAGGGTTTTGGGTTCCATACGTTTTCTTAACATATTTTAGAACCTCCTTGCAAGGCCAGATTCTGAATCGTGGATGTGATATAAGCGTACAAACGAGACGTGAAAAAAATCCAGAAAATTCTGGATTGGCACCGCTAAAAAAATGGGGAATTTCAAGAAGTGTAAAATGAATGTTTCAAAACAAGTTTCCTATTTAAATTTAAGTTCCTCAGTCTCCGACTAACACTCATTGCGAGCAGACCGTCTGACTAATCTTTTTTGAGACTTGCTTATTGTTGTCTTTTTGTAAACAATAGTTTTTATTTTCTAATAATTTCTCTTATTTATTTCTGCTACTTGCCTTTCATCAAATAAGTTGTGCGTGGTGAATTCGCGTGTGCGGTGAAGATGACCCCCGGGCCCCCCGACAGAGGGAAAAACCGGTTTGCTTTATTAGCAACTGATTGCTCCAAAGCAAAGAAGACAAAAACAACGCAAAGTCATACACCCTTCCCCGATCTTCCCACAGTTCACAAACCTAGCCCCAAGTTTATTGTTATTGCTTCCAAAGATGAAAAAAAAACACTTGCAGAATATTCTTGTTTTGCCGTCCAACGCTCACTGCATTTAATAAGCAAAGATATTACTTCTATAACGGTTCTCCGTGATGGAAATTTGTTATTGCTTGTTAAAGATAAGATAGCTGCTGAAAAATTTATATTCGCTAAAGAATTACATGGGTTATGTTCTGTAACATGTAAGTACCATGATAATCTCAATCTTACGAAAGGTACTGTTTATGCACCCTATTTAAATAATATCCCAGAAGATGATATAGTGAAAGAATTAAGCCCTCAAGGTGTTGTCGCAGTATATAAATTTACTAAAACTGTTGAAGGTAAAACACAGCCTAGTGGAGTGGTACTATTGTCATTTGACTCCTATTATCTTCCTAATAAGCTTGATATCTCATGGTACACCGTACGCGTAAGAGAATTCATCCCCAACCCTATGCGATGTAAATTATGCCAAATCCTTGGCCACACGGCTAAACGATGCAAAAACAACCCGGCCTGCGTAAATTGCAACTTACCACCCCATTCCCCAAATGTTTGCTCGCGTACCTTTTGTGCAAACTGTTCTGAAAATCATTCTGCTTCTTCTAAAGAATGCAGAAAATATCTTCAACACAAAGAAATTATAAAAATAAAAACTCAGAACAAGTGTACCCTACGTGAAGCGCAACAACTCCTTCGATCTCAAGTTTCTTTCTCTACACAAGTTAGCAGCTTTGCTTCAGTTGTGTCCACAACTAATAATACCATCCAACCCAAGCCCCAACAAAAACAAGATCATCAACAACAACAACAACAGCAACTACAAAAAACACAACAACAACAACTAACACAACAACAATCACAACAACAATCACAACAACAACAACAAAAACAAACACAACAACTTCAGGCACAACCACTACACCAATCACAAACACAACCACTACAACCAGTACAACAAAAACCACCACAACAACCACAAAATCTAATACAACAACAACATCAACAAAAACAAACCTCATCAACAACTAAAAAACAAACAACAATCACAGTAAAACAACAACAACACAATTTAAAAAAAGAATCAGTTACCTCTTTGCCAACAATAATAAAACCAAGTCAACCAATTCCAGCCCCTAGCTTCACCTCATCTCAAAAATTTTTAGACTCTTATTCCAATACAAAAACGATCGACTCCATAGATAAACTTTCTATTCCCGCACATAAATATCCGCTAACAGATGATTCAGTTGTCACACACACTCCAACTTCTTCTCATCATATTAACAATTTAATAAATGCCCAAAACACATCAACTCCAATGGATACAGATTTTACAACTATAAGTTCTGATAGTTCCGAAGAAGATATTTAACTAGTGATGGTAACATTTTCTTGGGAAAATAATTACTTCATTCACAATCATATTATCCCAATACTTAATAATTACGAACTCTGTTATCTCTTAGCTAAGAAATTATACATGAGATCATTATTATTATTTTATGCTCCAATCTGCTTACATAATTGTAATTTTTATTCGTATTCCCTTTTGTTTTGTACATTATGGTTACAATTATGCAATGGAACATGAATGGTTATTTTAATAATTACCATGAGCTAGATCTATTAATAAATTCACACAACCCTTCAATTATACTACTACAAGAGACTCATCTTGCAATCAACTCTATCCCATTTATTAATAAACATTTCATTGGACACTTCCATAATTTACCCCAAAATTTGGCAAATAAACAAGGTATCGGTATTCTAATAAAAAGAGGCTTACCATATAACTTAAAACCAATAACTTCCCTTGTGGCCGCTATTGCTATTGAGATTAATCTAAAAGTAAAATTCACAGTTATATGTACTTATATTCCACCAAGTCAACAATTTTCCTCGTCTGATATAATCCAAATTCTAAATGGTTTTCCCGATCCTGTTATTTTAGCTGGGGATTTCAATTCCTGGAGTTCACTTTGGGGCTCTCCAGTTACAAATTCTCGCGGTAAGCACGTAGAGGAAGTTATATTGTCCTCCAACTTGATGGTACTTAACAATGGATCCCCTACCCATTATTCAACACATAACTCCTTTACACACGTCGATCTTACCCTCTGCTCTGCAAATTTAGCTCCCATATGCACTTGGGAAGTCCTTGATGATCTTCACGGCAGCGATCACTACCCCATTACCATCAATATCCATTTCAGAACTGCCACCTGTACACCTAAAATCAAGTTTCTTACTGACTCCGCCAATTGGCCTAACTTTCAATTGACGTGCGAACAGATTTCCAATAATATTCCTTTTTCACTAAATATTAACCAAGAAACAGCCAGAATACAAAAAGTTATACGCTGTGCTGCTCACTTGACAATAAAGCAAACCAAAAGGAAATTTACAAAAGCTATTGTTCCTTGGTGGAGCTCGGAATTGGCTACCCTCAGATCCAATAAACAAGCAGCTTGGCGCGACTTCAAACGAAACCGCTCCATGGACAATCTCGTCAAGTATAAAAAAGCAAATTCCCTTTTCCGCCTCAACTCCAAAAAAGCTAAAAGACTCAGTTTCCAAAAACTCACTAGCTCCATTAGCCCATCTTCAAATCCGAAAAAAATTTGGTTTAACATAAGAATGCTTGCAGGTTCATTCAAGCAATCTCATTTCACAATGTTAAACACATCAAATGGACCTATATTCACTACCAATCAAATTGCCGACCAATTCGCTTTTCACTTCTCAGATATCTCATCTGATAACAACTTTTCTACACAATTTCTGACTAACAAATCTTTACTAATAAATGTCAATCAATGCTCTCCCCGTAACATCACAACTTCCGCAAAACAAATTGAAACAACTATTCTAATGTCTGAATTTGAACAAGTCCTCAGCTTTGTCAAAGGAAAGACGCCCGGCATGGATAGAATTTCATACCCTATTATAAAAAATCTTCCTTTTCCTGTAAAAGAAAGAATACTTAAATTATATAACTCCATCTTCGATTGTGGTATTTACCCTCAATTTTGGAAAACATCTGCTATCATTCCATTACATAAACCAAAAAAGCCCCTGGGGGATACTGACAGCTATAGGCCAATATCTCTGCTTCCATGTTTGGGCAAGCTTCTAGAGAAGATAATTTCCAGCAGACTAATGTGGTTTGCAGGTAAAAATAAATTGATCAGTCACAATCAGGTTGGGTTCAAAAAAGGGCACGGAACAACCGATGCCTTGTTACATCTAGACTTTTTTATTACTAATGCTCTGGCAAGCAAAAATCACATTTCTCTGATGGCAATAGATTTTCAGAAGGCATTTGACCGAATAGGTGTCCATATTGTTTTAAGACAACTTATAAAATGGAAAGTTGGATCAAAGATCTTTAATTTTATTAGGGGTTTCTTATCCAACAGAAAATGCAGAGTGTTGGTGAATGGTTTCTACTCCCCAATTACCTCACTAGACAATGGAACACCCCAGGGTTCACCGCTTTCGGTTATATTGTTCGTTATAGCATTTGATGAAATAAGTCATATCATAAATAAATATAATAAAGTAGAACACATCTTATATGCTGACGATGTAGTTGTTTTTTCAAAAAATTCCGACACAAATGCTGTAACGAACACATTCACTGACATCCTAACAGAAATAAACCACTGGTCTGTAATTTCTGGTGTAAATATATCAATAGAAAAAACCAATACTTTTCATATTTGTCGAAAATTTAATTGCTCCAATCTATATTTAAGATTTAATAATGTAAACATTAACTGCACAGACACCTTAAAAATCTTAGGTCTAATATTTGATAAGAAATATACTTTTAAGCCTCACTGTAAATATGTAAGAGATAGTTTAATTATAAGGCTAAATATCATTAAATATCTTTCATCTAAGCGCAGTCTTGTTCATCCCACAACACTCATCAATGTCACTAGGGCACTTGTCCTATCAAAAATCGATTATGGGCTTCCAATCTACGGTCATTGCGCCAAAAGCAATATTGGTCTCCTGTTCGGCCCATACCACAAAGCTGTGCGGAGCTGTCTTAGGGCCTTCCAAACAACACCAACAATAAATGTTCTGGCAGAATCTGGCTTACCCTCACTACCTCATAGAGCTGAAGATGTCACCTATCGTCTGTACCCGAAACTACTGCAACCAAAAAATCCAGTTCTTGCAATTGACGTAAAAAAGTCATTGAGTCGAAAACGGACCCCTAAAAAATTGTCAACAGTTGCTAGATGTTTAAAGTTTGGTATGGAAAATTTCCTACCCCTGAAGCAAATTCGAAATAGTTTCGGACTCCACCCACCTTGGATGCTAAAAGACTCCTCATTGAACACGAAGCTTATGGAACACCCAAAAGACAGCACATCCAACTTGATTTATCAGCAGCTGTTCCTTAAGGAAGCCAATCAATACAAAGCCTCAGGATGGAGCCTTATCTTCACTGACGGGTCCAAAACTACCAACAATACCTCCTATGCAGTAGTCCGTGAGGATGGCGTTGCTTTAAGATATGGGCTATTGCACAGCTTTTGCTCCGTGTTTACAGCAGAAGCTGTTGCCATACTTCAAGCTGCAAATTTTGCAAAAACCGAGAAAGGTAAATTTGTAATCTGCACAGACAGCAAGTCTTGTGTCAGTGCAATTAGAGCAACATCCAACTCTTCAAACGCTATTGCTTCCACTAGAGACATTCTCATCCAAGCTCAAAAGAAAATTAAAATTATGTGGATCCCTTCACATTCTGGAATTCTTGGGAATGAGCTAGCTGATACAACAGCAAAAAATGTTGCTCTCACACCAACACCTACATCAATTTTATTCTCCACAAAAGACGTAAGCAACTTTATTGCAAAGATACGATCCGCAAAAAACACAGAAAGCTGGAATTCCTACAACCACCATTATTCTGGTATAAACTCTAACCGTTTAACACCGTATTATCCAACTGCAGCACCAACTTTTACCATCATACCATTCACGCGACTACGGCTAGGACACACTAAGCTTACCCATGAACATCTTTTGAAGGGCTCTAGCCCCAAAAACTGCCCTTTCTGCAATTGTCCAGCATCCATAGACCACCTTTTAAACTTCTGCCCTAAGCTTGACATCCAAAGGAATTTACATTTCTCGGACTCACTGCCCTATGACATTTTGAAATTTCCCTCTATTGACAACATAACAAAAATGTATAACTTTTTAAAAGATTGCAACTTGCTTAATTTTATCTAATTCAAGCAACATTTATACACATAACTAACACTTATTGTAATTTTATACCTAATATAAACTTATCTCTAACATAAACTTACTCTATTATTATTATCGGCCAGTCGAAAGCCTTAGATGCTAGCACTGCTTAGATTTTGTATTTATATAGTAATTAATTAGTGTATAAATCTTTGAAATAAATAAATAAATAAATAAATTTAAGTTCCTACAAAAACTTTTGAATATAGCATATCCTAATGTTAAATCGTCCGTTAAACCCGAATATACGATCAGATTTTTAAAAAAATTAGTTTTTGACCCAAAATTGGCCTACTTTATTAAGAATTTCCTAATGTTTTCTTTCGGTTTTGAAAAAGAAGCTTTACCCTTGCCAAGGTAGCTGCAACTTTCTGAAATATAACTGTTGCAGTATTGTTGGAAATTTTAAGAAGTTTAGGATAAATAAAAAAATCATCCAAATCAGATCATTTTTATGGCAGAATTTCATCTTGCGGATAATTTTTTCATATTTAAATGATTTCGCAAAATGTTCCACACCCGTTCGTCAGAGATGCCTACGGCCTCAACAATCTCGCGCACTTTAACTCTGCGATCGGCCAACACGATATCGTGAATTTTAATGACCATATCTGGTGTGATGACCTCATTTCGGCGTCCAGAACGTTTGGCGTCACTTGTGCTTGTACGACCGCACCAGAATTCAGTATACCACGTGTGAATCATTCCAATCGATGGTGCAGAGTCCTCATAGTATTTATCAAGCCTTTCCTTGGCTTGGCTGATGGTTTTTTTTTTGCGCAAAAAATAATGCTTGCTGAGCACATGAAATTCACCTTTTTCCATTTTCGCCTCCTATCATGCTTGTGATGGAATGGACTTTAAAAGACTGGGCAAATAGCGGAATTACAATGCGGCAGTGGCAGCGTCAATGGCAGTGGCAGTGATCAGCTCTTATTTTAGGAATAATGTTGTTGAATGGTAGCATTTACATTACAGCAGCGGTAGTAATCAGTACTGCCGATGTTAGCCCAATTTCTAAATTCACTGCCACTGCCACAGTGCTACCAAGTAAACGAACGATAAAATTTGGGGAGGCAACATTCGAATAATAAAAAGACAAAGGAAAATTAAAAATACACTGCTGCTGCCGCTGATACTGCCACTGCTGCATTGTAATTTGCAGGCAGTAAAATACGAAACAGCTGATCACTGTCACTGCCACTGACAATGCCGCATTGTAATTCCGCTAAAAAAGAGTTCCACAAACAGCATTAATAAAAAATACTCTTGTGGAGTTTATGTAGTTAAAACTAGGAATAATTAACATTTGACTTCTACTAGATCGAGTAAATTGCAGTTTTTCAAATTAATAATAAGGAGTTCTGTTGCATATAAGTTTATGTAGAAATATGCAGTTTCTGGCATTAGAATAGCTTGTTATATTACATCCAAGTAAAGAGTTTCTCAATTGGGCTAAGTGATCAAATTTACGGAAACCCTAGACATAACTAAGCATATAAGAGAGTACTAAGTAATTGGCCCTGTGACAATGATAGATTAGTTCATGCTTTAAAAACAGTAAGTGAACCGCTGCTTTGAACTTGAAACTCTTATCTATGTTAGAAAGATAAGTAACCAAAAATTGTTAGCATTAAATGCATTGTATAACTTTAAAAAAGCTTTCCCATGCCTGTTATACAATCATCTCAGCTCACTGGTTGTTATCACTTTGGCATTAAAAGGCTACAAATATAATTACTCGTCTTTTAGTTAACTGAGGTCCAATATACGAGCATATGTAACGTTATCTTAATTACTATGAACTTTATTAATCTGCGATGATAACCCAAAATAGTTTCAGATATTCTATGGGCCTTATTAGGCTCCGATAAGGAACACGTTAAAAAACTTATTTGTATTGCATAAATTCAATTCATTCAATACTGCTCAACTTTCAATTTGGAAAAAATTTCTTTATATACAATTATATTTTGATCTGAATTCGAAAAAAAGTTCACTTTCTAGAAATGATCTCAAATTCCAAATTTGGTTTGTATTAAAACAAAAATAAAACTAAATTTATACATCGACGGTCCCTATGAAGACTATCTCTTCTTTAAACGCGATCAAGAAAATCCTTTTTTTTTAAACTGCATCGACAAAAATCTGTTTTTACAAAATGCGGCGAAAAAAATTCATATCAAAAAATTCGGCGAAGAAAATCCGTTTTTTTTAAATTCGGCGAAGAAAATCTCTTTTTATGAAATGCAGCGAAGAAAGTGTTTTTTCAGAGTGTGACGTTAACAACGCTGTATTTTTTAAGGAGTGGGAACAATTTTTCTGAAAAAATTATGTTTTCAAATAATTATTTCTATTTATAATTTCTTCTTTATAATTCCTTACAGTACTCTATAAAATGATTTTTATCAACAAATAATATAACATAATGATATATATCATATGATTGTTTCGAAATTTTACATAAAAACTGTTTAAAAAAAGCAATGAAAATTTTCGAAATTTATAATTTTCTTTTAGAAATCACTACAATTATTTTCACTAACAAATAATATAACCAGTATATGTTTGAAGTGAACTCTACCACGAATTAAGTACAAATTTTTAAAAAAAAAACCAATGGAAAACAATGAAAATTACGAAATCATACTATTTTTTGATGTTTTTCGCCGCATTTTGATAGAAGTGATTTTTTTCGCCGCATTTTGATAAAAGTGATTTTTCCGCCGCATTTTGGAAAATTCATTTTCTTCGCAGCAATTTTCTGTCGGAAGATTTTTTTTGTAAGCACCGTCGATATTATCTGATAAAGATATTAAATGCCGCATTGTTGTGAACCTTGTTTTGTTAACACCAATATATGACAAAAAAAAAAAAAAAAAAATTTATATATTATATCAAATGTTGCATGCACTCAGGCGTCCTGACAACTAGAGACACCAACACAACAAACTTGCATGCTAGATTTTGAGAGCAGATAATAATCGACAGCAGCAGCAGAAAAACGACAATAACCTTATATTCAAAAACTTCAAGAAATCCAGAATATAACAACAAGCAATAGGTCCTTTACTGTTTATTTTTATTTCTTTCTTTTTTTTTTACAATGAAAGTGTAAAATTTGGCAAGCAGCCAATCAATTAGAGTAAAGCAGATATACATACAAACATAAAACCAAAACCAACAGACGAGAAAGCACACAAAAACCCCCAGAGTTTTACTTGTACACATAAAACAGTTTAGCACACATATAAATTTCGTTTAAAACGGGGCAACAAGCACCGAGCAACGAAGTTAAGTATCGCTCTTGTATTGAAAGTTATTCATGGTGCACCCTTATATGTCCTTGTCAACCATTATTGCAATTCTGCTACTTGACCCTAAATTGAACGAGTTTGAAATATCGAGAAAAAAGCAGTTGGTTGGACTGCAACTGCTCACAAAATATAACTAGCAGCACAGCTTGGTTAGATCAATGGTAGAATTTTGACGGGGAACTGCAGCTGTTAAGTTCAATAAATCCAAGCATTTAATAACGGCTATAGAAGAAAATGTTGGTATTTTCTGATGAATAACGTTGTTTAAAATCTTGCGTACTATACACATTTCGTATTTCTTTTCCACCTTCAGAATCGATGGTCGAATGGTCATTATTAATGTTTTCCTGCAATGTTATGAATATCTTCAAATAAAAATAAATAAAAAAAATAAATAACTGGCCATTTCAGCCCTTGAAAGGACTTTGACCTAGCTTCTTATGATCAATAAATGCCTTTGTAAGGCATCTCTTCTAATAGCGCAGGGTTTGGAATACATCGCGCTAAGCAATCATGTAGATTTGTTTACACGGAGAGAAATAATATTCTTGTATTAAGCAAATATTTTGCTTGATCCAAGAAAATTTAAAATTAAGCCTCATATGCTCCAGTCAACCACTAAAAAAAAGGGCAAATGCCATAGTTGGTTTTTAAAAATATTCCTAAATAAGCCAATTATTTTGCTTGACTTTTAAAAATTGCCATATTTCAAGAAAGGGATGAAAACAGCGGGAGTGAAGACAAATTTCAAAAAGTCGATATGGATGTCGATGTAGAAGTAACGGATTTTTAATATCTTTATAATAATAATGTGGCGGCCGCAAAGTACTTTGACCAGTAGGAATAAATAAAAAATTTTAGGTTACAAAACCTAACAAAACGTATATCAAATGATAGTAAATACTTTCATTATGATGAATCCAAAATTTTGTTTCAATACATGAAGTTTTAAGGAATTTACAGCCTTTTAAAGTGAAAGGTTTTTTGGGTTTTCATATTGGTGGACTTTTCGATTTTGCGCAAAATTCAAAGAAAAAAATGTTGTGAGCACATTTTTTAACAATTCGAGTGTTATTTTTTTTAAATTTTCAACACATCTATGAACGAATTTTAGTTTTTATATTTTGTTAAAAAAAAGTGGAAATTATTTTGAAAAAATTACTTAAATTTATCAAAAAATTTAAAAAATATTTTGAAAAATGTTCTATTTTTAGCAGACAAGAAAGAAAAAGCTCCACCTATTTACTCATATTAACTTGATTAAAAAAAAAGAAGAGTTGGCTGTGCCGTGGACACACCCGTAGGTTTTGACGTGACAAAGTTTCTTGCTGTTGTTGTTGATGTTGATGTTGATGTTGGTGTTGGTGTTGGTGTTGGTGTTGGTGTTGATGTTGATGTTGATGTTGGTGTTGGTGTTGGTGTTGGTGTTGGTGTTGGTGTTGGTGTTGGTGTTGGTGTTGGTGTTGGTGTTGGTGTTGGTGTTGGTGTTGGTGTTGGTGTTGGTGTTGGTGTTGGTGTTGGTGTTGGTGTTGGTGTTGGTGTTGGTGTTGGCGTTGGTGTTGGTTTTGGTGTTGGTGTTGGTGTTGGTTTTGGTGTTGGTGTTGGTGTTGGTGTTGGTGTTGGTGTTGGTGTTGGTGTTGGTGTTGGTGTTGGTGTTGGTGTTGGTGTTGGTGTTGGTGTTGGTGTTGGTGTTGGTGTTGGTGTTGGTGTTGGTGTTGGTGTTGGTGTTGGTGTTGGTGTTGGTGTTGGTGTTGGTGTTGGTGTTGGTGTTGGTGTTGGTGTTGGTGTTAGAGTTAGAGTTGTTGTTGGATTGGTGCTTTTCTTTTAGCTTTTTTTTTGCTTCCCCACTGGTTGTGCTCTAATTTCAATTAATCCAGCAAAAGTGATGCATATGCGTCACAGTAGGCGGTTCCCTGAGGGTTTTTGACACGCCTCGGCGCGCCGTCAAATTTTTTTTTTTTTTTTTGTCATATGCCCGTAGACCTCACCTTTGTTTTCGTTCCTTAAAATTTACCGTTGCACCAGTAGTCACAGAGTTAAAAATCCATGCAACGTTTTTTCATGGCTGTAGCCTTTTTACTGCATTATGTGATTGCATCCCTGAAATCATGACAACAAAATTTTTTTTGCAATTTAGTTGTGAAGCGTAATAACACATCCCTGCTGTCGTAAAACAAAATTTACTGTAGCACTCCTCCTGAGTGTATAATAGTTCCCTGCAACGAGATTACATTTCTGTTACATAAGCTGCTATAATCACGACCTGACGAAGCCGGAATTTTTTTTTTTTATTTTTGTCGTAAAGCCATGTATAAAAACTTTATTTTCCTTTTTAAACTTTTATCGTAGGTTATTTACTCATTGAGTAAAAATTCAATGCAACGCCGCTGCATGAATGTTGCGTTATCGATCTTTGAGCGGCTCTATCAGCGTCCCCATGATGTCAGAAATTTTTTGTCTAATTTTATTGTGAGGGCTCCTAGTAGGCCTTTATTGGCGTATCGTTATTTTTTATCCTAGCACTAACACTCAGCGAGTAATAATTCCATGTAACAAATTTTCAGTTGCGTTGCTTACGCAGCTCCCACTACGTCCCTATGCCGTATTAAATTTTTTTTTTGTTTTTTTAATATAGTCAAAGAATTAACCTTTATGGTCATTTTATTTTTTGAATCATAGCTCTTATACCCAGCGAGTAACAATTCAATGAAACGCAGATGAATTTTTAAAAAATTCATTTTTCAACTTTTTTGGAAACTAGAGCAGTACAACGTAACTTCGTCACGTCAAAAAAACCAATACGAATATTTTTTTTTTTTTGCGAAATATATTATTTTACATGTATAGTCGAATTTTTGTCGAAAAAGTGCATAGAAAACTATGTGCCTATCTTTTTTTAAAAAAAAAGATATTGCCAAATGGGTTTCAGTATTTAAAAGTTAAAGCCTTAATCTTTTAAAAAGAATTTTTTTTTTTGTTTTTTTTACCAGTTCTAATAACTTTAATGTTAAATTTAATGTAGGAAAATTTCGTTTTTTTTTTTATTAAAACCTAATTTTTGGCCCAAATACTTGATATACGTAAAATCTGATTCAATATTTGAAATCAGCAACCAAAAATTCATAAATATGCAAAATTTCATAACAATCGAACGACTCCTTGTATTTTTTCCTCACTTTTGTATGGGCTCAAAGTACTGTGGGCCGTGGCGCAGTGGGTAGAGTGCGTGACCCATACGCCAGAGAAGTCTGGTTCAATTTTTATCTGACACAGAAAATTTTTTCAATCGAATTAATTTTTCTGTTCGGTCGTCACCTCTCTGCAGACAGTGGCAAACCTCAGAGAGTAAACTAGGTCGTAGCAGTCGCTTAGCAAACACTTACGCGTTTGCTAGCTAGCCACATAAATTGGTACGTTGTGGAGGCAATTTAGTTGAGTTGCTAGCTCCAATAGATTTTTCTAAAAACTATATAAGCAAAGATATTAAATAGGTTTTGTTATTTCAATTAAATGGGGATTCTACTTTTTGTCAATAAAATGACCAGATCTCAAACATTCAATTAAAAAAAAATTTTAATATATTTTAGTTGAAATACAATATTTTATTGTATTCTTGGCGTTTTTGAACCAATCCTTTCTTTTTATTTATTTTCTTATCATAAGGAATATAACCTAAATTCCCTTTCTCTTATATCGAAAACTGCTTGATTGAGAATTAATCTTTGCAATTTTTAATATTAATGGCATACGCAAGTTATAATGAAAATTTGTTGCGAGTAAAATTGGTTGATCCTTTTTTGAATGATACCACTACGGAATAAATAAGTAGAACATTTAAATTGTTGTATTTTGATCCAGAATAATTGGGAAACTTGATCATAATGCACAAAGGAAATTCCTCTATGAATCGGCCACTTTCGCAATTGTTATAAAAAATTTCAACAACCTCACCTGTGGCCCATTGCACAGTCCTACTAATAGAAAAAGATTTTGACTCATTAATTTAAGTCTCAAGTTTTGGCTTAAACCTCTTGCATCGTCGAAGGAGTCTGACAACGCTCGTGGGTGTGTAAAGCATTGATGATTGTCACAGCATTGTCAACATATTTCAGCTTCTTAATGTTGTATTCTTCAATTTCAGCGCTTTTTGTGATTATTCACGTTAAAAATTTTCAAAAATGTGTCTAAAAATGTACCGGAAGTTTACCGTTTACATACAATTTGGCCACAAAGTGACAAATGGTAACATTGATAACGCAAATGGTAACAAATGCGTTTTACACCTAAAACCTTGGTTCAAAGCTTAAAAAAAAATGATAAGGTTATGTATGTTATACTCTGAAGTACAAATCATACTCCATTATGTGTGTCAAATTAAGTAAATTAAACAATACAATAGAAAGCTTACGTTTTATTATAAAATTGACGTTATTAATGCTATAGAACTTACAAAAAATAATAACTTTACATTAGGAAATAATTGTGTACAAATAAATGTACATATTAAAATAATCAAAAATTATGAATAAAATCATAATATATATCAATCAATACAAGTACAAGTAAGTAACCTGTTCAATAATGCATTATCTACATTAGCGAAGATTGTCAAAAAAATATTCAATAATAATGGAAATATTGGATTACAGGGGGTGCCGAATTAGTCAGGGGCCGGATTACCGGGGGTCCAGTGTAAAAAAAAGATGAACGCTGATTGTTGATTAAAAATTTGATTTGTAGACAGTTCTTCTAATGATACTCTTAATGAACATTCCCTGAAATTTTGTTGTTCTGTCCAATTTGACTCATTATCTGGTTCATTACGAACACTTTCCTTATTTAATATAGTATTGCTAATTATTGTGTTAAATTGTTGTTTAAAGCAATGTGAACAAAAACCAAGACTCGACTTTCATCTCTATTCAAATGCTGAGTGCTCCCTCCTGATGCTTCTGAATATACGAAACCGTCTAGTGGAGTTTTAATGAACTAAATGTTGACAATATTTAGAAACATTTCTAAGTCTATATTTCAATTCATGTCGCGATCAATGTCACAATATCCTAGATCCTAGGACCTACAAATTAGAATATCGTGATATTGATCGCAACATGGATAGGAATGGAGGCTTAGAATTATTTCTAAATGTTGTCGAAAAAATTCATTTTATTAAAACTGCTAAAGACGATTTTATAACACTTATTGTTTTTTTTTTTAATTATTTGAATTTAAATCTATTGGTGTTTTCGTTTCTACAAAAAAATGTTGCCCTACCACAGTGCAACATTTTTCAAGTGTTGCACTCAACCCTCAAAAAGTGCAGGTTTTGAACACAAAACACTACCCTGCTTACTCAATCAGCTGATATATTTGTGTGCGCCAAAAATAAAAAATGTGCTTTATTAAAAATATTATTTAAGTGTCAAATTATGAATGCATATATTTAACCTTGTCTAACACACGCATTTCATAATATTTTCGTTTAAAGCAATCAGCTGATTTTCAGGGCAACATTCTCCCCTCAAAAAATTTCGCAGGGCAAGAAATGTGCCTTTTTTGCCCTATATAAATGTAACATTTTAAGAAACGAACACAGATTTTTTCACCCGTTTGCACTTATTTAACAATCGAACACGAAAAAAGAAGAGGGCAATGAAAAAGTAACATTTTCTGGTAGAAACGAAAACACCATAAGTTATATAGTCATGAATTGATAGAATCTGATAATGGTTTGATGAGTTGGTGTTAAAATCAGCACATTCTTAGGGGAAGCAATGAAAGCTAATAAGCCTACCAGTCACCAAATAATAAAAAATTAAAAAAAATTGCAAATTTCTTTTATTTTACAGGTTTTACCAACACATGAAAGTAAAAACATTAAACAATTTAATTTGAATGTATTTGCATCCATTTACAAACTTCAGCAGAGCAGTTATTTATTTTAGTTAGTAATAAACAGCTGTTGCAGCGAACAACATTTGCTTTAATGTTTTTGTTGTTCTTGTTGTTGTTCCATGCTGTTCGGTTATTTATAGCGAGCGAGCGAAGCGAACGACGTATACATACAGAAGCAGGCAAGCAGCAAACTGAATTAAGCGAATATGTATCAACAAAGAAAGATATGGAAATATTTTTTTCAATAAATTTCTAAACTAAACAGAATTTCCAAATTTGGGCTTCGCAGGCACCTAAGTTAAGATCAGTAGAACAGTTTAGAAAAAGAAATATTAAAATCGGTCAACCCATTTCAGAGTTCTGCTCCTTTAAACATTCTTCATGCAAGTTGTTCCATGGGAGCTTCGCTCGCTTCGCTCGCTCGCTCCAATAATGTCATGTTAAGCTTCTTGAGAACATAAACATAAGCCGTTCGGAGTCGGCATAAAACTAGTAGGTACAGTTCTCGATCAATTGTGTACCAACATTTAATACCACGCACAACACAATTTGATCATAAGAAATTCGGTCAAAGTCCTTTCAAGGGGTAAAATTACCAGTTTGTTATCATTATAATAGTAATAACTACAACTTTTTGAGGAACTGTAGATAAATAACCTCCATTCTTCTGGCTTGTTCTGGTTCATTGAAGGAATTAAAGCATTTCTTTTTGACAAAAAAATGTTTTAAAATTGACGACAATTGAAGCATAATCGCGCATAACGTTGTAAACGACATTTTTTTCAAAAGTGTTTTTTTCGCGAATTCCAGTTAGAATTACTCTCTTATACTATATAAAAACAGAAGTGAGTAAAAAAAATGTAGGTTGGGGCATTTTTAACGCATTTTTAAATGCCACTCAGTGGAATAACGTTGCACGTGCTTGTAAAATGAATAAAAGTGAACAATCCAACTTGATGCGCAAGTGCTATCGATGCTCAAAAAGTTAAATAAATTTCGAAAATTGGAAAAATTTGAAGTATAAAAGACTAAGAGATAGTTGTCACTCTCATATTTCAAGAAATGGAGAGACCATAGAAAATAAAAATGCTCCTGTGAATGTAATTTGGAAGAACGTTGTACGTGCAGTTAGCTGTAAGTGCAGTCGCTTTTAGTAGTGGAAAAACGTCTTAAGCACCATAAGTCATATGTTATGTTCAGTGGAAAAACGTTTTATCATCCATTCAATTTTTGGATATAAAAAGTTATTCCACTGTAAAAACTTTTAAACGGTAAATTAAGATGTAATTAAATCTTTTATTTAATTTTTTTTTATATATTATGTATGGTAAAGTTTTATTAAATCAGAGTGTTTAACAAAAAGAGCAAAAATAAACGCCTACAATGTTTAAAACGTTTTTTATCTCTAGTCAAAAATTACAATTTTGGTCGTTTACAGCGTAATTCGCGATTATGCCTCAATTGTTATTAATTTGACGAATTTTGTGCTTCAAAAATAGCTTGCAACAAATTTCGTCAAAGAGCAAATGTGTTTAAAATTTTTGAAAAACATATAAAAAAAGGTAAATTATGAAAACATTTTTTAACACATTGTGTTCAATTTTAAGTTAATGTTTTTTTTTCAGTGTACGAGCAATTTTTTGCATCAACGTTTTTTGTAAGTCCGCTTGACGCTTGCAGTAAATTAAGTGTTTAGTACCAATAAATTGCGTGCTTTTAAAAATGAGCCAAGCTCCTCTGATTTTCGCTGTGTTAATTGAAGTGTAGCAACAATTAAATACAAATTTTCCTGTGTAATCAGAATTGGTGACCTAACATCTGACGGAACATGATCGTACATAGAATGTACTTCTATTTCAGGCAGGCTTCGTTATTTTAAAATTCCCTTTGGCTGGAGCGTCTTGAAGGAATATCATCAGAATGCAGCAATGGATCTTGAGCGCTGAGAACACTTTGACATAGCGCATAACAGTTCAAGGGGTCATGCTCAATAGCGTCAATCCATACCATAAGAACACCAAACATCCAACAAGTAGTTGTAGTAATTATTTTAATGATATGGATATAATATAAAATTCGATACTACTGCAAAGTGCCACCTTGAAATAAATATATTAATAAAAATTTTTAATCAAGTTTTTATAATTTATTTTCATTTTTTATGACGTACATTTAACGACGTAGTTTACTTGTCTTCTGTGACCCTTAAAGAAATTTTCCGGAAAATATTTTTCTGGAAAGTTTTAACCCTTGACCTCTCTCCCTAAAGATGACTTTTAGGAAGTTTTTCTAAAAAATATTTCGGTAAATTTTAATATAGCTTCCCGAAGGCAAGAACCACCCTGAATTAAGTTTTATACAAGATTTTTCGAATTGTTTAATTAAATTTTTGACCAAAAAAATTTAAATTTCAAACCAATGTCAAAAAAACCACTGTGACGTAGTCTAGCAAAAAGGGATTGAACCTTTTGTTACTGAAGTAAAATACTTTTGTTTGATAATGGTTTGGTTTACCCCCGAGACAATGACCCTCAATTTCTTTTACAGTGTAATCAATAATTTGGAGACTACCGATTCAACTCAGGCTCCGAAAAAGACTCGCGGCCACGTTTTACAGTATATCATCGAAACCACTGCCGGAAACATGATAACCCTCAATGGCGTTCGATTTGATACATTGGTTTTCAACGTTTGTTTTCAACAGGACGGCTAAACAGCGGACGCAATTTTTCCAGACATATTTCTCCAGACGAAGTTTCGTGGTTGAGACATTGTATCTAGAGTTTACGTAATCACTGAAATCTTGCGGTGAATCTTCACTGGATTCACAGGGCTTCTTCTTTTTTTTTGAAAAGTAAAGTTTTTTCTAATTATCCAAAGAAATTCTACAAGTTAGGGGAGAATTCTACATTGACGAAATAAGTCCACAATAACGCCCAATCTTCATCGAAAATATCATCGAAATAGCTAACGTGTGCTAACAGGATCAAGGCAGCCTTTGTCAAATTTGGTGCAATACTCTACTTCCCCCCTTAACACCATGTGTCTCATTTAATTTTTTCTGGCTCCAGCGTGAACATTTTGTTGTGTGTCTCTGCCAGAGACCTTCAATTATTCTCGTTTTTGAGTCATTGGTTGACTAAAACAAGAAAGAGATCCACAAGAGTGGATTTAAGTCAAAGAAAAACTTGTACTCATGATACAATCATGACTTGCACTCATATTTACTCATACTCGTTCAGGCACGTCCCACAAAGCAACAGAGAATAAGTTATCTGCTGATATAGAGATCGAACAAAATCAAATATCGTTGTGATCCAAGAGTGATAGAAACAAGATTACGCGTTCCGCAGTACCGTTATCTAATGCTCTCTTTCTCAATCGAGTGCATTACGTCACACAGTACTTTTCTTTGACAAAAACGTATGCAAATGTGTGATCACTTAGGCAAATTGACAAAATTGAAAATAAATTCTTTCGGACAAGTAAAGTAAAAATATCTACTCTTCTGTATAAAAATATGAATATTTTCGTATGCAAAAAATATTAATTTTTTAAAATTTTAAGATTTTTATCTCCTAAACCATTCAAGACAGACAAAATTTTATTACACCAATAGGTTGAGGAGGTCCATATACATATTACAAAAATAAGAAAGAAAAATATTTAGGAGTTGGCCCCAAAGTAAAATTATTTCAAAGACTGACAATATCGCTTGTGACGTCATGCTCTCTCTTTTTCATTTGCGGAACGCGTAAGAGCCCAAACAAAATCAAATATCGTTGCGATTGGCGATATCGCAAAGCAATAGAATGCATGCAAATGTATGAACACGTCCAGAATGAAATCGCAGGTCAGCAGCCGCAACGATATATCGCACAATTAGAATCTATTCTATTTTTTCTCTTCTCAGACGATTATCTCTCTGAGTGCCATTAGTGTTGCCATATTTTTGCTAAGAATTGGCTGTGTTTCATGAAATTTGCTTAGTTTTTTGTTATCTTCTGACATTTCTTGTTTGTGTGTGTTGTATTCACACAATTGATGAGACCAATACATTGAAATGAAATGGAAAAAATAAATAAAAAATACTAAATAAAAGCAACTATGAATCGACAGTCGCAATCGTTTCATTCTGGACGTGTTCTCTGCGATCGACGACCAGAGAGGATCGTCGATCGCAACGATATTTGATTCTGTTCGGGCTCTAATCTGGTTTCTATCATTCTTGGTTGCGACCGACGATCCTCTCTGATTGCACAGAACACGTCCAGAATGAAACGATTGCGACTGACGATTAATTCTCTCATTGAGTCAATGTATTTATTTTGTATACCGTAATGACTCACAACACCAATAAACATCATGAGTTCATTGGAATGACTTAAGTACTTAGAATCATTTTTAGTTCAGCTTTTTTGTTATTTGAATTTTTTGAAACAAACAATAACTGTTTACAAATCACATGAGGAAGAACACAAAATAATACTCAACTCACTCATAATTCTTTTTCTCTTACATGTACAAGTGAATCACATCAGATAATTGACCCACAACCAATAGAGTACTAATGTGTAGGAGTACTATGAGTTTTTTTTGGTTTTTTAGTGGGAATGAGTCAAAGTATTTTGTTGAGTTGGTATGAGTACACACTTGCACCAACAGTCATGGCTCATGAGCGGGTGTGGGCACCACTTCATTTGAAGCTTCTGTGTTTGTCTTTGCTTTGTTGTTGCGTTTTGTCTTGCTACACAAGCCTTTGCTCTCAATTCTTGCTCTCAACGCTCCCAGAGCGCTCTCTGCCCATAGCTGGTTATGACTAAAGTATACTTATTTCATTAGTACTCATTGCAGATCTCTAGTCTATACCTCGTGATCAGGAGCACGTATTTGCATATCCTGTTAAAAACCAGATTATTTAAAAAATTTAAAAAAGAACATTTTTAATTGGGATACGTTTCTGAACTGCTCCACCCTGCCACTCACACACATACAGCAACATGCCTATATAACTGTAAGCTTACCGCTTGTGTACATCAACTGGAAGTCGTCATTAAAAATCACATTATGGCATGCTTTACGGAAGTCAGGCAGAAGAAGCCTCAGCAGTGGTAGCACTAGCAGGACAAGTGAAAGAAAAGGTTCTGTCTTAAAAACAGCTGTTGGCCATTAAATTTTGGCTTCAACTCGTCGTGTATCTATGTGTAGGTTTACATGGTGTCATATATGTTTGTGTGCTTTCATAAAATATATGGTTTATTTCATGTTGTGCACTTAGTTTTTGTTGTTGGTGTTGTTGTTGTGCTGTTGTTTTATTTTATAGTCTCTATCACATGCAAAGGTTAAAAAGTCACTGTATAACACGAATTTGCATTGTAATCTCTTGGCTTCAAATAATAATGGAGTTGAACATACAAATACAATACACACTAAAGCACAAACACACAGAAAAACACACACTCACGTAGGTTTAACAATGCACTGCACCGTTGATTCTTTAGTTGCGGCAGGACTTCCTTCTGTGAATTAGCATATTGTCGGGTTGTGCTGGTTGCCTTGCGGTCGAATTGGGCGCACAGTTATTTTTTTTTTCATGCTTGCTGGCTTGAGCTGCTTTTCCGTTGTCGTAAGTTCCATGGAAATATACTTTATGAAGCGGCTTGTATAGAAATTTTAAGGATAATAATAATAAAGGAAAACAACAGAGCTAGAAGGAAGCAAAAATAAACAAAGAAAAATTGGAGAAAACACTTTTTGTTTTATTTTTCATATTTTTTTTTGTTTTTTTTTTGTTTTTGTTTTTGTGTTCTTTTATTTGTGTGATTTAATATAAAGTTGTTTTGTTTAAACGAAGTATGTAGCTGTGCGAGCGGATAACGACGAGAAGGAGCTGTGGAATTATAATGAGCGGCAAAAGCTAAATAAGCATTGGCTAAGTTAAACAAGTTAAGTATAGCTTAGGTAAGGAATGGCAAATGATAAAAGGACCTGCTGTCAGAAGGTTCAGGTTTTGTGCACTGTGAATTTTTTAGCTGCGTTTAATATGCTATTTATTTTCCGCTTCATCAAGAGATTTAAGCTGGTAAAATTGAGCTAAATATCGGATTATATTTAACTGTTTTTTTGCTGAAAAACTTTTTTTTTTCATAATAACTTAATTTTGTTGAAGAAATTCAATTAGTTCATGTAAACCTACCAAATAATCCAATAGAAATTACGAAACTCAATGCTAAACAAAATTATAAAAACAAAACAAAATTAACCAAGCGACTTAAAAATGCCTCACATTAATTTTCATTACATCCTATAGAATATCCTTCCCGTAGCGAACTTCCCAATTTCAAAAACACTGTTTAAACGTCAACATTGACATTAATAATGACAACAAAAACAACACCCATCATTCATACACGAACATGCACACACACACATCCTAAACTCAACACCAATGTAAATTGGGTGTGTATAACTCTGTTGTAGGCAGTAATTTACCAAAATTACAGAGTTGAATGAATGTGCAATTCAGTGGCAGAAGCTTAGTAAAGATTTTTTTAAATTACAACAAAAATAAAAAAACCACACAAACATCTAAATGTTATATCTGTGATGACATGAGTGGTGTTTGATGAAACATATATGTATATTAGGGTGGATCAAATTGTTCGGGTGAGAAAAAAAGCGAAAGGCTTATAGCAAAAACGAAATGTACAAAGAATTTCAAGAAAACTTCACCAAGAAACTAGTCCAAAAAAAATAATAAAGATTTCGGTTTGAGGTATTTTTAAACTCTATAGATTTGATGGTAAACAACATGTTATCATTGAAGCAAACATCATATATTATTAGTTCCGGCCTGTTTTGGATAAAATGTTATTAGCTTTAAGAATCTGCTTCCATATTATTGAATTTTTTGTTGCTAACTGGTGTTTTATAAAAGGTTTGATTTTAAAAAAATACCAAAAAGTAATGAAAACCCCGTTTTTCCTTTTTTTTAAAAAAAAAAAATTCTTCGAAAAGGTATCTACATATTAATTTTCAATCCGATGAAAACGTGAAAAAGTGAAAGAAATGCTTATGAATGATCGCCGCATCACAATTAGAGAAGTTGTCGATGATGTTGACATACTAATTGACTTATGCCATGAAATTGGCTAAAACAATATGGCTAAAAGTGTATATGTAGATACACTCTAGAAATACTTAACAACATAATAAAAATAAAAAAAAAGCTGTGTGCTTATGACCAAACGAAAGAAATGATAACTTCCCATTTTCCAATTCTAAAAAAAGTCCATGTACATGAATAATAACATTCAATTTATATAAAACTAGCATACCCGTTACCAGCGTTGCTTGGGAGTATAAATATGATATGAAAAGATATTTTAAATGAAGATTTAAGACTGAAGTATGTTTAGTTAATTTTATTTAATTTGAGAATATTTCTTGATTTACAATATTTTTTGTAGTTCACTCATTATTTGCTGTAAGAATAAATTAATTTTTAGCATTGCCAATCCTAGAAAGTCTAACATAATAACATTATCAGCTGGCGAACATGCGCTGTAAAAAATTCTATAGAAAATGTTTTAACAGTGCATAAAAAAATGAATAAATTAAAATAAATGGCTTTTATTGGCGATCTCATTTTTTTGTGTTCAGTTTTATTCTAAAATTCTGCAAAATTTATCTCAATCTATTTATTGGATTATTTAACTCAGTAGATATTGAAATAAAAAGAGTGGCACGCAAATAAATACGATATATTGGGCTTATGGCTACACTGAACCAGAAATTAATTGAGTGCAAATATCCACCCAAGAGACCAGAGCGGTGAGTTGTAGAATCGCATTTCTCTCTCTCTCAGCAAAGAGCTTAAGCTATTGTTTGCTGTTATTTCGTGCTGCTTATACAATGGCAGCATGGATTAAAATGCATGAATTCTTAAATAATTAAATAAAAAGACTTACCAAGAACGTAGTACCCAGTAACAGGGTCGCTTATTGTAGCAATTGAATAGTGAAAGAATTATTAAAATCGGTTCAGTATTTATCCCCTTAATTGAACGATGAAAATTCGATAGACCCCTTTTATATAATATATATAATATATAATATATAATATATAATATATAATATATAATATATAATATATAATATATAATATATAATATAAAATATATAATATATAATATATAATATATAATATATAATATATAATATATAATATATAATATATAATATATAATATATAATATATAATATATAATATATAATATATAATATATAATATATAATATATAATATATAATATATAATATATAATATATAATATATAATATATAATATATAATATATAATATATAATATATAATATATAATATATAATATATAATATATAATATATAATATATAATATATAATATATAATATATAATATATAATATATAATATATAATATATAATATATAATATATAATATATAATATATAATATATAATATATAATATATAATATATAATATATAATATATAATATATAATATATAATATATAATATATAATATATAATATATAATATATAATATATAATATATAATATATAATATATAATATATAATATATAATATATAATATATAATATATAATATATAATATATAATATATAATATATAATATATAATATATAATATATAATATATAATATATAATATATAATATATAATATATAATATATAATATATAATATATAATATATAATATATAATATATAATATATAATATATAATATATAATATATAATATATAATATATAATATATAATATATAATATATAATTTATAATATATAATATATAATATATAATATATAATATATATATATATATATATATATATAATATATATATGTATATATATATATAAGAGTATAGATAGTTCCCATTGTTATATTGAAAAAAATTAAAGAATTGGTTTGTGGTAGCTGAAATACGACACAAAAACTTTAGATTCAAATTTATTTAAATATCTAAAAAAAAAAGATGCAGTTCTGAAATATGCGGGGAGTATGGAAGCTGAGAAAGGAAGACAACAACCTCTTAAATCTTGTAAATATCTTAAAATGAAAAAGGCTTCCTACAAATGATTTTTAAAACAAAGAAATCAAAAACTGTCCATTTCCTTTAATATCATCAAATCAAAAGCTCGCAAGTTGCATACGAAATTATAAGAAAAAGAGGGTTTTTTGAACTCAAGAAATGGTTAGGTGTCTGGTGGCATGGCCTTCGCATCATACGAATTTGTGGAAATAGAATTTATCCAAAAAAACAGAATCTGTCGGACGATTTTTAATCCAGTTAAGAAATAAAATCAAGGAGCTAAATCTTTCAACAAAACAAATTTATAATGTAGATGAGTCCGAATTATTCTTTGATCCTGGTCTCAAAATTCTTAAAAAAATAATTACATTCCTCGCAAATCTGGTACAAATAGAGTCAAACTTTTTTGCATGCATGGTCTTAAGAAAATGGCTTATCAGTAAAAGATATTTTTATTTTTATTATTTTAAAAGAACTTCGAGAGATATTTCCTATAACAATTTCAAAATAGCAATAACAAAAAATACATACATAAAAGCCACAACACTTGAGCTGCCTGGTGCATGACTCCTTATTACATATACCTATGTATGTACCCAGCAGGAAACCGAGCGCTTCATTAGCGCATTTGAAGCGCTCCTAAAAAGCAGTAGAGCGCTTTGTTCTCTTTGTGTATAGAGCCTTTTTTAACATTGGCATGTCATCAGATGTAGGCGCTTCGCTCTCATTATAGTAAATAACAAAACGTAGCGAGAACCGAGCACTTGGACTAAAAACAAAGCGACAAAATTTTATTTTTTGTCACATGCGCGGATTGAACTCGGAGTGCTGGCACTACAGTCAAATGTCTTAAAGCTCTGACATTTCCTTGATTGATTACTTATGAACAAAATGTATATAAAAATATGAGCTCCACAACTCTGAACTCTTAAAAGCGCATCCTCAAGCGCATCAAAAATGCGCATAAGATGCGCTGTTTCTAGGAGCGCTTTTTATTTTCCCGCTGGGTACGTACAAACAATAAAAAGCACAAACAATGCGAGTGCTCACATGTCCGAACATACAAAAGCAGCGGCAGAATCTAACGGTATGCTGACGATTAAATCGAGAAAATCACTGATCAGAAATTGCCAAACGCACCTAAAGAAGTTATCACTTCAAAAATTGTACCAATCGAACCAATACAGGCCGCAAAATTTTAAAACTCCCATTACTTTTTGAGCACACCTCGTAGAAAGTGCAATTGTTTTAAAATAACATCTGTTCTCACGTTTTCGATATCAATCCCAGATTTTGACAACTCTATTTGTGATGACGAATTAATAATACTAGAGTAGAGTATTAGTGGGTAGAGTGCGTGGTCCATACGCCAGTGAACCCTGCTTCAATTTCCATCTGACACAAAAAGTTTTTTCAATTGAATTAATTTTTCTGTTCAGCCGTCACCTCTCTGCAGACAATGGCTAACCTCAGAGAGTAAATAATGACATGTAAACAGTGTTACCAGATGCCTCTCATCCCTAGATTGGATTTCAAATCCCCCTAAAATTCCCCTAAATTTTTTTTCGAGAAACATACAAAAATACACTTGTAAATAACTTAAAATTTATTGAGTTAAGACTTCAACTTCAACGCAAAGGGGCAGCTGAAGAGTAGCTCAAATGCTAATGTATAAAGGGCTGAGCTGTTGGACGTCTTCCACAAGCTCAGGAAGTTGCTTTGTGGCTTTCAATTGCCTAAGCTGCAATTGGCCTTAAAATTTAGTTTTACCTTTGAAATCCGGCTCCGTCTCCCACTTTTTTGTATATTTTTGGGCATACCTTTTCTTTTCGTCAGTTTTCCCCATACTTGCTTTTTTTTAATATTTACCCAGAGTTGCAAGTTAAGCGCGAAGCGAGTTTAAAGTGAAGTGGGAAATGATTGGTAAGTTATTTGAATTGTTGCCAATTCAGCTGTTTTATAAAGTGTTGCTGAAATCGCTTTTTACACAATATGGAGGAAAAAGTATTTTTACTAAATGTTTTGCATAGTTTTAAGGAAAAGTAATAAATCTTTATTTCCAGAGGTAAACTTTCCAAATACCCCTAAAAAAACAGACCCCTAGAATATTTGAAGTCACCCTAAGAAAGCCCTAAAGATTTATTACCCCTAAAATTCCTCAAACCAGTTAAAAAACCCTTAAATCTAGGGGTAATTCCCCTAATCTGGCAACACTGTATGTAAAGGTTCTTGAGAACATGCACATTACCCGTTCGGAGTCGGCATAAAACTAGTAGGTCCAGTTCTCGATCAATTGTATACAAACATTTAAAACACGCACAATACAATTTGATCATAAGAAGTTCGGTCGAAGTCCTTTCAAGGGCTGAAATAGCCAGTTTATTGTTATTATCATTTACAACTTGGATGCATTAAAATTGTAAGGTAATTTAACCGGTTGTGGGCTCAGTTAGCTATTGCAGCCATAACTTTTAATCAAGTCAATATTTAGAGAGCTTAGGTAACTACTGACGATAGAATTCATTTGATTCCGTCAAAAAGACAAATTACTATTAAACTTTTTATGGAACAAAAAATTGTTTAACCAGTTATGCGCACCCCTAGAAAACACACTGAAAATGGGAAAATGTAAAGTAAAACGCCACTTAATCCCTCTCATAGCGATTACACGTCCAATTTATGTGGGGACGATTCAGAAACCGCATTTGTCCATGTTATATTTTCGAACCGATGGATCGCCCAAATTCTTGAAAAAAGCCTTGATGTTCGTTTCGCAGAAGGTGATGGATATTCGGCAACTGACAATAGACGTCTGTTCGGAAGTCCGCAATACTAGGTGAGTGAGTATGGCGTGCCATGAATTTATTATACCAGTACAAGCCAGCCTTCTCGCCCTCGAATAACGTTGTAAGTTACTAGTCAAATTATACGAACGGAATTGTAAAAAGTAATTGATAAGTGTAACAGTGGTACAAAAAGAAAATCTAATGTAGAAAATTGAAAAATAATAAAAATAAAAACCCAGAGCAGGTAATGTGGAAAAACGTAGATTTATGTTTGCCTATGATACTAGGTCTGTTTCCGTACTCGTTTCAAGCAAAGTTCGAATAATAAAGTTATTAGATTAGATTAGATCTGTCAAAATGATAAAATTTGTCAAAAACTACGGAAACGACTTCAAGTAAGTTTCAAGCACAACAACTGTTTATTGGCAAATTTAATTTGATAAAAATGTAATCTGTTTGTTGGTTTATTTAAAAAAATGGAATATTCAAAGAAGTTGCAAGATAATTGTTCTCCAGGAACCTCTGGCTTCCATTTGCGATCATTTTGCTTATTTTAACTTTATTGTTATTAATTTTCTAACCATTTACATACATTTTTTCACAAAAACTTAATTTTATCACTTTGACAGTCAGCTGTTTGAAGATCGAGATTCGTGCTCAAAGAAATTTTTTCAGTAAAGTTCGAATAATAGAGAGGGACATTTTCCTTGTTCTTTTTTATTGATGTTGTTTTTGTCGTTGTTTTTGTTGTTGTATGTCATGTCAAAGTAGGCTAAGTAAAAAAAGTATGCCACTGGTTGTAATCAAAGAATTTTTTTGCATTATCTGAAAATAAAAAGCAAATCGAAAATATGTTAAGAACTAATGTCGTTATGGTCGGTAACGAAATGAAGACAGCCGTTCAAAATATAACGATACTCCAAATATCAAAATTTCAATAAAAACAGAATTTTTTAAGACTTATAGCCCGAACATAATGCTCGCAACGAGCAGCATGTCTCCACTCTGTCGTTGTAGAGAAATGTTGAGCGACTTGATTATAATAAACGCGACAACAGCAAACTTCAAAAGCCAAACAATAGTAAACAAAAAACAATGGCTGCATTCAGCCGACTCAACAGTTGCCGTTTAGAATAACAATACAATCAGAGCTGAAAAAGAAATTAAATTTAATGATTTTATTTTCAAAAAGGCGAATGAGTAAATAAAGAAATAAGAATCCATTCAATGAATGCAAAATTCATTAATTTCACATTCAATTTTCAAAAATTCATTAATTATTCGTTTCATTTATATCAATTAATGAATAAAAATCGAAAATGAGTAAGAATTTAGTAATGACTAACAAATAAGTACTGAATAACAAATGAAAAATGAATGAAAAATGAATAATGAATACAAAATGAATAATTAAAAAAAAAAAAAATTATAGGTAAAAAGAGTTGGCTGTGCCGTGGACACACCCGTAGGTTTTGAAGTGACGAAGTTTCTTGCTGTTGTTGTTAATGTTGATGTTGATGTTGATGTTGATGTTGATGTTGATGTTGATGTTGATATTGATGTTGGAGTTGGTGTTGGTGTTGGTGTTGGTGTTGGTGTTGGTGTTGGTGTTGGTGTTGGTGTTGGTGTTGGTGTTGTTATTGGTGATGGTGTTGGTGTTGGTGTTGGTGTTGGTGTTGGTGTTGGTGTTGGTGTTGGTGTTGGTGTTGGTGTTGGTGTTGGTGTTGGTGTTGGTGTAAGTGTTGGTGTTGGTGTTGTTGTTGGTGATGGTGTTGGTGTTGGTGTTGGTGTTGGTATTGGTGTTCGTGTTGGTGTTGGTATTGGTGTTGGTGTTGGTGTTGGTGTTGGTGTTGGTGTTGGTGTTGGTGTTGGTGTTTGTGTTGGTGTTGGTGTTGGTGTTGGTGTTGGTGTTGGTGTTGGTGTTGGTGTTGGTGTTGGTGTTGGTGTTGGTGTTGGTGTTGGTGTTGGTGTTGGTGTTGGTGTTGGTGTTGGTGTTGGTGTTGGTGTTGGTGTTGGTGTTGGTGTTGGTGTTGGTGTTGGTGTTGGTGTTGGTGTTGGTGTTGGTGTTTGTGTTGGTGTTGGTGTTGGTGTTGGTGTTGGTGTTGGTGTTGGTGTTGGTGTAAGTGTTGGTGTTGGTGTTGTTGTTGGTGATGGTGTTGGTGTTGGTGTTGGTGTTGGGGGTGGTGTTGGTGTTGGTGTTGGTGTTGGTGTTGGTGTTGGTGTTGGTGTTGGTGTTGGTGTTGGTGTTGGTGTTGGTGTTGGTGTTGGTGTTGGTGTTGGTGTAAGTGTTGGTGTTGGTGTTGTTGTTGGTGTAAGTGTTGGTGTTGGTGTTGTTGTTGGTGATGGTGTTGGTGTTGGTGTTGGTGTTGGTATTGGTGTTCGTGTTGGTGTTGGTGTTGGTGTTGGTGTTGGTGTTGGTGTTGGTGTTGGTGTTGGTGTTGGTGTTGGTGTTGGTGTTGGTGTTGGTGTTGGTGTTGGTGTTGGTGTTGGTGTTGGTGTTGGTGTTGGTGTTGGTGTTGGTGTTGGTGTTGGTGTTGGTGTTGGTGTTGGTGTTGGTGTTGGTGTTGGTGTTGGTGTTGGTGTTGGTGTTGGAGTTGCTGTTGGATTTGGAGTTGGTGCTTTTCGTTTAGCTTTTTTTTTGCTTCCCCATTGGTTGTGCTCTAATTTCAATTAATCCAGCAAAACTGACGCATATGCATCACATTAGGCGGTTCCCTGAGGGTTTTTGACACGCCGTCAAATTTTTTTTTATTTTTGTCATATGCACGAAGACCTCACCTTTGTTTTCGTTCCTTAAAATGTACCGTTGCACCAGTAGTCACAGAGTTAAAAATCCATGCAACATTTTTTCATGGCTTTAGCATTTTTACTGCATTATGTGATTGCATCCCTGAAAACATGACAACAAAATTTTTTTTGTAATTTAGTTGTGAAGCGTAATAACACATCCCTGCTGTCGTAAAACAAAATTTACTGTAGCACTCCTCCTGATTGAGTAATAATTCCATGCAACGATATAACATTCTGTTACATAAGCGCTATATTCACGACCTGACGACGCCGGAATTTTTTTTTATTTTTGTCGTAAAGCCATGTATAAAAACTTTATTTTCCTTTTTAAACTTTTATCATAGGTTATATACTCATTGAGTAAAAATTCAATGCAACGCCGCTGCATGAATGTTGCGTTATCGATCTTTGAGCGGCTCTCTCAGCGTCCCCATGATGTCAGAAATTTTTTTTCATATTTTGTTGTGAGGGCTTCCAGTAGGTCTTTATTGGCGTATCGTATTTTTAATCCTAGCACTAATACTCAGCGAGTAATAATTCCATGTCACAAATTTTCAGTTGCGTTGCTTACGCAGCTCCCACTACGTCCCTATGCCGTATTAAATTTTTTTTTTTGCTTTTTTAATATAGTCAAAGAATTAACCTTTATGATCATACTACTTTTTTAATCATAGCTCTTATACCCAGCGAGCAACAATTCAATGAAACGCAGATGCATTTTAAAAAATTCATTTTTCAACTTTTTTGGAAACTAGAGCAGTACAACGTAACTTCGTCACGTCAAAACACTGTAACGTCAAAACCTACGGGTGTGTCCACGAAACAGCCAACTCTGTTTTGATATAAAAAGGATATTTTGAAATTTCCGGTGTCATTGTCATGCTGTAACTATTCTGGGAAAGTCGTTGAGAACAGTTGCAATTTACCTGCAAGCCCCAGTATTCACACACGGCCAACTATATTTGACATTAAGTCGAGCTTGCTCTTTTGATGGCGTGAACATTTTTATTGAAGACGAGTTTTTGAGCTCTAGGCCAATCATGTTGAGAACAAGACAACATGAAGAACAAAGAAGGCGACAGCCAACAACAACAACAACAACGGCTCTGTATAGAGCCAATCACAACAGCTTTGACTATACAGACTGTTTCATTGGTCGCTACACCAACTCATCAGTAGTCTTTTTGTGTGACTTTACACTGTGATCCACTCAAGCTACTAAGGTTCTAGTTATACTGCCAATATGCCGAGAAAGTTACCCGGAATTTTATTTTTGGCAGAGAACGCTGGAATTTTTGTAACTGAGTTCTTATCGACATTAGATGCAAGCTGTACCAAGGTTAACCTAAATCGTATCATACTTTTAGGCCTAGCCTTAATTCATGTGCATCTTCGAAACTCGATCACGTGGTTTGCCGCTATCAGAGCATATTGAAGTTGTTGTTATTTTTGCTTTTTAGCTCCTCCCTTTTTCCACACTTCCATTTTTAGGGTTCAGTTAGTTTAACTGATGGTACACCTAACATGGTGTGGAGACCATTTTGTTATGAAAGACTTTGTTGTTTATGTGATTAACACACAACTAATGATTTTCTTAACATTTTACGGGCGTGCTCTCCCAGAAATTTTAAATCTTAATATTTTTTTTTTGTTGTTGTTGTTGTTGGCTGTCACCTTCTTTGTTCTTCATGTTGTCTTGTTCTCAACATGATTGGCCTAGAGCTCAAAAACTCGTCTTCAATATAAATAATGAAAGGCCGTATTCAAAAATATTGTGAACATTTTTATTAAAAAGAAGAGTATGCAGCGCAGTTTACCATAAATGAAGGTTATATAACATCAAATGTAGTTTACACAGACATATGTCAAAAAGTGCAAAAGTTTTGATAAAAAAAAGAACAAAATAAAATAAACTAACACTAGATATTTTTCGCATTTTGGCGTTTTAACGCCATACGGGCTTACTAGTTAAATATATTCGATTAAGCAGTACCCTTCGTCACGCTTACCGTCGTAATTTTGGAGTCGTAATGAAATGAGAGGAATAAGCTATTTAAAAAAAAGGAAAATCAAGTTTGGAAACGTATTAAATCGGATGAAAACTACGCCTACATTCTTGGACAAAGTGACTATACCAAAATGGTAATATCCCTAAAAGTAACACAAAAATTAAAAAAACAAACCTTGAACCCTTTGAACATTAGCTTTAATTGCAATTACACACTATGCATATGAAATTTGACAAATTACATTAAAGTCACGCTTATCTCCCATACGAAGTGACATCATCATAATGGTAACATCTCTTAAAATACCACAAAAATGAACCAGTCAAACATTTTAAATTCTGCACATAAGCTTATATAACAAACATCTAGACAAATTAGACAAATTAGCCAAAATCAAATGAAAACCACGGCTGCTTTATATACAAGGTGACGTCATCAAAATATACAAAACTATGATACTTACCACAAAAATTAATGGAGTATTGTGGAAATATTGATATTTTACACCTATGCATTGATATCTGAAAAATGCAATCAGATTGAAAATTTATCAAATTGAATGAAAACCACGCCCATCCCCTCACAAGCTGTCGTCATCAAAATAAGAAACCTTCATAACTTCGAATACATGTTATATATGACTTACGAGTTGTGGGGGTATTTTAATTTTGGCCAAGACTGCGATAATACATTCCCTAAAAGTTTTTATTGTTTTAATAGTAAATCATATTAAATTATCGATAAAAAAATTGCCATAATTCTATGTCATACATAATTATTTATAATAATACCATCTCACATAACCAATTCCCGAACAAATTTAATTTTATATCTGATGAATTTTTTTTATAACATCTGTTGACTGTCTCACTTATAAATTTAACACATGTCTCATTTATAATTTTTTTGTTTTTGTCATTTATTTGCATTATTTTGTGTTTGCAAATATTCAATTTACATTTAATTATTACTCTAAGAACGAGCTTTAAAAACAACAAATATGATATTGAATATTTATTTAATTAAATTTAATAAAAAACCAATTTTTTTTTATTTTGAAATATTAAAATAATGATAAAATTTAATTTTATTCTATTAAGTTACAATGCTACACAAGAAAACCTGAACCAAATAGGAGCGACCTGCAATTTGTGTTGATCAAACAGATAAAAATAATGACATAATTGGTAGATGAAATAAGTTTCGTACTGAATTGTCATTTTTTTCTGATTCGATCAATCTGTCACCAGTGTTCCATTAAGCGGTAATATATTAACTCGATTGGAATACTCTTAATCAAACATGCCCACGTAGTGGGCCGTATGGCCCGCGTGGCCCTTCATACAAATTTTTTTCTATCTTAATTTTGTCTTTGCGATGAGCCAAAATAAAAAAATGCATGCAAGAAACAACAACACAAACCACACTCGTTTAGTGTTCAGCACATTTTTCAGCGAACTTTACAAAAACATGTGCATGCAAAGCCAAAATAAAAAACGCACACTCGATAATGTCGATGCTGAAGCTGATTGTTCCGTTACTTGTGTGCCGAGCTATTTTTCATGAAATGTGATTTTAGTATGTTTTAAGCATCAGGAAAAGGTGTCGGAGATATCGACTCATAACCGCCAAAATATCTTAAGCGCCAAAAAGAAAATTGTACAGGAGAAGGTTTTTTTTTTAATTATCTTTGCTATTCATTTTATCTTTTATCTCTTATCTCTTTGCTATTAATTTTATTTTAATAATTTTATCTCTTATATTGATTAATTTCTTTTAGAGAATTTCATCTTAAGCGACACTTTGCTGTCATGAAAAATGTAAACAAACATGTAGTGTGTACTTAAGCTAAAATTGCTTTTGGTTTGAATTCATAATCTAATTTCGTAAACCTATGAAATTTTGACAGACGATGTAAACCATCGCAAATTAGCGATTTTCATCAAAAAACATAAATCGGATATTATGTCGCTTAAGATATTTTGGCGGTTATGAGTCGATATATTACAAGCTGAAACACTATAAAATACTGTGAGAAGTAAAAAAAATACTAAAAATCCTATTTTTGTGATATATATATTTTGTGATATATATATAATTGTGATAAGCCGATAGCCCAAACTGCTAGTGCTTTTAATATTCATTGTATATTTAATTTACAACTAGTAAGAATGTTCAATTCTTCAGATGGAATTTCACAATGGTCGCCAATAGAGCCCTGCATGAGTATGCTTTTTGCCTACTCAGATACAATCGTTTGCTGTCGGATAAAAAGCTTGCTCTGACCTTTTTTTCCGAAGCTCTCTTATGTAAACATACTCTCACTCTATTTTATGCGAGAGTAGCAATACACTGCTGAACTTATAACAGCAAGACCAGCTTCTTGCAATAAAAAGTAACGCAAACACTAGGTACACTGAATATAAAAATACACATACACTGAATATTTTGCGCATTATTTTGTTATGAGCAAGAATTTTTTGTTTTACGAGTGACTTTCAATGGGATGCAAACAATATATATGTAGACATGCTTTTTTTCATTGTTTTCTAGTACGATTGGTGAAATATTAAAGAAATAAAACTTTTTGTTTTCCAGTTTTCCAAGAATTAATTGTTTTTATTAGAGGTTGTGATTCGTTTTTCAAAACTTATTATTATAAATTCACAGCAGGAAACTTTAAAATATAGTTTAATGTCAATATTAAATTATTGTTCAAGTCTAAATTTAATGAATAAAGTTATAAATAAAGTTATGATTAATGTAATGAATAAAAAGTATAGTACTGAAAAAAAAAAATTAAACTAGTAAGAAATGATCTTCGACTGGGCCGAAGTTAAAATACCCCACGTCCTAACCGAAGTATATTCAAAGTCTTAAGCAGCCAAAAAAATTTTTATTTGTAAAAACATTTTTGTCATAGTTTTAACAGAAAATATTCGCTTTTATTGTTTAATTAAGTCACTTTGTATGGGAGGTGGGTGTGGTTTTTACTTGATTTCGTTGAATTTCATACACACAGTACATGTTATATATCAAAGTTCATACGGCTGTAATCGTGATCACTGACAGACAGAAGGACAGATGGACAGACGGACATGGCTAATCGACTGGGATGGTGATGCTGATCAAGAATATATATACTTCTCTATGCCTGCCACGCCTCCTTATGGGCGTTAAAAACAGAGTGACAAAATTAATATATCCCGTTTACGTTTTTTAAACGTAGGGTATAAAATAAGTTGAGCTGAGAAATTAAAAAGCATGAATAAAATTAAAAAAAAAAACAAATAAGTCGCCTGTCCTACCTCCTTTGTTTAACAAAGCCGGTTTGATTAAACGCTAAGCATCAATGAACTACAGAACTGAAACAAAAATAACGCAAAGCTTTCATTGTTCAGATCATGGTATTATTATGCCATGAGTTCAGATCAGTGCTTGCAGTGTATTGGAGAGTATGTTATGCGAGTACACCGAATAGAATCAAAAATAACGCAAACCTCTCAAAGTTCAGATCAGTGCTTGCAGTGTATGTGAGAGAACAGATAAGGTATAAGCAGTGAAGCCTGTGCGCAGATTTGCTCTTCACTACACGACCTGTTGTTTAACTTTTTATTCAGTTACAGTGTACTCTTTAGCAGTGAAGCAGAGTGTATTCGCTTTGCGATTATATTATACTCAGGGCTCTAGTCGCCAAGCTTAAAACGCAATTTTTAATAAGAAATAAAAGTATTTCGTATGTAAAAATTGTGTAGACAGTTTTTGAAAAGTTCGTTTAAAATAGAAAGCATTGATTCTCCAACATGAAAGTTGGGAGTGCATTAAGAATGAGTGCTTCAGTACGACAATGTTTTCAAAACGCCAAAAAAATAGTGGTGCTGACCATGAAAAATGTGAATGAAATTTTTGTAGCCAAAAAAATTAAAATTTTTTATGAAAGTGTTAGCAAAAGAGTACACCAAAAAGAAGACCAATTCAAGATCTTTGAAATAGGTGCTTATAATTTTTTTGTAGGACTAACGGTTTTGCAGATATAGTTATTTGACTACATGTCCTAGCAACGACATACCGTGGTAAGTGCAGTTAAATAAATTAAGAAAATATGTAGCATGTGCGTGACAAAATTGACATATGTTTCAATGCAGACTCTAATATAAGAAATTTTTTGCGGCAAATGTTGTTATGTGTGGATATCGAGATGGCAAAGCCGTTTGAAAAAAAATTTTTTTACTATTTCCATTGAAAAAATTCCACGCGTTTCGCTTTTCCACATGTTACACTTTTTTCTGTAAAACAATGTAGTTTTTACACACTACGGGGTCGTTCATATATTACGTTACCAATTTAGAGGGGGAGGAGGAATTTTAAAAAGTACTACGGTAAGTAACGATATGGTGGGAGCGGGGTCTCAGATATAGCAACGTGACCAAAAATAAAAAACTCAAATGAAACATGTGCGTGACGGCGTTTAAAGTTGAAAAAATTGTTTAATAATTTTTATTTTCTCAAATAACTTAGCTTCTAATATAATCTAGGATAACCTCTTATTAATGAAAAAAAAAAATGAAAATTCTATCTGAAGTCGATTCGCAGAAATTTCAGATAGAAGCTGACATCAAATTTTTAAAGGGTAAATTTTGTAGCAAGTGCGTACGCTATATTTTGCTTAATATCACCGAAATTCATGAGTGGATTGCTAAAACCTTAACACGTTTTAAATAGAGCTTAAAATTTATTAATAAAAATTGCAAAACCCTTTTCGCAAAAATTTCTTCTTAAGTAAATCAGTTGCAATTATTCGCAATCTGTAACAGTGCGTGACATGGAATTCGTGATATACCTCTTAAGAACTGCAACATTTCCGATTTTTAGCAAATATGCTTGTAGTTTTGTAATATGATGCTACATACAAATGATGATGTATGTAGTTTTATATTAAAACGTTCGGTCATAAAGTTAATTCTAAGTCAAATGGTAGCTTTGTTCAAGGTTTATTCGAAATCATGTTGCATCAACTGCAGGGGTTAAAATGTGTCATTAGTATTAATCTTTCTTACATACACTCATACACAAAAACAAACATAGCTTATTGTCTAGTTGACTAACTCAGCTCAATTATAAAATACATTCAGAGGTACACATGCATGGTGCCACGGGATTTCAATCTTTTAGTCCCTAGGGAAACAAAACGAGAAAAGGGTTACATTATTATTATTAACTTAAAGATGACTTTGTTCGATACCCTCCTGTGTCCGCACACAACAAAAGTATGTATATCACTACAAAATCAGGTCCCACCCATTTTGGGAGTGTTTTGTTAACATGGCTTGTATAATTTTCGAGTTGTTCTAAGCATTTATTTAGGTTTTTACTCTGCAACAAATAAACTTATCTAGCAAAGAGCAGACTTGTGTGCAAACCAGCCACCACATTAAGAACAAGGGTGAAAACTACTACAACTACAAGCGAACAACAACAATAATGCTAACAACAAGCAGGAAACAAAAGGAAACTCGAGCAGGAACACAGAATAACAACTTAGGAGCCAAGTTCCTAAAGAAGACATCAGTCTTCGTTGCTTTGCATGTTAGAAGGAAATTTACCTCGGCACAATAGCTACCGACAACAACAACATCAACAACAACAGCAACAATAGAAAAAAAACAACAAAAAGTTTTAAGCAAAAGCTACACAAAAACAACATTCAGCCAACAATATCAAAAGTAAGCAAGCGTTTGTATGTTGGTCAAATTGTTGGGAACACAAAAAAAAAAAAACGAAAAAAAAAAACCCGGCTCCTAACCAACCAACCAACCGACCAAACGACCAAAGTAATCAAGGCAAAGCAAGCATTCGGGTCTAATTCAGGCGCAGGACTACGTCTTTATGCACACGGGAAGGAATACAATTTAATTACCTATTTTGTTTTTGTTCCTCTCGGAAGAGAGTGAGATATTAAGTTCAAACTATAAAAGTTGCAACCTTATCTGCTGCCTTCACTTTATGTTGTTTTTAGCTAACCAACGTTAATGTGGTTGTTGTTGTTTTTGCTGTTGTGTTAGCTTTTTGTTATAGTTGTTGGTGGTCGTGTTGCTCCGGAAATGAAAAATAATACATCAAACAACAACAATTGCTAGACCTTGCATATCAACTTGGCTTTAACTACGTGACTGCAACAAAGAATGCAGCCAAGGATACTCACTAGTTGTACTCCCTACATACGGCTCAGTAGAGCTATTTACATTTATAAAATCTTATCTCGACTTCGTCATCTTTATTTGCAAAGTTATTGTCAGAATAAAGTTATACGTTTTGTTGTGAATAAATTTGGTAGAAGCACAGGATGTGCCCTTACATGGGAACTCATACTTATATGTATGTAGCATGTGAGAAGGTTCTGCGAAACGCATTAATCCGAAAGTTTTACGAATGTGTTATTTTTACTGTTGGCTTAGTATTACAATGATTTTTATTGTAATTATAATGAAACAGCCTGATGGGATAAGATTTATGCTTAACCTTCATTAGGTTAGAGCATTTGTATTTTTTTGTTTTTTTTTTAATTACTTCTTGTTTTTTTCGCAATAAAATACGTCATTAGTTGATTGTTTTATCATTACTAGCTTCATTAATTGATTCTTTTATCGATCCGTATTTGAGGTATCAAATTTAAGAATAAAATTAATAGTTTTTTCTATAGTTTTATGCTACATGATCCAATTGAGTTTGATTTTTAGAAACAAAATTATGAAAATAGTTTTCAGAATTTTTAAAATCTTAGATTTCTTACTTAAATGTTTATTTTTACATGATTGTACCAAGTCGTTAAAAAACAAATATATCTTAAACATTACACAAAATAAACAAAACTTAATTTCTTTTGGTATATGACGGCTTTACTAGGAAGAACAAACACTAGCATTATTTATGGAACACGATTAAGCTCATGTGGTCATCTCAGATGGCTCTGCAGTAGTACATCCTGTCAACCCAATTTGTCAAGAACTTGTTGACGGTTTCCATCTCACGAATGTCTCGTACGATATTCGGTCGTTTCTGCATATTATTCATTTTTAACGGCACCCCATAAACAAAAGTCTAACAGGTTATTAATTTTTAAAATTTTTTATGTATGGAACTTTAATAACTCTCAAAACTACCTTTTTATACTTGGTTACCATTATTACTTAAAATTACCTTGTCCGATTATCTCCAAATTTTAACCACATACTTTCCACATATGTAGTTTCCGTGTGAACTAAAATATTGCCAACATTTTTATTTTTTATATATTTTTTTCACAAAATCCAGAAAAAACATGCGTTTTTGCGATTTTTTTTCAAATTTTCATAAATTTTTTGTCTTTTTATCAAATTTAAAAATTTTAGTTCAAACGATAACCATACTCATATTATTTATGAATTATCTTTTTTTATAGGTGCTGCCAAGCTTTAGTTATTATGGTAACCATCAGCTCTTTCCGATATCGACACCTCAACTTCAAATTAAAGTTTCATACATAAAAAATATTAAAACTTAATAAAAAAAATTTTGTGTTAATAATTTTCACTTCAAAAAAATTTTTTTCCTTACCTTTTACCAGTACCATTTTCCTTGACTTCGCCAAATAGAAACATGTCTTAATCTGAACACTTAAAGTTGTGCATTTAAGCTTGATAATAACTTAGTTTTTGTTATGATCTCTTAGTCCAAAGTTTGCCAAAACCGATTGGAAACTCCGCCAACTTCCGTTGGTGACGTCATCAAAATAGCAAAACCTCCATAAATTGCACAAAATTGAATGAATTGACTTGACATGTTACATAAAGCTTTGATATTAAAAACGTAGATATGTAGGTAAGTTTGAAATTTGGATGAATTGAATGAAAACCTCGCTTGGTCCACATACGAACTATATATATATAAAACTGGCCATTTCAACCCTTAAAAGGACTTTGACTGAACTTCTTATGATCAAATTGTGTTGTGCGTGTTTGTATACAATTGATCGAGAACTGGACCTACTAGTTTTGTGGCGACTCCGAAAGGCTAACGTACAGGTTCTCAAGAAGCTTTACATGGCATTATTTACTCTCTGAGGTTTGCCATTATCTGCACGCAGATGACGGCGGAACAGAAAAATTAATTCAATTGAAAAAACTTTCTGTGTCAGATGGAATTTGAACCAGGGTTCTTTGGCGTATGGGTCACGCACTCTACCAACTACGCCACGGCTGCCACATACGAACTAACGTCATCACAATAATAAAACCTTTAATACTTCTATAACTTCTTTTACAAGCCAAATATAATAAATTCTTTGCTATTTTCCATGTAACGCTACCTATCGACCGACCCTTTTACCTTTCCCCTTCAGAAAATCCATAGAAATAGTTATTTTTTCCATCTATATTATCAGTTTAATTACTCCCACCCCACTTCTTAAAGATTTAAAATTTTGAGATATAAAAGTTAAAGAAATATATATATATGTATATAGGTATATATATATTAGAATGTACACCCAAAAAAACGAAGGAGTAAATAAAGCCATAATCGCAGTCAATTCAACTCTTTTCGTGCATGATATTTTGCCAAAGCTATAAAAACCATATTTAACTCCGTTTGAGCGTTCAAATTACTCTGAAATTTAAGTTTGTTTGAGAAGTCATGCTAACTCCGTTTTGAGTTGTATTAAAGTTTGCGGACTTGCATTAAGAATTTTATAATTTTGATTTACCTCAAAAAAAACTTCAACTAACTCATTTAAATGTTGAGTTTAGCTTTACAAGTATACAAACCAACCCACAAAAGAGTCAAATTAAGAAGTCGTTATTCTTTTTTGTTCAATTAATTTTTTTTATTTTTTTGTTTCAATTAAATGCAATGAAACTTAAATTTGGTTAACAGAAGAATTAGTTTTAATTGATAACAATAAAAAGTAAAGATTTGTTACACATAAGCTTTTGATTAACATAATTAATAATAAATTTAGAATATACTACATAATAATAACTTTTCAAGAATCAAGCTTAAAACTAGCCAATTGTAAGTTTTGTTGGAAGGTTTCATCACATCGCACATATTTTCTGAATATATTAGTTGTTTCATACCTGGATACTTAGTATCCAATTCTTCAATTTGTTCTTAAATAGAATCCTAACACCTAACTGGTCGTCTGGGATAAGGACGCCAATGTCTTCTTTATCAATTTTGTCCAAGTGACTGATTGTGATTCCCAGCTCTGCAAGAATAAAACATTTTAATTTATGTTTATTTTTTTACGTCAAATTTTTACCTTTGCATCAAAAATTCTGGCATTTTCCACTGCCGAAGAAGGTTTTCAATACTTTCTTCATCTTCACTGCGTTCACTGGAAGAAATGCAAAGCAGCTGCTCCACGCTTTGGCAGTCCTCAATGTTTATTATTTGAACGCTTTCCATCGTCCGAAACGTTCTTTTTTTTTTAAAAACTTGCACAAAATTACTCGAATTTTTTAATTATTAGCTTAACTTGCGCTCAACTGTCATACATGAGCTGTTACCATAGCTGCAAAAGGTGTTTCATTTCTTTAATTTAAAGGGCCATTTTTTTAAAAAGGGATTTTTTATAATCATCATATATGAAAAAGGGATAAATAGTTGCATTCATTTTATAATTGTTTGCTGTGGTTTCGTTCGTTGAACGGGAGGAAGGATATTTTTTAAGAATCTAGCAAAATCTAGTCAGGGCTGAACAACAGAGTGAACGCTAGGGTTATGTTTGTCCTTATGTTGTGGCCTTAATGGCGCTCTCTTTTCTCAAAAAAAAATCTGCATTTTTTCTGCCCTCTTTGAGAATTCTGCACTTTTTGTGTTCTTATCTTGAAAAAAATTCTGACCTTTTAATTAAATCGTATTTTTTTCTCGAAAATGTTGACCTCGAAAGTACAAAAAATGCAGAATTTTTGCACTCTCAAGATTGACGGTTTTAAATTATGGCCTTAAATGCTACCAACTGAATGAACAAAACAGTGACATGTTAGCAAAATATTAAACATTATCATTGACATTTCATTAAATTTTGAGCTTTTTCACGGATGACAATATAAACATTATGAAAATTGATCTCAAAAGTAAGCAACAGTACAGCCAACACAACATTATTGGAAAAATGTTGCATTTTTTTCTGATATTTTCTCGGCAAAGAACAGGCCAAGGTTTTTTGAGTTCAGGTCAAAATGCTAAATATTCTGCACTATCAGAGAGCAGAATTTTTTGCCGAGAAAAGAAAACGCAATAAGAGTTGGGTTAGATGTAACTATTAGAAACGTCGGCGGGATTGTAGAAACGACACGTAAATATTTAAATAAAATTTATACACGGGCGTGGATAATGCTAATATTCGTTATTTCTCTTAACCCTGAAACAGCTGACAGTTTACAAATGTAAACTTTCCGACTTAAAAGCATTTTATTTTTATATTTAAACTGTTCAAATTTCTTGAAACTTCATAAGATAACTACAAATTCATTTCTAAATCGAATAAAAGAAGATAGAAGTGTAAAAAAGTTGTTTTTGTACCTCATATTAAATGTTTTGAAAGACTACCTGCTAAACGGCTGTCTGGTTTACATTTGTAAACATATGTATAATGTATGGAGATACGTATAAAATAGCAAAAACTTATTTTTTTTTTTGTTGTTTCAAATAAATAAGAATATTATATAAGATTTATTATAAATTATTTTAAATGAGAGGAAAGCTTTAAAATTTTGTTTGCATGCCGAGCACTTTGTAATCGTGACACAGTGTGTATCACACACCATTTTGGCGCAGAGAGCATCATTTTCGGCTAACGCGTTATCTTTTCTCTGTTGCGCAAAACACACACTTTCCTTTGAATCCTACTGTTCCTGCATTCACTTGCAATTGTTGCGGTGGCTAATCCCATCGAAGATTCGTGGTGCCCAGCATATCCAGCATCGCATTACGAACATGAGGCCAACGATTGACAATAAGGAAGCTGCGACGGTAAATATTGGTCCCATGCGTTTCAGAATACAACACGTATGCAGATAATGCCGACAAATCCACCATGTTGAAAAACATAGCTAATGGCCACTGACTAGTTTTCCGCTTGCACTTATAATTGCCAAGCATTTGGTCCATGGTGTCAACGCCAGCTCTCGTACGGTTATATTCCATAACTATTAATGGAACTGGTTTCCCAGTTTTTGCATCAATGGCGTTATTGGAATGCATCGAGGACAAAACATAGACAACTTTTTTTTGGCATTAGGCAGTTAGAAACCAATGTGACGTCTTGGTGAAAGGCAAACACAGATTCGCCAAGTTTTCTGTCACGTGCCCAATGCATTTCCTGGGGAATACAGCGTTTGTTCTTGCGCATTGTGCCGACGACACACAACTTTTTGTCCACCAACTGATGAGTCAAATCCAATTCGGTAAGAAAATTATCTATTATGATGCTTCGACCAGAGCTCCAGTCGTTGCAGTTGATGCTTTGCAATGGATAGAATGTTTGTTGCGCACAACCAGCGTTGCCATATTTACATTTTAAAATTTAAATTACAGTTTTTTAAACAGGTTATATTTTTTGAAATGACTTGTAGGGCAAATAACAGTGTTTTAATATTTAAGAGTTGAAAATTTTTTTTGTTTTTTTTTTTTAATTTTTTTTTATTACGTTAATTTTAATGTTATTGTTAACAAATCTGGCAACGCTGCGAATAAGGGTTAGCTTCGGTAAGCGTTCAGCTGTTGTCGCGTTGCGATGGAATGAACGTGTGTTGCGCATATCGTTCTGCGCAGGCTGCGAATGAGGATTATACATGGGTTTACAACTGTAAACCAGTCCGCCGGAATAGGAATAAGTTAACAGTCAGCTGTTTGAGGGTTAATGTAGATAGAATATCTTCAAAGTGATTTGTCTTAAGTGGGCGTTACGTTAGAAATGTATGTATTTTTAACGTACATTTAAAATTAGTTTATTAGTATATAATGATAAGTTAATAACATATGGTACATATGTGACTTTAGTATTATCGAAAATATTAATTCCTTTGAAAGTAGATTCATATGTATATCCACTTTTATTAAAACAACAGTTGTATAGCAATATTTATAAAACTGTTTAATTACCCAAAAGTTTCTAAAATAAACACATCGTAAGTGAAAATAAAGATATATGAAAACATATAACTCGTGATAGTTAAAAACTGCCCTTTTTTATCATTGTGCAACATTTCATTTTTACAGCACACTTGATTTGATTGTTAAAATACTTGAGTACTTTCTCTTCATTCAAAGTAAAACGAACAAATGAAAACATTTGCTCAAGTAAACGCTGTTTCGTGCTCAATATAACTCCGTTTCCGCTTTAAAATACAAAATATGATCTTTGTAGATGTTTGCAATAAGCTTTTACGGAGTTAAAACGACATTTATTCCGAAAAGATGCAGAGTTAATATGAAACTGCTTCAAAATTAATTTAAGCTTTGAAAAATAATTGTTTTTAGCAGAAAATGGTTTCAATTAACAAAAAAAATATTGATACAATTCATTTTGAGTTTTACTGCGACAAAACGTTCTTAACTTCTCAAAAAATTGTTGAACTCACGAAAAAACTTGGATTAACTCTGCACATTTTTTTCGGTGTATCGACATGTATGGGAAAAATCTGACCCCCAATTTCGGTACCAAACATCAAATAATATATAAAAAATTCCTTTCGATTGGTATATTTTTTTTTTTTTTGTTTTTGTATGAACCAATTTTTTTTGGCCCCGAATTGCATTTTGAGCAACTTTTGTACTGGAGACCAACTTGTGGTTAATTTAAAAAAAAATCAATCTAATGTATTTCACCCCATTTGACAAATACTCTAAGGAGATTTGACGGTTCCAATTTAATTCGCAAAACGCAATTGACGATATTTGTTTCCAAACAAAAAATTAAAACGAAACAGAAACCAGTCACAAGCAGTAAGAACGCACAATAAACTCCAGTTGCTCAATAAAGTTATTTCCCATCTACTAGCAGCAAGTGCGTGCTATAATCACTACCAACGTGACATGACTGCGACAAAGATGTTTAATATATAATATGATTTTAACCCCTCCCCCCTCCCCCAACGCTTCTTTACAATCTTAATTATAGGTATTTAAAAAATGGTTTATTGAACAAAGCTATATGCAGTTAACTATTGAGATATACAATGTTATATATTCATACAAAATCATCTTCATACAAAAGAGGAAAGGGTCCTCCAGCAACAAAATAACCTTAGAATAACCTTAGACTAACACCAATTAGACCGACCAATTTTATATATATTTCACTAATATTCTGAAACTGTTAAAATACTGATAAAGAAACAGTAAATATGTCTGCAACCATTGATTGGTGATACGATTCTTGCTCTCCCTATTACTTTTTGGGTTTCTCGAAAAGTCTAGACCACCATCTTAAAGCTAATTTGTTTTCAATTATTTACCAACCCACAGCAACACCAGGCCCGTAGCCAGGATTTTTCTCGGAGAGGGTTATGATGACAAAACAATATAAGAGTATAAAGTGTAAAACCAATTTCCAAATTTTTTTAATATTCGACTTATTTTAAGGACGATTTTTTAGAGTAAAACTAACTAAAGCTAGAATGAATTATTTACCTATATAAAGTGAATTTTACACATCAATAGTTAGTGTCTAAAGTGTAATAAAACTTGAAAAATATCTCTTAAGAGGAGTACATTTCAAACTTAAAATACTCTCTGAATACTTTTTTATTGAGCCCCTTTCAAGGTATAAAAGGGTTTTTTCCTGCAGTTTGTTTAATAATGGTACAAATCTATACGTTACTATACTATCATCGTTTATCAAAGTTGTTTTCAAAATTATGGTTTCAGGATTGAATATATAAAATACAAATTTTGTTTTTTTTTTTTTAATTATAAGCAATCTTTATGTTTTGGGATGAAATGCATTTTTCGTACTTTCTTGAATCTATGGAGAGGTTTTAACCCCGAAAACCCCCTTTGGCTACTAGCCTGACTAACACACTGCAAAAGGCAAATACAATGTGTTGTCTACCATGTTAACAATTCATTCAACAGCTACATAAAAACAAAATAAAACACAAAACAAATTTAATTGAAAATATAATTAAGCTGATGCTTATCTAGCCACGAATGGTCAAATTACAATAAACGCTTGACATGCTTCAATTAGCATTTAATGGCCTCTAAAGCAACAGCAACAATTACTGTAAAAATAACGTACTAGATGCAGCAGTAAGAACGTAATAGGTCCGTTTAGTTTTCAAATTGAAGTGACCTGACACTGCGAATGACTAAAACTTCCTAGGGATTTTTCGTTAATTGAATAGCTACATTCTAGGATTATAGGACTAACTGCTAAAATATCCTTTTATGCAAAATTATAGTCTACATGTGCGAGGCTTGAAGCGAGCATCAGGTTATTTGCTTAAAATAACAAGTTGTACACCGATGATGAGGTGATGTGCTGCTGCTCACTAATTGTTGTGGTGTTGTATTAAAGAGGTTATATTTTAGAGAATCACGTGCTTAAATTGGCACAAATGCTTAAGTACACGCAAAGAAAAAAAAAGTTTATTGCCAGTTTGCCGCAAACGAAATTCGTTTGTCGTGCTTGGGATCGTTATTTGCAAACGTTTCAACAGTTATCATAATAATGGTCAGTTGCGAGAAACGCGTCATTTAGTTGCAGAAAATTAATTTCGTTTGTCATAAATGCGAACGATTTTTAAATTGCAACAATTGAAAAATTTATTTTTCCCAACTGAAAAATATGATGAAATACTATAGTAAAATTTTAAACAATTTAAAAAAAAGAATTCTTGATTTAACTCTTGTCGTGCTGAAGTTATAGCCTTTAAAGCTTTGTAACAGTTAGTTGAATCGTTAAATCGTTGATTGGTACATCGATTATGAAATTGCTAAAAATATGCAACGTGTAAACCTGTCCTTTCAAGCGGCTTGGAGAAAGCATGCAAGGTTTACTACTGGTTTAAAACAGCCCAGTAGAATAATTGTCAAGCCCTCTTATCAGAAGCACTGATATAACTGCTTTAAAGCAACCACTCCAAGTCTTATAATCACACCACTTGCATTGATTCTGAAACTCCTTCTAAATTGAAAAAAGAAGTGAGCAGAGAATGGGTCGAACGCACTTCTTGCTTATCAACAAGCAATAGAAAAAGAAACAGCGCAACAAAAGAAAGTTGGAAAATAACGCGGCTACTGTATAACGGTAAACAACTGAACACGTGTTCTTTGAAAAAGTTTCATTTTGGAAAAGTGCGCTTTATTGTTGAACATATTTTAAAGACAGCAGTTGTAAATTTCATTGTGCGTAAAATTTAACAATTAAATGCACCGTGTATCTTTAAAGATACAACCATTCAAGAAATTCCTACGGCTTTATTTTTGGTTTGATTTTTTTCAAATCGGTTCCATATTATTTAGAATATTATAAGTCTTAAATAAAAAATAGTTTTTACTTCTATTTGTCATACTTTTTAAAAAAATTATGTACAAAGTCAAAAAAATTAAATTAAATAAACACTATGCTTAACAGTTTAACTTCTAGGAACAGATAAATAATTTTGATTAGGAAAAAATACTGACTGCTTTAAAAACATGTCCGTTAGTGATTTTAAGTGGTTCGAAAAAATTTCGATCATTTGGCACCTCACTGGGTCACTTTAGTTGGTTGTATCTTTAAAGATACAGTGTGCACTCCCTGCAGTTTTTGAAAATTTTAAATTTTTAAAATAAATGAATTAATAAAAATTTCAAAACATATATCTTTTATTTTGATATATTTTAATAGGGATTTTAGATGTGGGTAAATTCACATTGTATCTTTATAGATACAACCACTTTAAAAAAAAAAAAAATTTAAAAAAAAAAAAATTTCAAAACCAAAAGCGCAGTTTTTATTTTTACTCAATTTTACATAAAATATATTTTTTGGTAAAAATCGGGGGCCTTGTGCATTTAAGGGTTAAACAAATATTCTTAATTAAATATGAGTAGAAGAGGAATTAGTAAAATTGCTATTAATAAAAAAATATTAAAGAAAAAAAAAAAAACTACAGAAGAAATTAAAAGAATGTGTTAATAATAAAATTGAAATTATAAGTGAAAGTGTAGTGTCTGAAAACCCTGTGAAGGCATGCGATGAAAATTTAAATGATGTATTGGATAAAATTAGTTAATTGCCATGAATGCGTTGGATATGCGTTTTGTGGACGAATTGAATTTAAAAAACAAATTAAAAATATGGTATAATGAATACAATCCACCAAGGGCAACTGTACATGCATTGTTAAAGGTACTGCAATCGGAAGGGTTGTCTGTACCAAGAAGTCTCAATGGTCTTCTAAAAAAGAAAAGCATAAAAGCTGTTGTAAGAACGGTATCGCCTGGTACTTATTTACATGTTGGATTGGAAAAGCAGTTAATAAAGATACCATTAAGTGTGTTGCAGGAGCACAACAAAATAATTCTGGATATTGGCATCGATGGATTGCCCCTTTTTAAAAGTAGTTTAGAAAGTTTGTGGCCAATAATTGGTAGAGTAATTAGTATTTCAAATATTAATGTATATTTGATTGGAACATATCTTGGAAAGAAAAAACCAAGCAACGTAGATTCGTACTTGCATGATTTAGTAAACGAACTGAAAAACCTTAAAGAAAATGGAATTAAAATCCATAACCGTAATTTTGAAGTAGAATTGAGAGCTTTTATATGTGATACTCCGGCGCGATCATTCGTATGTGGCATTGTCGTCATAATGCCTTGGTGGGTTGCAGCAAATGCTACCAGGAAGGTAAACAAATAAATCATGTGACAACATTTCAAACTGTTTCTTCGCAACTTCGTTCGAACAAAGATTTTACAGATCGGAAGCAAGTGTCATTTCCCCAAAATATGTTTCAAAATACTCCCACTTCACTAGAACTGATTGGTATAAACATGATAACACAGTTTCCAATGGAGCCAATGCACTTGGTGGACTTGGGTGTTGCAAAAAAAATGTTGTGTATGCTTTTAGATGGAAAATGCACCTCAAAAATCAACAAAAATAAAAAAGAACTACTATCAACAAAATTAGTTTCACTATCTGGAAATATACCTAGAGAATTTCAGAGGAAACCTCGATCTCTTGATGAAGTTCTTAGATGGAAAGCTACGGAGTTTCGTCAGTTCGTTCTGTACACTGGGCCTGTGGTATTAAAAAACATCGTAGATGACGACTTTTACTATGAATTTTTGTTGCTTCATTCAGCATATCGATTGCTTTCAACTCCTTTTATGCCCGAATCGAAAGTTCAAACAGCTAACGAAATGCTGGAATTGTTTGTTCAAAATTTTCCCGTTTTATTCGGCGAAAGTAGCGTCACTTTTAATGTGCACTGCCTGCTTCACTTAAGTAAAAGTGTGGAAGAAATGGGTGTAGCAACAAGCTTTTCAGCATACGATTTTGAAAATTTCATGCAATCCTTGAAAAAGAAAATTCGAAAACCAATTCACTTATTTTACAACAAATATATAACAAATATTCTGATCAAGACATTGAATTAAAAGACGAAGATAAGGGCTTTAAAAGAAACAAAAAAGGAAAAATTATAAGCTTCCAAACTAAATACTTCTTCTTGACCACAACCATTCCGGGTAATTTCTGCTCCATTTTTACGTGTTAACATAAATATTTTCCTTTTCAAATTTTTTCAGTTGATGATTAAAAGATTAAAGCTTGTATTAGAAAAAAAATCTCAAGAATATCTTGAAAAACACATATTATATAAGGTGAAATATCATTAAGTTTGAAGGTCTGTATCTTCCAAACAAAGCGAAAGTAAGATATTATTATGTACTTTATTGTGAATAAATTTGAAATTTTTAAACTTATGCCCACCAGAGATATTTGACCCCAAAATTAGTTGAATTCTCAAAATTTCCATTTTTAAGAGGCTGTTAAAAAAAAACTTGGTAAGTCAGAAAGTTGAAAAAAATTATATTTAAACTACTTGCTAAGATGTACTTTAAAAAAGAAAAATAAGTCAACAAGTAATTGCTTTCTAAAAAAAAAAAAAATTCTTAAAGTTGCAAAATATAAGGATTTTAACAAAAAAGTTTCACCATTTTTTTTGATATGAATAAATTATTTAATTATCACTTTTTGTATTTGAGATTTGTAAAGTTCAAAGTGTTCTTAATGTCATGGTTTTTAATTCATCACTCTATATTTAACAGGAGCTGAGAAATTAAAGTAACCGCAAACGCTTACAAACGCATAAATCTCTACAAGTAGCAAGGCAAATATGGCCGTCATTTTGAAAGTACAGTTGAATGCCATTATTATGAATGCTGTTCTGATATTCCAATATATTGAACAAGTTTCAATAAAAATATAAACGTTTTTAAAAATGGTCGAGCAACCAACGTTCGTTTTTTTGGACCACTTGATTTGGATTGACTTGTATTTGAGTGGATTTAAAAAAAAAAAGATACAGCTTATTAGAGATTACAAATTTTTAGGAAAAAAACACAAAAAACGCACAAATTCAAACATACGGGACTGTCCCAAGAATAAAAACTCTAAAAAAAGTGCACAGAACTAACACCCAATTAATTACTTTCATTGGGAAAAGTTTCATTACATATGTTTTATAATTAACCCTTCGTTGCATGGGATTGCAGATGTGCAATGTTGACTTCTAAGAGATATAGCATACACACCCTGTGAATATACCTAACGGAATTTTATTTAAAAATAAATTTAGACATTCTTTTATTAGTTGTTGTCTTCTTTTGTCAAATTTGGGATTTAATTTGTCAAAAATATTGATTTCAACAAGGTGTGTCTTATAGGTAGAAAAAATAAGTGAATATTTTTAATAATTATACAAGAAATATCGAAAAAACGTTAAAATGTAAGTTATGTTCCAGAATATAAGTTAATTTTCCTTAAGCTTACTTATTTTTTTTTGTGCATTATAACTTTAATTTAATAAAATAAATGGCTTAATTGCAAATATGCAATATCATGCATTTGAGACATTTTGAAGTTACATTGCAGATATGAGGTTATATTGCAGATATGCAATTCTATGCACTTAACCATATTTAAAGCTAAAATTAAAAATAAATTCATTTTTAAAAAAAATAACTTGGGTCAAGAAAACAGCCCCTATCTTCGTCACCACGAAGAAAATGATCTTCGGCTTTTGTAAATATTGTTATTTTTGAATTACAAAGTTTTTTTATAATCATTATATGAACACAACCACTAATGATTGAACTAGCCAAAAGGGGTATTTATTGGGTACAATCCGTCGGAACAGAATTCCGAACTCAAAACTACCGAGTGTTCCCATATTAATGAAGACATCTCGAGGAGAGTCTGTGGAACATGTAGCTTACCATGATGATGTTAACGTACATTTGATTTCATGGAGAGATAATAAAGTTGTTAATTTCAGATCAAACCATTGTAGCAAAAGTCCTGTGACCTTAGCTGAACGATTTGATAAGAAGTTGTGTAAAAGAATATCCATTGAGTGTCCGAATATGGTTATAATACAATACATTTATGGGGGAAGTCAATTTGTTCCACTCATTTATTGGAAGCTGTAAGATAAAAATACGCTATACGATAATATAAGTAAATGCATTGCTATTGTATAAGCGTGCGTAGCAATAAAGCGGTAATCATGAAAACATAATATTTGTCAATTTTCGTTTGTAAATGACAGAAAGGTTTTTCAGAAAGTAGGAAAAATATCCACAAAAAGTAGAAGACCTTCCGAATTATCAAAAAACGTTGCAAAAAATGATGAAACATTCGAGAAGTTTCCCACCATCTCAAACAGAAGTTCGGTTGGACCATTTTGATCCCTGGCTACAATTGGACAACAAGCGTTTACCATGTAAACCATGTAACAAAATCCTTGTGACCTTGCAAATCAGTGTTTTATATATTTCTTTGTTTAAAATTGTCAATTTAAATTGACTATATAAAAAACTGGGGATTATATCTTAGTTTCAAATTAAGTCAATAATTAGTGTCAATATTTCAAAAATGTAAAATACAAATTAATTAAAATTAATATAAAAACCATCATATACTAATTTTTATTGCTTGCCTGCATGAAATTGCACATATGCAATGTTGCGTAACTTCCCTCCTATTCACTGCAAAGCATCCAAATTTCGCTTATACATTCTCTAAACCTCCCCAATCACAAATAAAGACATAAAATATTTTTATACACAGGGAGAAAAAAATCATGTAACGAAGGGTTAAAGATTTTATGGTCAATTTTATTGAGTGGTGTCATATTAAAATAAAATCAATAAAAACGATTAAAAAAGCACCATGTTTAGTTGACCGTGGAAACTACATCATACGATAATTTAACAAAAAAAAAAAGAAAATGAATAACGAGTTTTGATAAAGCATTGTTTTTTAATACGATACAACACTGCGCAAGCAAAGGTTTGAGCTGCGAGATGTTGGCACCCCATTGGTTTAATTTCGACTGACCAATTGCATCATTTAAAAGGTCAGCAAAAGGTCAGTAAAGGTCAGTAAGTATCAGTAATAGGTCAGCGATAGAAAATTTTTTATTCGCGGTTTAAATTTTTCAAGGTCACATTGAGATGTTGGCACCCAATCATCAATGAAATAAAAAAAAAATATATGAAATCAATAGAATATTGTCTGCTGATAATAGGTCAGCATAAATGAATAATAGGTCAGTCGTATTTCTTAACCAAATTAATTAATTAAGTTGCGTTTTCGAGATCGCCCATGGCGTATGAGTGATTTTTAATTAATATTATATCCCATTAATGTTGCGTATACGCTACGGTGACAAGATTTCATCAAACAAAATACAGTGTATGGAAAAATTATATTAGATAAATATTCAATAATTAATAAAAAAAAGGAAACAAGATTTTTAGAGAAATCCTGAAACAAGCACCTATCAATTATTTTTATGTATATTAACTGTAAAGAATACTCAGCCGATTCTAAAATATCAAGTAGAATAACGTGTGCGATTTATAAAAGAATGACCCATATTCAAAATTAATTATAATCAAGATTAATTAATTAATTATAAATATTATTGAATATTTATCTAATATAATTTTTCCATACACCGTATTTTGTTTGATGAAATCTTGTCACCGTAGCGTATACGCAACAGTAATGGGATATAATATTGATTAAAAATCACTCATACGCCATGGGCGATCTCGAAAACGCAACTTAATTAATTAATTTGGTTAAGAAATATGACTGACCTATTATTCATTTATGCTGACCTTTTATCAGCAGACAATATTCTATTGATTTCATATATTTTTTTTTTATTTCATTGATGATGGGGTGCCAACATCTCAATGTGACCTTGAAAAATTTAAACCGCGAATAAAAAATTTTCTATCGCTGACCTATTACTGAAACTTACTGACCTTTACTGACCTTTTGCTGACCTTTTAAGTGATGCAATTGGTCAGTCGAAATTACACCAATGGGGTGCCAACATCTTGCAGCTAAAGGTTTGTGATTGATAAATGGTTAAGGTGAATCAGCTTCATCAAAATCAATCATAACGTATTAATTTGGTTGAATTAATATGTGGTCATAGCACTTTGGAAACAAAAGGTGTCAGGTCGCTGAACTAAGTAAACCAAGCGTGAAGATATTGAGAGTACTAATGTTAAATAATAAAAATTAATTTTGTCAAAAAATCATGGTTTCATTAATCAGACCATAACCAATTTATTAAACAGTCTAGTATTGATTTTAAATAAATAAACATTTTTATGGTAAACGAACAAAAAGATTTTTATCTAAGTTTAATAATAAAACCTTGGAATTTTACCCTTATCACGAAAACAAATATATATCAGGTCTGTTCCCGTACTTTTTGGGCTAAAAATGGTAAAACTGTCAAAAACGCGAGAGTAAGGAAAAATAAAAAAAAAACAAAACAAAAATATGGGAACGTTTTTCGGACTAAAATTGTGTAAACTGTCAATTGAAATCGTTTGTTCAATGTGGAGCATCGGCAGTGCAGGCTTAATATTGGAATTAATTCTCAAATTAATATTTATATAGATCATTCTTCCACCAACCCCACACCTTATTTAACTTGGCATTTGAGAATCGGCTGAAAGTTAATTACAATTAATAAACATTAAAATAATTGATATATATTTCAGGATTTTGCTTTGGATTGATACCGATTTGCTCACATTTTCATTTTTGATAATTTGCTGGATTTTCCTTGATAATTAAAATTAATTATCTCGACTTGTACTGACCCGATTGATGTTCTTTTTTTTCATTTTACAGTCTGTTGAGTTAGCATACGGATTGTATTTAAAAAAGATACAGTATACACCAAAAACTTTGTATAGAATTTTTACACCGGTCGGTGTTCCATGGAGTCCTACACCGTTCGGTGTTAAAAAACACCGTTTCAAAGTGCTATAATTTTATTTCCGAAAGGGCATATTTTTTTCACACCAATCGGTGTAAAAAAGTAAATATCAGATAGGATGTTTATTTTGTACACCTAGTAGGTGTTTATTTAGAAAAAGCATAATTATGATTTTTTTTAACACCGAACGGTGTAATTTCGGTGTAAAAATCGCTTTTTACGATAAAAAAGACAAACATTTTTAGTCTAATGAGATTTCTATTCAATTTTTCTCTGAGAACAATACTTTCGAGTATATAAATATTATACTAGCATAAATTATTAGAAGCAATAATTAACATATTTATAAATGTGTATATTTTAATCACATATGTTTAAAATTTAAATGAATTATTTTTTAATTATTTGGTACACAAAAGAGGCTTTTCAAATTTTATTTGGACTTGCTTTCGAATTCCGCCTATTTTTTCACCAAAACTACAACAGGATTTTCACAAAAACTTCACAAATTATTCACTTAGCTAAGCACTAAAGCACTAAAGTTTAATTTTTAGTTTAACTATTTTTTCTTTAATTAAAATTTTCACTTTCAGTCATAGAAACTTCAACTTTTAATTTGTTTGTCAATGATAATGTGATTTCAATGTTGCTCTTCTTCATTGCCTTTCTTATTTCACACCGATCGGATAAGTTCATTATTTCACACCGGATAAGTGGTGTAAATTAACACCGTTCGGTGTTAAACATGCACGCAAAGAAAAAAAACGTTTATTGCCAGTTTGCCGCAATCGAACTTTGTTTGTCGTGCTTGAAATCGTTAGTTGCAAACGTTTCAACAGTTGTCATAATAACAGTTCAGTTGCGAGAAACGCGTCATATAGTTGCAGGAAATTAATTTCGTTTGTCATAAACGCGAGTGTTTTTTAAATTGCAGCAATTGAAAACTTCGTTTTACCCAACTGAACATTTTGTTCATTTTTCCATTTGTTGTATAAACATAACGCTTATAGTTTAGAGTTACTTTTTGGAAAAATTGTTACTATATAAGGAAATTGGTAGTTTGCTTAATACGCGGACGGAGAAAGCAACGGAGGTGCAATCCATAAGAAGACGGACGGACATAATGAGGAAGATTATTAATATAGTAAATAATAATGACCGAAATAGCTTGCGGTATATATATATATAAGATATATTTTTAAGTTGTGACAACTGAATATTCGTTTGTGGCAAATACAGCTCGCAAACGAAGTATAGTTGGTGAATTTTTCAGTTGTGGTAAACGAAAAATTTCTTTGCGTGTGTAAATATCCGCTCACCGCCAAAGGTGAGGTGCACGCCATTGGTGCACCGGTATGAATTTATCTTGGAAATTTTTAAGTGTGTAGTTTCGACTATGTCGTAACACAAGACGTAGAATTATTCGATTCGCTTTTGATGACATTTTTTTTAAAAAATATTTAGCAAAATATTTATTCCATATACCTGAGCATATGACCTTTAAAAGAGTGCCGGAGAGGGTTAATATGTATGACCAACCCCCATTACTTTTGAAAAAGGAATATTTTTGACTTTGACATCTATTCCCTCTGACCACTCCTTAGGGGGGCTCCCACACAAATTTTATGTTTTTTGTATATTTATTCCATACACCTGAGTATATGACTTTTAAGAGAGTGCTGGAAAGAGTTAATATGTATCACCGTCCCCCATTACTTTTGCAAAAGGAACATTTTTGCCTTTGACACCTATTCCCTCCGACCACTCCTTAGGGGGGCTCCCATACAAATTTTATGGTTTTGTCGATATTTCACTTTCGTTTTCGATTCGCATAATATATGCTGCGATTCGCGTACTATTTGCTGTGATTCGAATAATATTTGCTGCGATTCGCTTTTGATGACATCTTTTTTAAAAAATATTTAGTGGATATATGGATAAATAAAGCAACATCGGAATTTTTTTTTTTGCTACCTAGTACACTGCAGAGTCGAAAAATTTGTTCAGTGCTACCAAGTTCAACAACCCATGTGGAGAGTCGAAATGTCAAAATATCACTGTCGATAATATGCCCGGATATTTAATTGGCTGCGGAATTTTGACATTTCAATAACAGATTCTGTTAAAAAAGTATGCCCCTCAAAATTACTGTCTTCACCGTCGAAAAAACCGGAAACCGTCGATAAATAAGTAGCAGACTTAAGCAAACAAAAACATCACGTGTTGGCTTTATATTTCATGTAATTGTGTAAAATTTATATAAGTTAGAGAGTTCAAATATGAATTTTTCTCTCAGTGAGGATCAAGCAGACCAACAAGTGCTAACATCAATATTGTACGATCAGTACTTTAGGCACACCAAAGGCTCAAATCTATATCTATATCTATACTAATATATAAAAGGGGTCTCTCGAATTTTCATCATTCAATAAAGGGGGTAAATGCTGAATCGATTTAAATAATTCTTTCATTATTCAATTGCAATAATAAGCGACTCTGCTGCATGGTACTACGTTTTTGGTAAATCCTTTTATTTAATTATTTAAGAAGTGATGCATTTTAATCCATGCTGCCACTGTATAAGCAGCACAAAAAACACCAAACAATAGCTTAAGCTCTTTGTTGAGAGAGAGAAGTGAGAATCTACAGCTCACCGCGCTCTCATCTTGAGTGGATAGTTGCACTCAGTAAATTTCTGCTGCAGTGTTGCCATTAGTCCAATATATCGTATTTATTTTGATTTTAATTCTCAAATTAAATAAAATTAATTGAACATATTTGAGTCTTGAGTCTTTATATATGTAAAATATGTTTTCATATCATCTCTATACTCCCAAGCAACTCTGGGAACGGGTATGCTAGTTGTGATATAAATACCGACACCTGATCACTATCAACCACCCTACTTACCTCCGAGAATGACGTATTCTACGTCAAAAAAATTCTTATATTAACCCAGGAATATTTTTTCTATCTCAAGAATTAAGTAGCTTATCGAAATATGTCAACAATTTAATAAAAATCAAAGACTAATATTTACATTTTTAACAGCTTCAAAAGTATTTTATACACTGAGGCACATTCGTTTAGACGCAATATACCTTTTTTTAAAAACTTATCGTAAAGTACACACAAAATATATTTAAAATAAATTTTTTTATTTATGTTAAAGAACAATATTTCTTTTGCAAAATACTGATAAAAAATTTAATGTTAACATAAAGTAATATTTTATATTAATTAACTTAAAATATAACTCCCGAAGCAATTGGCATATTCGTTTAGACGCACTTAAATTAGAGCTTGAATAATAACAATTTAGTAATGAGTATGCCCACCATTTTTTTGGATAACCTCAAATATCCTATTAGGCATTGAATAAATAAGTTTTTGAAGAATTTTCCCTTGAATTGAAGTCCAAACTTCCTTAATCTTAAACTTCAACTCTGTAACAGTAGAAAATGGAGTTCCTTTCGCTTTTTCGGCGTAAACTTCACGTGCCATAATACCCCATAGATTTTCTATGGGGTTTAGATCGGGGCTACATGCAGGCCATTCCATAATGTTGATTTCTCGCTGCTCAAACCAAGCAATGGATGTCTTAGAGACATGAATGGACGCATTGTCCTGTTGGAAAATGACACTGTCGTCCATTTTATCTTCGATAAATTGAATAAGAACATCGTCTAACATCTCAATGTACACTTCCGAATTCATTCGGGCAGGAATGAAACACAGAGTTGACTTTCCTTCAATGGAAAAGGCAGCCCAGACCATCAGACTTCCGCCTCCAAAGTTTCTTTTTGATTTGGGGATACTTGCATTGCGGATATCGTGCCAATAGCAGCTATAACAGTCTGGGCCATCCAAATTAAATTTTTTTTCGTCGGAAAAAATAACTTTTTCCCATTCGGAAGTCCAGTGCATATGCTTTTTAGCAAAATTTAAGCGTGCCTTTTTATGGTGTTCTTTGAGCATTGGTTTGCGCGCTGGTTTCTTCCAAACAACATTGGGTGTTGTACGTAGAACATGGGCAACATGTTTTTTCGTTACTGGTAAACATAACTTAGATTGTATTTGTGTTGAATTTAATTTATTTTTAGTAGCCTCCTCTCGAATCAAATTTTTTTGACGATTTGTCAGCTTTTGGTTACCTTTTGTTGGTTTCTTAATTCCATAACAAGCTCCTTTTTTTAAGAAATTTCTTACAACTTTATCAGAACGCGAAATTCTTCGGCTAATTTCACGAATGGAACACCCCTGATCTTTAAAAAAATGTATTTGAATTTTTTCTTGATCGGTCAAGTAAACTCCACGTGGCATTTTTTTAATGTTCACCTAAAATAACGAATATTAATTATTTTTCAAAATTTTTTTGAAAAAAACAGAAGCAATCTTACTTATTTAATGTTTATAAAAAAAATCTTTTATTTTGTTATTTACTTCCTCTCAAAAATTAAATTTTTTCCACTGCGGCTATACGAATATGCTCCTCCCATGAAGCGCGTTTACAGTCGTACTAAATTTTTACAAAAACAAAACAAAAACGGTAAACAACCGTTACTTATTTTAAAAACAGACATGCTGCTTGTTACTTTAGTACCACGGTTGCACAGAGCTATGCCTTTTATTTACACATATTGAATAATTAGTGGAATAAAAGTAGTGCGGCTAAACGAATATGCCTGAGTGTATACCACCTTAGAAATATGATTGGTTATCCAGGGTTAAAAGAATAAAAAATAATAACAATTTATTAATTAAAACCATTTTGTTCGTTATTCTATTATCTCCATAAATCACTTTACGATCACTTAGATCGGAAAATATAAAATATTTACGATAGAAAGTCGCGTTCTCTTTTTATCAATTAGGTCTTTCACAACTTAAAATACGCCGTTGTAACGTCGCATTGCTTATAATAACCTGTTGTTGGTTTACATTTAAAAGTGGAATAATACGACATAAAAACTCAGATACCACTTTGTTGCCAATGTAATTTATCAAATTTTTTGTTTCCAATTTATTTCAAAGAACTTTTGATGTTCTGCAGTTTCTTTACTAACTTTTAAACAGTTGATTTTAAGCAGTTTGACACGTTAGGCATTTTTGCCAGAACCAATTTCTTAGACTAAAACTTGCAACTTTTGAAAGGGAGGGGAAATCAGAGTGCGGGAATAGCCCTTTTATCTAGTTATCTCTTGGAAATATAAAAAGTCAAAATATCAAAGCATAGAATTATAATTTTTTTTTTTGCTTTCACTCGTAGTTGTATTGTATGAACCGAAAGTTTAATATCATGCTCTTCTTTCCATTCAATTGTATTGTACTAATGTCAAGTCTTACTTAAATTAATACATATGACTTGAGGTACTTTCGAAAATTAAAAACAGTAAAAAGATATATATTCTTGACTCAATAATGACCAATTACAGCTGCTGAATTGCTATAATTTCTTTCTATCTCCCTAACTCTCTAACTAACTGGTGTAAGAAAAATAACTTCAATTTTGCTGAATTCCAAAATTCGTTCTTTAGCACTCTCGAGCTTTTGAGGTCTTTAGCTTGATGAACAACATACCAAAAATATACGTTTAACTGCACGTTGTCATGGGGGAAAACTTTATGTGAGTTCGTCTGACGCAGTTCGTCTGATGTTAATCAAGACACGCAATCGCTCCGAAGACGAATTGGAACCTATCACGAGAATCGCACACCCCATTTTGACTGAGCGATTAGTTTGTTTTTTGGTGTTATTTTTTCACTCTCTTTCACATCATTTAAATATTTAATGCTTGAAGCTATCAAAGCTGGATGTATGTGAGAGAGAGATAGAGAGCATTAGGGTGTCTGAGTAGTTGTGCGTTGGATGCATTTAGTTTTGTATCAGTTGTTATGCCAAATGCAGGAGAGTTTGGAAATTTTTGGTTTCAGGAACTTTAAACACTAAAGCTGGGTTGTATTGTGGCAGGAAAATTGAGTGAGAGCTTCAATTGAAATTACGATAGAATATATGGCATGAATGTGTTGAAATGGAAGGTTTAAACACCAAAAATTTAAGACAATATTTGTTTTTTATTACGTCAATATTTTGTTTTTTTTTTTCGAAACACAAATAAGTCAACAGGATGATTTGGTTCTTTATACAACCGGATGTGATACTTTGGTTTTGATATCTTAGATTAAAGGTCATAGTCTTTTTATTTTTGTCTATAGTTGCTTGCCAAATTGTTCTAACTAAGAATTTTACATTTTTTCTTACTAAATAGTAAGAAATGATCTACGACTGGGCCGACGTTAAAATACCACCACGTCCGAGCCGAAGTATATTCAAAGTCTTAAGCAGTCAAAAAAATGTTCATTTGTAAAAACATTTTCGTCATAGTTTAAACAGAAAATATTCGTTAATGAAGTCACTTTGTATGGGAGGTGGATGTGGTTTTCACTTGATTTCGTTGAATTTCATATAAAGAGCACATGTTAAATATAAAAGTGCAAACGCAAAATTTCAAGTCCATATTTTAATTTTTGTGGAATTTAAAGAAACTTTAGCTTTTTGATAAAGTCACTATGTATGGGAGGTAGGCGTGGTTTTCATCCGATTTGGTTGAATTTCATACTCAGAGTGTATGTTAAATATCAAAACTCATATGCAAACTTTTAAATCCATATATTAATTTTTGTGGAATTCTGAGAGATTTTATCGTTTTGATAAAGTCACTTTGTATGGGAGGTAGGCGTAGTTTTCAATCGATTTGGCTCATTTTCGAACTTGACCTTTATTTTTTAGAAAAAAGCTTAAATATCGAATTTCGTGATGATTGCTAGAAAATTACGGCTGTAATCGTGATCACAGACAGACGGACAGATGGACATGGCTAAATCGACTCGGGTGCTGATGCTGATCAAGAATATATACACTTTTCTATACCTGCCACGCCTCCTTCTGGGCGTTTCAAAAGGTGTGACAAAATTAATACACCCCGTTTACGTTTTTTAAGCCTAGGGTATAAAAATAATATCGTTGTGATTAAATTTAATCTGACCGTTTTTATTCAATTATATTGAGACTTATTTATGAGCTCGAGGCCAAGTATGTTTATGAAAAAACAAACAACAACAACAGCTCTGTATAGAGCAAATCATACAGCAGACTAGACAGACTGTTTCGTTGGAGGCTACAACAGCTCTCTAGTAGTCTTGCATGACTTTCACTGTGACCCACTCAGTCAGTTAAGTCTGCTTTGGGGCCCAAACAGAACCAAAGCGGCTGTCGGATTCGCTGTGCAGCTGCCAAAAATGAAATCGCCGTAGAAATCCGTGACGGAAAAACGCCGATATAGAATTTATTTAATTTTTTCTTCGACGGCTGTCGGATATCTAGTACCGCCAATTTGCCGAGAAAGTTCAAGGAATTTTTGGCAGAGAAAACAAATCTTTCCCATTAGTAACTAGAGTTCTTATCTTCGTTTGATGCCTACTTTCAAGGTTAAACTTGACCGAATTATACTTTTTTAAGCATGGTCTTAACGAAACAGGCTGTCTGGTCTGCTGTATGATTTGCTCTATACAGAGCTATTGTTGTTGTTAGTTGTTTTCTACTTGGCCTCGAGCTCATAAATTAGTCTCAAAAAATAACATCGCCAGTTAAATTTGTACAGTTTTTCAAAAGTAAGCAAAGGCCTTGGTTAATTAAGCAAATATTAAAAATATTTTAATTGAAAACAAATTTGAGCTTGTTGACAACAAGACAACATGAAGACAAAGAAGGCAACAACCAACAACAACAACGGCTCTGTATAGAGCAAATCACACAGCTTGACTATACAGACTGTTTCGTTGGCCGCTACACCAAGTTGTCGGTAGTCAGTAGTTAGTAGTCTTTGCATGACTTTTCACTGTGACCACTGAAGCTACTTAGGTTCAACTTAAGAGAACGCTTAAGTTCTGAAATGAAAGGTAATATTCAAATATTAGGATTAAAAAAATTAAATTTTATGTTTTGATTTTTTTTTAATTAAAATGGCTAATTTCGAACGGATGGGTTTGAAATTTTGTTGGAATATTAAAATTTGTTAAATGTATAATAATTAATGAAAACTTTATTTTGAATGTTTTTGTATACATCTATTTGGATTTTAAGTATAAAAAAAAATTCAAGCTAGGTGGGAAAAAAATGCTTGAAAATTTTTAAATTATGAATTAAGTTCTGAATGGTGGGCTTCTAGTGGTGCGTGCGTCTGTACAAACTTTACAAGCCGAGAGATCCTGGTCTCAAATCCGACCTGTCACCTGAAGTTATTTTCATGTAAATTCATTTTTCTGATCGGCAGAAACTTCTTCAAAGAGAAAATATTACTCTACGAGATATATACGAGATTTATACGCTATTTTGGGAATCAACTATCGACATATAGACTAAATTTTTCTTTATTGAAAATACCTTTATTGTTTTTCAAAATATTTTCCTTTATGATCAAAACATTTTTGCTTACGCTCGAACCATTTGTCAAAACATGGACATGGCGGCCTCGGTAATCGAGTAGATAGCGTGCTCGACTGCCACCCCAGAGGTCCCGGGTTCGATTCCTGGCCAGGCCATGGTCCTACGCTTTAACCTTTCGAATTTGCAATTTTCTTCCCTCATTTCTGATCAACTGAAATTGAAAATTCATTAATATTTATAACTTGAAGTTGTAGTTGATGGTAGAGAAGTTTGTGGATGAGATTGACTTATAACTTGAATTAACTGAGGTAAAGGCTTATGCCACTTGCCTCTGATTCAAATTCAAAAAGTTTCTTTGGCTTTCCACCACGCTTAGAACATCCTACACATGTTTCACTTGATTGCCCCTTACTTCCCACTATTCTATCACCCCATTTTCGAACCAAGGCAGACTTGACTGAATAGGTATCCCACCTGAAATCCTTGGTTCAAAGCTAAAAAAGCTAAAAGCATCAAAAACGGCTTCTTCTGGCTTTAAAAATCGTTGTCCACGCAGTTTGTCCTTGATGTGTGGGAACAAACAGAAATCAGTGGGAGCCAAATGAGGACTGTAAGGCGGATGACCCATTTATTAATTAGATGTTTTGATTGCTCAAAAACGCCTTTGTTTGAGCTGAAGTAAGGAAGCTCACATTGTCTAGATGAAGAATAATTCTTTGGCTCTTGTTTGTTTTACTTATTTAACGGAACACTTTTGGCAAACAAATGGTTGTGCACCATTCCAAATCCACCATTCCATGTGTCTCAAGTGATACTCTGGAGATATGTGTGTTGCACATGGCCAGCTTTTGGGAAGAAATAGGCGACCATTTATTTTGCCATGTCCAGCGCTGGCTCAATCTCACGGTTTGTCACATGACGCTCAAGCATTATCAGTTTGCGCACAGCATCAATGTTTTCCCACACAACAACAGATTTTGGACGCCCTTCACGAAATTCATCAGTGAGCAAAGTAAGGTCCCGATTGAATTCAGTGTAACCACCGATAAACAGAGATTTTTGATGGTGCTTTATAGCAAAAAGTCGGATTGAGTTCATCGATGCTTTTTGTTGAGATGATTCACTGCGAAAATTTTAAAAAGTAATCGCACGAAAATGTTCACGCGTTAATTTTTTTATATTTTTGCTAAAATACAATTTTAAAAACACTGTAAACAATACAATTATCGCACGTACATCAACACGTAAGTACGTATAATCCAAAAAATGTCAAACATTGCAAAATATTAATTTTACTGGTATGACATAAGCGTTGTCAGAGCCCGATATATAAGTAACATTCTTCGAATAAATCTTCTTCAGAACATAAATATAAGCGTTCGGAGTTGGCATAAAACTTTAAGCCACAGTTCTGGACCAATTGTGTCAAACATTTATTTATACACACAACACAATTAATCATTAACAACTTGTGTTAAAAGTCCTTTCAAGGGCTGAAATAATCAATTTAACACTGAAAACTCTCTTGCCTACGAGACGGATCTTATATCATCGGATGCATAATAGTTCTAATTTTTTAACAATTTAATTGCAATTTAGGGCTTCTATGGCTTTTGAGTCTGACATTAATATGAAGAATGGATTGGCTCATATATCAATTAAATTTCCCATGTTCTACGTAAAGCCCTAAAAAATCACACACCTTACATATGCTCGCCTATTTTTCCTCCTGGCAATGGCTTTGACTTGGCTTAATTTCCTGAACGCAACCACAAAACTAACTCTAATGCAATCATTTGTTCGTTTGGCTCGCAGCAAGGATTTCAATTTCTACTGGCTCAAATTCAGTTTGTTTGCCCCTAGCAACAACAACAAAACCGACATTAAGCATGAGTTTAATGCTGCCGCGTATTTCTGTTCTTCTATTAGACTAGTTTTAGGCAATGGCTGTGAGCAAATTATTTCCAGCATAAGCGGCAATTGCAAATGCAATCGATTAATACAAACACAGGCGTTCGTACGCACACTACATAAAGATACACACAACGCACACACACACTCTCACTCACAATTGTGCACTCTTGAATAATGAGGAACAAACATATGCGTTGCACATTACGCATTGACATACCCAGTAGGAAAGAGGTTAAAGAGAGCCATTGGGTAAAAATATATAAAATTTTTTGATACCTTTAACAATTTTTCATAGTATATTCGTAAAGAAAGCAAATAAATCATTATATTTAAAATAATTATCGGAAAACTGCAGCCATTCACTGAAAAGTTTCAAATATTCAGGCTTTGTCATATTGTCACCATTTGAACGAGATTGCATTAAGTGCAAACACAGTAGAGTGAGACGCAGAAAAAAAAATCGCATCGAAGAGGTTCACCTAAGAGGTCCACCCAATAGGTTTCGAGTTCGAATCTCAGCAAGACTATGGTCAAACGCTTTAACCTTTGAGCATTTCTTTCCTCATTTCTTATCAACTGATATTGAATATTCATCAATATGTACACTTGTAGTTGTAACCGGTAGTAAAGAAGTTTGTGGATTGGATATCCTTATAACTAGTATTGATTGAGGTGATGATGGAAGCATAACACTTGCCTCAGATTGTAATTGACATATTTCTATGAATTCCCGCCCCACTTCACATGTTGCACTTGATTTCCCCTTTTTAAACACTAATTTTTTACCTCTCTTGGTAGTAAAAGACAAGGCAGAATAGGTCTATGATATGTTTCGACTATATCGTAACACAAGACGTAGAATGAAATAAAAATAATATTTAAGTTAACAACACTGAAGTATATAGCTACTTCTTATTAAGACTTAGGCTGTGTGCGAAATGATCTAGTTAAATTGACTTACTAATCTAAATTATTTGAAGTTTGTCGGTAATGCAGTTCTTACCAACAACTAGGAAAATTTTCGAATATTCTTTTCATGACTAAATTGAAAGATACTATATTTTAATGATCTCTGTGAGGAATTAAGTGGGTGTTTTTAAAGTAGGGCAAAAATGATTTTTTTTCAACTTGCGATGCCTCTTGTGTTAAATAGCAGCACTCAGAGCATTAATTATATACATACAAGTGCATACAAAAACTAATTAAATTTGACTCGCTCGATTGTATTTCATCTCTTGCAATGCTTTCTTACGTTAGACAATATAAGCTCTAAGTAGGTAACTTAATTCCTACAAAAACTATGCGCATAGCAAACAGAAACATTAAATTTTGGTTTATGTTGCATATTATTGGTGTAAAATTTGTAAAAGTAGGAGAATTCTAACATGAATTCTTCTCCCAGTGAGGATCAAACAAACCACCAAATGCTTAAATTAACATTCTGATCGTAATTATAATACAATAAACAAGGTAGACTCGCGACTGAGAGCCAATAGTCAGAATTGTAAAAAACAGCGATATACAAACAATAGCAAAAAGAAGCATACAATTATTTGTATTGATTTTGACAGTTACGACTCAGAGCGAGAGAGGATTTTCAGCAGCGAGACTACCTTCTTTATTCTACCATGATCGAGATTAACCACGTAATGACGTAATTCTACGTCAAAAACGATATCAATTTGTAGGTATACATGTTAATCAGAGGTCATCAAAATGAAAAGTGTTACTGCACTGATGAGAGAAGATAAGCAAATCGGTTGTGTAATGAAACCAGCAGAAAAGAGAAAAAATGTTTTCTTCTTCAGTACGGTGAGCTACGGTTCTGGGTGACAAGGAGACAGACTCCATAGTTGCACTTGATTCACTTCCTAGTCTTCGCTAAATTTTAATAAAGTTTTTTTGTGAATATCCCATCTGAAAATTGTCCCTCTGTTCTCCGATTTATACACTTATAGAGTCGATATCGCTCGTTTTCTGCAATAACGTTACAATTCAAAAAGCTAGATGTTTCAGCAGAAGCATTTTAAGTTTTGAACAGACAAAGGAAATTAAATCACCATTTTCAAAATATGGACAAAACATCAAATATACAAGTACTACTGTAATGTACATGATTTAATCCATACAAAGTGACAAAAAAAACTGAAGATTATCGATACATAATACGATCTAATCGGAAATATATTGAGCTGAATGAATCACAAATTCTACTCTCCTGCAAAAATTAAAGAGATATCGTTACCAAAATTGTACACAGCATAGATCATGGTAACACAAATGTTGCTGTGTAGTTAACTCAATTTTTATGTTTTTTGGATTGTAACGTTATTGAAGAAAACGAGCGATATGACATTTTCAGCTGCTTCAGATGTTCATCTGTATTTCTATGTTCTTCTATTAAAGAACCATCCATCCACAACTCCAGTCTATAAAAAAAAAAGTTTTGTTTCTTTACAAAAATCGTTTCCTTTTTCAAGTCCCAGTGCATCCCATCAAAGACGTTTGGAAGTATAAAGTATTTTTGACTTATTGCATTCTTTGCCATATTTCCACGAAAAATTCTTCTTGTATTATACAAGGTGGCGCAAAAGTAATCCTCCTATCAGAAAATGGTATAAATTTTGCGATTGGCCCCTAATGTCAGTTCTGTTTTGACATTTGTGTAGTAAACACATGCGAAATACACGTTAATAAACAATATTACGCTACACTGCTCCAGAACGCGGAATATTCCAAATATCCAAGAGGAAGATGATTTTTCATCAAAAATAATCATGAGTGATGAGGCCCATTTCCATCTTAGCGGGTACGTAAATAAGCAAAATTTACGCTTCTGGGGCACTGAAAATCCGCGTGTAACCCACGAAGAGCCATTACACCCGCTCAAAGTCACTGTATGGTGGGCTGTTTTCGCTGGAGGAGTCATCGGACCTTTTTTCTTCGAAGACGTCGCGGGCCAAACGATTACTGTGAATGGTGAGCGCTACAGAGCAATGATCAACGAGTTCTTTTTGCCGCAACTTGATGAATTGGGATTGGAAAACATGTGGTTCCAACAGGACGGTGCAACGGCACACACTGCACGTGCCACAACCGATATGCTGAAGGATGCATTTCCCGGGCGCCTAGTCTCCCGATTTGGCGATTTGCACTGGCCAGCAAGACCGCCTAATTTGACCGCTCCAAACTTCTTTTTGTGGGGCTTTTTGAAGTCGCGGGTTTATGTCAACAAGCCTCAGACTCTTGCAGCTCTTAAAGACAATATCCGTCAAGAATGTGAGGACCTATCGCCGGAAGTTTTGGCCGAAGTGATGGAAAATGCCATAAAAAGGGCTCAAATGACAATCAACTGTGGCGGCGGCCATTTACATGACATCATATTCTCGACTTGATGTAAAAAAAAATTAAAAGACCAAATAAAAATAATCCACAAGAAGAATCAAAGTTTTTCATTTTTTTTTTTTAATTTCCGGCCAAAAAACATCGGAAGGTTATTTTTGCGCCACCTGTACATACATATACAGCAACGACAGAAAATTATTTTGATTAAAATGATTTTTCTGTACGGTCGCCACCTCTCTGCAGACAATGTCAAACCTCAGAGAGTAATCAAAATGCCATGTAAAGCTTCTTGAGAACAATAACATTCCGTTCATCGCCGTTCGGAGTCGGCGTTAAACATGTAGGTCCGGTTCTCGGTCAATTGTGTACAAACTTAATAACACGCACAACACAATTGATCATAAGAAGCTAGGTCAAAGTTTCCTTTCAAGGACTTTAAAAATTTTTCCAAACTACATATATTGCTCCATCTTTGGCCAATTCTTGAATAATATTTGTTACTTGCTCAATAGGGTTATAACTTTTTTTGGACGTCATTCTCCCAAGGGTCTATCTTACGGCCAATTATGTTTTGATAATAAAACACATTTTTTTACTTCAATTTGGTGAAAAAACGTCCCGCGCCTAAAGCGATTTCTAAAATCCATTTAATTTTTTTTTTAAATTTTTTTTAAATACTCTCTACAAAAATTATAACATTATATGGTTATGACTAGGCATTAAAAGACATAAACGTCAAGTTCAGTGTACGCGATGTTTTGGACATCTTATGGTTCTTTTTGAATATACCAGTGGCAAAAATATTTTTCAAAAACACGATATGTAGAGTCGACGCTTGATAAATACTAATAGAACAAATGGAACACATGACATGAAGAAATCACAGAAAAAGCAAAGTATTTTAAGCAAAGCATATATAACGGTAAAATGAACAATTGAGAGTGAGTGCAAAACTGTAACATTTGCCTATTTTTACCTTTTTGTCTGCTAGTTTTTTTGTTGTTGGGAGATTAACTTGAAACTGGTTTGAGAGGAAGAGTGCAAGTGTACCAATAACATAGTAAATCAAATTCATTATTATTTGGAAGCGATAGCAGCTGCTGAAATGAGATGTGCTACACAATGTTACAGTTTTGGTCATCAGTGTATATTAGCGTGGCCGTTATTTTTTTTTTTTTTAATTTCTTATACTCTCTCTCCCCAAATCGGTTCAGTTTTATGTAAAAAAAAATACAAAAAAGTTTCAAAGCGATAAGTTGTGTTTAAGGGGTGTCGCCCGCCCCTCAAAGTTGGCCTTTAAGCCCATTTATTCAAATGTAGTTTGTTTGTATATGAGTATCTTTTTAAAAAACATTTTACAAGAATATGATGTATGGCAATATTTTAGCTCTTTTAGTCAACAACATTAGCCTCAAAGAAAGTTTTTTGCTAAAATTAATATTTTAGAAAATTACCAACAAAATACCAAAAATTATATGTACCAAAATTAAATTTATATGGAAATTATTTGTTCTAAGCATGTGCGGTAAAAGCTTATGTCTATTAAATTATTTCATACATAGCTATACTACGTATAGTCAAAAGAAAACTAAAAAAAAAAAAAAATTATTGAGTTATATTAAACAATTTATGACTCTCGACTTACAGTAGATTTCTTAGAGTTCGAAAATTTCTTGTTTGAGAAGAAAAAAACTGCTCAAGCCCACCACTAATGAATTTTGAAACTGTTTGTTTTCCCATTGTGGCGCGGTTAAAGTTAATTTGTTTTTCTTTTTCAATAGTCAAAGCAGCGACCATATTTTCTTTTATGAAGTTTTATGAAGCGACCACATTTATGAAGTTGTACTGAGAAGTGTGTTTGAGGAAAAATTTCAAAATCAGTCAAGCCCTAACGTAACAATATTTGAAAAATTTAAAAATGCATAGCCAAAATTATAAAATTATGTATAATAATAATTATACATAGTGTAAAAACATTAGGTACACATTTAACTCACATTAAATTCTGCATGATACATGCCATTTAATGCGCACATATAAACATACGTGTTATAAATGGTTGAGCTATTATCTACCTTTCACGTGTCATCAACGCCTGGCTCGACAGACAGTTTTGCAAAATACGAGTAACAAAAAAAAATTTCTTTGATCGCGGCTAATGTTCTACATGCAACACTAATTGAGCTAAATGATGGGAAATGCTTTTCATCATGCTACTCGTATCTCTCAATGCTTCAATCCTCAATCATACTGAGGATATTATCATTCATGTTACTGAATTTGTTGATTATTGTCTGACTATGGCTTTGTAGTCGGCCGATAGGAAATTAACGCCAGTTGTTCAACAAGCAACACTTATTTAGTTAAATGGAATAAAAATGTACTTTCACGTTGTGCTCGTCCTTGCAACGTTCTGTTCTCTTTGCTATTAAATATGCATTCAAAGGCTTTGATGCATTCAGTGCAGTGGTCGTCTTCATGGCCAGAATACAGACTGGTCACATAACAGTTCTGGTCATATTAATTAAATCGATTTGTATGCTTTTACTAAGTAAACTTGGTCAAAAATCAATTCATCCAACAACAGTTGGTTAAAAATGTAATTTTTGCAATACTGAATAGTTTAGGATGAAAGGACGGGAACTATTTCACATTTTCCTAAACTGCATAAACTTCGTTGCACAGCTAACTGAATTGAAATGTTTTTAATTTTGACCAAGCCGAACTTTTAACTAACTTACTAGTTTAAAATTAATTTTTTAAGTATAACGTCAGAATTTACTTTCCCTGAATTGGTGACCTCGGTAGTCTAGAAGGTAGTGCGCGTGACTACCAACCCGAGGCCAGGGTTTTATACGTTAACCTTTTTTCATTTCTTTCCTGATATATAATCAACTGAAATTGAAAAGTCATCTACATTTACGAACAAAATGTTGTAGTTTATGGTAGAGAAGTTTGTGAATAGGATTACCTACTTACTAGGGGCTCAACCCAAGAATGATAGAAACAAGATTACGCATTCCGCAAATGAGAGAGAGAAAGCATGACGTCACATAGCACTTTTGTTTACATTAACTACATGCATTTATGTTCTATATACTAAATATTTTTTTTTGCTTATTTTTACAATTTGTATATGAATCTCCTAAGCCTATTGGTGTGATATAATTTTATCGATCTTGAATGGCTTAGGAGATAAAAATCGTTAAAGTTTATACAGAAGAGTAGATATTTATACCCCTACGTTAAAAAAAACGTAAACGGGGTATATTAATTTTGTCACTCCGTTTGTAACGCCCATAAGGAGGAGTGGTAGGTATAGAAAAGTATATATTCTTGATCAGCATCACCACTCGAGTCGATTTAGCCATGTCCGTCTGTCTGTCCGTTTGTCTGTCTGTGATCACGATTACAGCCGTCATTTTCAAGCTATCAACACGAAATTCGACATTTAAGCTTTTATCTAAAAAATTAAGACAAAGTTAGAAAATGAGCAAAATCGGATGAAAACCACGCCTAACTCCCATACAAAGTAACTTTATCAAAACGGTTAAATCTCTTAGAACTCCACAAAAACTAATATATGGACTTAAAATTTTGTATATGAGCTTTGCTATTTAATATGCACTCTGTGTATGAAATTCAAAAAAAATCAATAGTTTAGGAGATAAAAATCTTAAAAGTTTAAAAAATTCATATTTTTCGTATACGAAATTATTCATATTCTTATACAGAAGAGTAGAAATTTTTACTTTACTTTTTCGAAAGAATTTATTTTCAATTTCGTCAATTTGCCTAAGAGATCGCACATTTGCATACGTTTTTGTCAAGCAAAAGTACTGTGTGACGTCATGCACTCAGCTGAGAAAGAGAGCATTAGATAACGGGACTGCGGAACTCGTAATCTTGTACGAGCGTGTGCGTCATTATATGGAGTCGCCCAAGTTTTGCGTAAGCACTCCTTTCGTTCAGTTTCTCAATTTTCGTTTACTTTGCTGAAGAGAGAGCGCTCAAATCTGCAGTGTGCTAAGCAGAATAGCGTTGCAATCTGTATTTTAAATAATTTTCATTTTCTTTTAGTTATATCTATCACTGAAATATGAATAACAATCATTTAATTTTTTTTTATTTATAGTTAAGACAAATCTAGCAAACTTTATGAGTTTTCACTGCAAAATTAAGATTTTTTTTAAGCTTAACAAACTTATATTCATTCACAACATAATGTTTTATCAAAACTGTTGGCAACCCTTATCAACAATGTGTGACAGAACACTGTTTTTATATAATATTTTGAAACCGAAGAAAGTATTTTGCTCTCACATCAGTTAATTCAAGCTATTAAACAATCCCGTCCACAAACTGTACTACAACCAAGTAGGGGAATTTTTAATTCAAGTCGATTAGAAATGAAAGTAATAAAGACAGGTTAAATCTAACCTTGCGGCCCTGAATCAAATTTCGTAAAAAAACGAAAAGAAAACAACTCTTAAGAGCAATAACCAGGAGAAGTACTAAGTTTAATTTTGATCTTTTATTTTTTTTTTTCCTAGGTACATAATGAACGGGTGTAAGTAGAAAAAGAGTATTAGTCCCTAGTGTCACAGTTATTGCATTAAATACTTTGAAACAGCCACACGCAAAGAAAAAAGTTTGACAGTTTGTCGCAAACGGACTTAATTTCTCGTGCTTGTAATCGATATTTGTAAACGTTTCAACAGTTGTCATAATAATAGTCAGTTGCGAGAAACGCGTCATTTAGTTGCAGGAAATTAATTCCGTTTGTTATAAACGCGGTTGATTTTTAAATTGCAGCAATTGAAAAATTTGTTTCCCAACTGAAAACTTCTGGTAATTGGTAATTTTAACGGAGATAGCAACAGGGCTACGTGCAATCCATAAGAAGACGGACGGACATAGGGAGAAAAATAATTAATGTAAAAAATGGGCCATATACAAGTCTTTTTTTAATGCAATAAAATTAACAAAATTAAATTTTTTCCATGTACATTATGGATTCATTAGTTAGAAAAAACATTTCCATTAATTATGGAACACAACCTCGTTCAAGTGGCTGCCTCGGCTGGCTTCGGAGTAGCGGATTCTGTCACTATAATTTTCCAAGACCTTGTTGATGGATTGAGATCAATGGCAAGTTGATGTTCGTGAATTGAGTTTCACACTCTCCGCTACAGCAGCCACATTCTCGTCTGTGAGCACCGTCCGACGCACAGTGGGGTATTGTATGCCAAAAGTGACGATTAATTGACAGGGGCCACTTATCGAGACAAAAATTGTACTTTGGGGGTTTTTGGGGTTGCTGATCATGAATCTGAAGTCAAAAATCTGAAATTCAAAATGGCGGCTTCAAAATGGCGGCCATGAACAAGCTAACTTCTACAAAAAACGTTTAATGGAGGTAAAATTTTATATACAGGGGTTTGTGGGGTCGCTGATCACGAATCTTAAGTTAAAAATTCAAATTCAAAATGGCGGCTTTAAAATGGCGGCCACGAACAAGCTAACTTCTACAAAACACGTTTAATGGTGGTAAAATTTTGTATACAGGAGCTTGTGGGGTCGCTGATTATGAATCTGAAGTCAAAAATTTGAAATTCAAAATGGCGGCTTTAAAATCGTGGCCATGAACAAGATATGTTCTGCAAAAAAAGTTTAATAGAGGTAAAATTTTGTATACAGGGGTTTGTGGAGTCGCTGATTACGAATCCGAAGTCAAAAATTTGAAATTCTAAATGGCGGCTTCAAAATGTAATCATAAGCTATGTACCCTTTACCGAATTGCATAGTATAGAGAACATTCGTTATTACTACAAATTTCACAAAACAAGCTTTGAACGACACTTTATACAAAAACAAAGGATTGCAATAACAATAGCTAATAAACATAAACAATGATGTTGATTTCACATGTACCCTGCAAACTGCAGGGCAAACAATTTATGTCTTACTTATAGCAAAATCAGAAAATAAGTGTTAAAATCGAACAACTATAATTTAATTTAATATCTTAACACATTCATCTGCTTCTTTTAATATATAAAAAGCTGGTTTTTGAAAGAAACATCAACTATCTACCTTAATTGGGGAAAGGTGCACTGAATATGACGCTTTCCATAATGTAGGGTAAAAAATAGCGGATAACAAAAAACAAAGTGAAAAAGAGTACTGGTAAGCAACAACAAAAAAAAAAAAAACAAAAAACAGCAAAATCTGTTTAGTGTTTAGATTTATTTTGTACTTTATTTTCATTTATTTTAATTTTTCGAAATAAAATTGTAAATTCGTGACATGTAAGTTAAAGTAAAAAAATCGAAATAACGCGAAAGTGCGTAGCATTGACGCAACTTTTTTTTTTATAGAATATAGCTTGAATGTTTATAGCTTACGAAAATCAAAACAGTTTTTCTTAATTCCACTCAACACACAACTATATCTCTAGTTATATATCGAAAAATTTAACTTTTTAAGGTTAAATTAAAATAAATAAATTAATATATATATAAACACTATTTCATAAAAAAAATTAAATTTTGTATTGCTTAAATATCTGAACAAGAAGGTTCCATCGTAATTATTTGTAATTTTTAATAAATAATACACAAAAAAAAACTTTAAAAATTTCTAATAAACACGTTTGTCACTGTGCTCACTCAAAGAGAAAAAAATGATGACTTTCAAACTGCATTGCGGGTAAACGGTAGAATATTTTTCAACTATTCTTTCAACTTGTGATGCAGAATTTTATCTTCTTTCATCGGGTACCTAACATCACTATGTACCTTGAACGTTTTTTTTTCAATTAATCGTCACTTTTGGTATAAAATACCCCATTGTGCGACGACGGGAACCATGAGTGTTGTTCACTAGCATACCAGTCTCAAGAAATTTTTGCACAAACTTGCGTTCAAATAACGCACTGTTTGGGCTACACAGCACTCACTTTGGAAATAAGTTTCCAATATTTCCCAACGTTGTTAAAGCGTAAGAGACTCATTTCTTTCCGCAGACTCAAGATTTCGAGCGGGAAACAGCTGTCAGTGTCAAAATAACTTTTGATTTAACCCTAGTCCTACGTTGAGGAAAAAAAATCATTATCCTATGTTGAGGTGTAGATTTCTACACTCATATACTTTTTGTGGATTTTATTAAGAACATATACTTTGAAATGGGATAAAAATATTTTGTTAAATGTTTAAGTACATATATGAAATATAAATAAAAAACATTTATTTGTTTAAAATGAATTCCTTACACACATTTTGGCTGTGATATGCTTTACAAATAGTTTTTTGATAGAGACAGCTGGCCAACTTATGATTGTATTTTGCCTTCTAGTTTTTTTCTTCAACGCAAAAGAAGCATCTGCCTCGCTTCTTTACTTGGTATGGAAGGCTTATATTACGCCGTTTTTAAGATTTTTCAGCTTCAGCATTATGTAAAGACTTATTTTTCTCAGAAAAAAAGAATATAATAGAAACAAAATATACGAGTATCTTGCTTTAACCCGCATCCATCGGAAATTTCTAGAAACGAAAAGTACGTTGTGCATCAATTTGATGCAGATACAAAAAGACAATATTATTCATTGAAATATTTTCTATTTATTAACTATTCTAGCGCGATATGTATAAGACTATCTCTAACTGTAGAACTGCTCAATTGTTTATTTTGATATTTTAGGAAGGTAGCCAAAACTCTGAATTGAAATATGCATATTTGTTTTTAATACATAAATGTGTTTCAAGAATTTACATCAATTTGATGCAAACGATGGATGCGGGTTAAAGTGCATGGTGTATAAATCTACACCTCAACATGAGAAATTGAAGTTTTTAAATATAAAGAAAACAATTATAATTGAGATTCTCAAAGTACATGATTTCGGTTCACATTCAGCATAAAATAAGTCATGTATGCTTGGGTCCTTAAACTAAATAGATTTGGAAATATTTAAATATTCCAAAAAAATATTTAGTTTTCTACCCCAACGTAGGACTACGGTTAAATAGAAATCATTAGATGGCCCACCCTTTATATGTAAGGTATATTTTTAAGTTGATGACAACTGAATATTCGTTTGCGGCAAATAAAACTCACAGCTGGTGAATTTTTCTGTTGCGGTAAACGAAAAATTTCTTTGCGTGCACAACTTGAATTTTCTCCTTTCCCTGCAATCCTGAAAGTGCAGCACTCTTCATTCTCTGATTCATTTATATTGTTAAACTGCACGCAAGTAGCACTTCCAGCTGCTTCATGTTCGTATTTTCGGTCGCAGTGTGTGCATGTGGATGTGTTTGTGTGTGTTGTGTAAGTAGAAAAATTCACTTTGTTCTAAAGAGCTATTTTAAATAGCTTTGTGTACGTCTTGCAGCACTTGTGTTGGTGTTGCACTTAATGTTTTTTTGATTTTCAAGTGTGTGGTGCATAGTTACCTTGAACACCTGATGTTTTGTATTGGTTACGGGCTACCTTCGAGAATGACTCGTAGTGTGGAAGTGTTGCCAACGAAATCGTTCTGACAACAATATTTTATGATGTACACACTTATTTATGAGACCCTTTTATAAAATATTATACCAATGATCCCAGTTTTTTGCAATAAGTCAGAAAAATTTTATGCATTTTAGTTTGTATGTATTTTAAATTTAATCAGATAGAAAATTTTTCCAAATTTTTTCATTTTATTTTTTATAACAAGCATTTATAACAAAAATAAAGGTAAAAGCAAAAGTAAAAGCAAATGTAAAAGTAAATGCAAAATATGAATACGGCTCAGGATTATTTTTTTTTATAATTCTTATTTCTAATTCATAATTTTCTTTTTGTAATATAATACATACAAATAATTTTAATATCTAATAGGATATTGATTAAAATAAGGATTGGTAGAAAAAAAATCAGAAAAGGGATTCCGACAAGAATTAAGAGTAGAATTTGAACATAGGTAGGTTAAAGCAAGAATTTTTACTAGGATGTCGACGTGGAGTAGTTAGGACAAGTACCTATTAGAATTTGGTTATTACTAAATAAAGGGAAATGAATAAGAATAAAGGCATTGCTAAATTTACTTTGTCACGCCAAAATACCTATGGGTGTGTCCATTATGCTAAATTCGACAATTTCGTAAGAACTTTTTCCACCAATTGGTGGGTGCAGCAACGCGCACGAGTGGTCGCTAGTAACCTCTAATTGGCATAACCCACTACATTTAAAGCTTCTGTGTTTGTCTTTTGCCTTTGATATGCTGCTGCGTTTTGTGCAGCTACATAAGCCTTTGCTCTCTATTCTTGCTCTCAACGCAACCCAATTTATTCTTTTTCGGATAACATAAGTATTTGCCTTTCATATTCGTTCAAAAAACGCCCGAGCTCTTTGGAGATTGAGAAAAAGAGGCAAAATATGAATGACATACTTCTTAATGACTTAGGAAAAATCTCTGAGTGGGATCGTGTCAATAGAGTTGAGTTTAATACAAGCAAGAGCCAGTGTTGTCTGATAACCCATAAACGAATGAATTGCCCCTTAGCTCCCCTTAAACTGAACGGTGTACATCTTGTGAAGTCAGATGCTCTTGACGTTCTGGACATATCGATAAGATCTGATCTTCACTGGAATGATCATATTTTCGATGTGTCGAAAGAAGCGGCCAAGTGTCTAGGTTTCTTAAAACGGTGCAAATGATATTTCACCCCATCTGATTTCCGCATGATCATACATCAGTCCGAAAATGGAGTACAATTCGCACATATCGGCAGGGGCTTCAAGATCATATTTGAAGCTTCTGGACCGAATTCAACGGCGTACGATATATTTGACAGTGATGAAAATATTTCATCTTCTCTCAACTCTCTCGGGCAACGACGAGATGTTGGGTGCCTTAGCCTTTTTCATGTATAGGTATTACCATGGAAATTGTTCAAGGGACGTACAAGACCTGACGCCACTAGCTCGAGTAAAGCCCAGGTCAACTCGGTCAGCACTCCAAGCCATCACTATACTATTGCCTTGATCTCCAATAGAACATCGCATTACAGAGATAGTTCGTTCTTCGGTCACACAGTAAGATTGTGGATTAGTCTCCCTGCGAGCGTATTCCCCGATGGCTTCGAGC